>JAWWEU010000163.1:18739714-18754813 GCA_035583155.1 Acropternis orthonyx
CCTTCTAAAGTCTCCTATGAACCAATTACAACCACATTGAAACGAAAGCAGGAGGAGGTGTCTGCTGTCATCATTCAACGTGCTTACAGACGTCATCTTTTAAGGCAAAAATTCAAAAAAGTGTCATGTATGTTTAATCAAGATAAAGGTAAAGAGGAGGACGATCTGCCCATGAAAGAAGACATGATTATGGATAAACTAAATGAGAACTCTACTCCAGAAAAAACAGATATGACCCCATCCACAACCTCCCCACCTTCTTATGACAGTGTAACAAAGCCAGACAAGGATAAATATGAAAAAGACAAATCAGAAAAAGAAGATAAAGGTAAAGACAGCAAGGAAAGTAAAAAGTAAACAGAATGCTGTTTGTGATAAACTGTTTACAGCCTGAAAAAGTATGTATTTGTGTCAACAGGACTCCTGTAGGAGGTACATACCAAACTGTCAGTTTTTACATATATAGATATATATATAATTATATATATATATATATATATATATAAGGTCAGTGCCTATAAGAAGACAGTGACCCCTCGTCATCAAACTGCAACTCTGTGAAACAGGGTAACATCTTGACAGGAGGTTGTTGTTTTTAGTACCAGCTGACACTGCTGAAGAGATGATAAATGGCCAATCAGATGGTAGGGACCAGTTAAAAAAAAAAGGTGCAAACCTATGAATCTCTGTGTTTAACATGAAACACACAGTACAAAAATTGTATCCACTGTTAGCATTTCAACAGTCACATTTGCCATATTTTTACAAAAATCAGTGTTGGTGAACTTTTCATTTTTTAATTCACAGGTTGTTTACTATTATATGTGACTATTTTTGTAAATGGGTTTTATGTTGGGGAAGGGGGTATGAGGACCAGGTGTTCTACTCTCGGATTCTCTCTAATGTACAGCCAGAAGTGATTTGCATGAAGGCATGCTGCACTTGTAGTTCATGCATGGAAAAACATGACGTCGCACAAAGCAGCAGTCTGACTACTTCCATGTTTCAGGGTGGCTCTATATTTTGAGGTGCTTAATAACAGTATCCGTCCAGTATCTCATCCAGACAAATCTTAATGTGCCTGTAAATCCCATAGAGTCTACAATAATAGAACAGATGTTTTATTTTTTCATAAGTCATTTAACCATAGTTGAACAAACTCTGCGTAAAAATTTTGCCGAGAGACGTAAAAGTCCACTTTTAAGTATTATTCTGCTGAAAACTGCCTAACTGACCTTGGGAAATTGAGTTTACCAAAAACCTGCAAAACTTAAGAATTATGAAGTTGTTGTGCTTCACCCTGCAGTATCATTTAGCCATCTTCTGCTCTCAGCAAGGTTGACATTATATGTGTTGATTAAAAAAGTACCGTCTATGTAAATAGTTATTTTATCCCGTGGTGCATGTTTGAGCAAACAAATAATGACATGCACAATATTTATTGCATCAAATATGTACCACAGTAAGTGTAATTTGCAAGCTCTCAACAGCTAATATGAAGTATTCTGTACCATTATAGATAGTTTGGAAGCTATCACTGATGCATGTTTATCTTGCCTTTGCTGCTGTAATTTTACTCCTTCCACTGTTAAGAGTCTAATATGGGAAGCCATATCTCAGTGGTTAAGTGAAATAAATTGTTCAATCAGTCATCATTCTTTCACAACATCAAGCAATAGTTTGCAGCTATTTAAGAGCTTCTTGCTTTGCTTTCTAAAATTTTAATTGACTACTGTACGGTGTATAGTCAGACTGTACAGGTTACATTGCAAACTGCTTAATCTGTTGAAAAATACATGGATAGAATTTTCTAAGAAAGTATAAATACTGTAAAAAATACCATTTTATTTTATTTTTCAGCGTTTTGTACATAAGAAATGAGAATTATCTTCAGGTTGATGTTACTGTTACTTTTGTTACTTTCTATCCATAGCACTTTTTAATTCAAGAACTTCACAAAATAAGAAACAAAGGAAAGAATGGGGTAGCTTTAGGTTTCTGCTTTTTTATTAGTACTGTATTTTTGCACACATTTTAATGTGAAATAAGTTTCAAACTGAGTCCAAAATGCACTTGCTTCCAAATAGATATAACTTGTAATTGAAATGTGGTGGGGAAGATTTGTTTAAAATTCTAGCACTGCCTGCATCAGAAGTTTCAAGGTAGTCTTTTTATTCATGAAATCTTTACCAGTGTTTGTTTACATAGACTATTCTTATTCTTGTTGATTCATGCTGCACTAGAACTGTTCTAAATATAATATGGGATCCACAACGTCTTCTTTCCACAGGAATTAAATAGCAGACTTGTATAATTGATCACATCAGGACATTTTGTGTTTCTTACACAAGCAAAAATTCGATGTTGACTCCTCCTTTTACAAAAATATTGACTTGTGTGTCAGTGAACTGCATGCAGGAAAATGCTATTACCATAAAGAACAGTAAACCACATTACAGTTGAGCCAAAAGAATAAAGACTTCATTTTTTATTGTACTTAATGGTTCTGTCTTTGTTTTTTTCACTAAAAACTGTTGGCTATCAAGAGGTGCTATGAAAATAAAACATGAATATATAAAGAGTTAGAAATAAGGAGTAGTGATTAAAATTCATTATAATAATAGATTTGCGAAAAGTAAAAAAGAACTGAAGCCGTATGCTCTCAGAAAGACCTTGAATATGATTTGCACTTACAGTTTTTAAGTTATGAATCCTGTTTAGGATCCTGGTAGGATAATGTTTATGTGCTCATGATGCTTAAGTCCCTTTTTCATATCAGGTATTCTGACACAATTAGAAAAACAGATTTTACAGAAACTCTCTAGCTATCAAGGCTGAAAAATAGTATGTATCATTTCAATGATACTTTACATTTGACATAAAGAATTATCTTTGTGTTATAAGGAAAAATTACTTCTTAATTTTTAAAGAGTAATTTATTATTTTGTGTTAGTACATGAGAACCAAATTTTTAGGTAGCAGTCATATTTGAGTGCCATTTCTAAAAATGATGTTTCTCTGTTGTAAATTTGAAGTCGTGCCATGAAGGTAGGATACACTGAACAAATGAAAAGCACAAACTCTAACAGCCATCACAGATGTGCACATCAAATACCCTGTAGAGTATCAGGAAACCCAGATGTAGCCAATGATCTGTGTGATGTGGAAGTCCGAGCTTTGGGTGCGGACCCCAGGAGAAACACTTCCAAAGGGAGCAGTGGGATGCTGGGTGCCCTTCGTCTCTTCCCTCCGTAGTTTTTTACCTCAGTTGTCAGGGCAGGGTGTAAGAGAGGGAGAGATGGGAGAATCTGAAATTCTGTAATTTAAGCACAAGCTTCGTCAGTTTGGTTAGTTTTGGTGGGGAGGCGGGGGGAATATTAACAAAAAATGCAGCTACATAAATATTTATATGAATTAGACCATTCTGAAAACAACCAGTACGCGTCTGGCAGGGGGTTGTGCTTAACAGGAGACTAGCACAGAGAAAAAGAAAATAATTAAATGCCTCAAAGCCCTTCCTTCGGCACAGCGATTCCCCACCCCCGGCCCCGCCCGGCCCACCCTGCGCCCGGCAGCGGGCGCGGCGCGCAGGGAGGGAGCGCCGGCTGCATCCCGGCGGCCATCCCGGGGACCATCCCGGGGACCATCCCGGGGACCATCCCGGGTGCGTCGGGACCCGCCCGCGCCCGCAGGTGAGGGGGGCGCGGGGAGAGGCGGCCGGGCCCGTTCCGGTTCCCGGCGGCACCGCGAGCCCGGGAGGCGGCAGGATGCGCTGGGACACCGCGGGCTCAGGTAAGCGCTGTGGGTGTTTCCAAGGCGGCGACCCGCTGCCAGCCCGGGAGCTGCGGGTTCGGGTGAGGAGGAGAGCAAACCCCACTGGCACCTGGGTTTGTAAATGATCCAGGTTGTTCCCAAACTGGAGATGTGCTGGATCCTCGCCTCTCAGACCGCCTGTCTCTCGTGGCGTTTTGAGGCGAGGTGGCCCCTCTTTAGGCCTCCGTGGGTTTCGGCTGCCGATGGGCTCGGAGTGCCGGCACACCCGTGGGAGGGGGGTGTAGGCAGCTGGTGTAGCCTGAGCCGTCTGCTGGCCTAGTGGAATAAATAGGAAGCCTTCCATGGGATTTCTGTGTACGCTGTGGTTCTGGATAGGAGTCTTGTGGTGCTGCAAGACTGCAAGTCCTCTGTGAGAAACTGTTCTGTATCCTCTCAGCACAGCAAACTCTGGAGCAACAAACACCACCAGTTACTTCCTTCCTTGCCTTAAACACTTTCTGGTCCAAGTAGGCAGGAGAGACAACCAGTTGTGCAGGGGCAGTGGCTGACCCAGGCCAGTAGAACTAAATAATGAACAGGCTGCTTCAGGCTCAGCAACATGCTCAGTTTCCCATGTTCCTTCACTCATACTGGGGAATTATACCCACTATATATTGCAGTGTTCTGAATGAGGATGTGTTTTACTGGGGGGGAAGATTTGCTAACAAAAGTCCACCACCGAAGATTTCGTATTCACATTTGTCATCCTTGTTTTATCAGTGAGTATATTGGACAATGGCTTTTTTTACATAGTGTGCGTGGAAAAAATAAAGCTCTAAGAGGCTTGTAAATTTTAATGTATTTACCCAGAGAAGTGCCAAAGTAAATAAAGACCCAAGGGCAAAGATGCTGGAGTGGCATATGCTAGGGTGACTCCAGAATGACTTCTGTGCTGTTTAGTCTTGTCAGAGGAAAGCAGGCCCAAGTAATCTCTAAAATACAGCTTTAAAAATTTTAAAAATAAGGAAAGGTCTACCCTTTGTATGCCTGTTCTTATCTGTGGTTATTGTTTCAAAGTGTTGGTTTTGTGTTTGTTGTATGAATGATAGTTCAGACTAGCTTGGCAATATCCTCACTGGTTGAGTGCAAGACCCTAAAAACCTGCTCATCACTGGTTTTAGAGAATGCAATTAAGAGCAGCAAAACCCAAGAACTTGGAGAGATAGTTTGTGACTAAGCATTCTTTATTTTAAAATGTTTTTAGATCTATCTTGCCTTTATAATGAAATAAATAGAACTTTCTGCAGTATGTAGTGTAAGTTTGATTGAACCCTGAGAAATCTATTTGTAGTTTGAGTTAGGTAGTCTCAGATTTCTGCAATATAAAGAAAGCTCTTGAATGTAGACTGTCTTCTTCACTCTGTGGGGACCCTTTTCTGTGTAATAGTCTGAGAAGTGTCTGCAGCATGCAGTGTTACCTTGCTGTGAGTTTACCTCTGTGATAGGTCTTGTGCCTTACTTTTTAGATTTTGGATTCTGTCAGGTTGTTCTAATGACAGCTGAAAATTATTTCCTGCCTTTGGATTGCATAGCAACGGCTGTAGGGGGAATGAGCAATAAGCAACTGCAGGAGGTTGTAAAGTGTTGCTAGAACACACATCCACTATTGTAAATTGTTATACTTTTGAAACAAATGGCCTTGTAGAGAGGCTACAGATCAGCATACAGCCTCGTTTGGCACTTGTCACACTGGTAGCACAGCTTGTCTTAACCACAGACAGACGTTGCAGCACGGATGTACTACATGAGTCTGTTTGTTCAAAGTGGAGAGCGGGTCAATGGTGCTGGTTTGGTTTACTTTCTATGGGGGAGTCCTCTACAGGTGGTTGATGGTGACTGATTGTTGTGGCTTAACCCCAGCTGGCAACTAAATGCTGCACAGCTGCTCGCTCAGTCCCCCACCAGCGGAATGGGGGAGAGAATCAGAAGGGTAAAAGTGAGAAAACTCGTGGGTTGAGGTAAAGGTGGTTCAACAGGTAAAGCAAAAGTGCTGCACATAAGCAAAGCCAAACAAGGCATTCATCCACCATTTCCCATGGTGTGGGAGGTGTTCAGCCATCCCCAGGGGCTTCGGGGCTCCACCGCACGGAGTGATGACTTGGGAAGACAAACAAAGTCACTCCAAACATGCCCTCCTTCTTCCCCCAGCTTTATATGCTGAGCATGACATGATAAGGTATGGGATATCCCTGTGGTCAGTTCAGGGCAGCTGTCCCAGCTGTGTCCTCTCCCAGCTCCTTGTGCACCCCCGGCCTACTCGACGGTGGGGCCGTGTGAGGAGCAGAAAAGGCCTTGATTCCCTGCTCAGCAATAATGCAAACATCTCTGAATTATCTGCATCGTCTTCAGCACAAATCCAAAACACAGCACCATACCAGCTACTGTGAAGAAAATGAACTCCCTCCCAACCTAAACCAGCATGCTAATTTAGAGTAATAGTGAGCCAGAGGACAAGGTATGGATATCTCTGGCAGCAAAGACTAATGTGCGTATGAATATGAGAAATGTACAGCATTTGTGTTACTGAGAAAATGATTCATCATATAGGTCCAGTGTTAAGTGAAGGACTGATACATTCATATAAAATTATGTAGAAGATTAAATATTTCCTTGTGTTTTTTTACTATTTCTAGTATATGTTGTTGTACTATATTAGTAACTTTCTTGCCCCACAACCTCTTTAAACTTAGATTTTTACTAATTCTAAAAACCTCAAGTGAACAATGCCACACTATTCTGAATATAAAAATTTACCTTTAAAAATGTTTCACACTGAACTGTTTCACTTTGTTGTAAATTGCTTGACTTCCTGCTTGACTTTCAAATTTTTTTTATGGCTTTGCAAGCCATAATAAAGATGCATGTATGGCTCCCCCCCCATCATTCAGTTTACTGTATGGCTTTGATAGGTTAAAAAAAGCACAAACCTGTGGCATTTTCTGTTTCACAGGTGAGTACCCTCTCCATTGAAAATGCCTATCTTCAGTTATTTGATGATTTCTCCAAGCATTTGGCAAGACCTGTGCAGTTCTGTGCCAGGGTGCACTGGCCAGGTCAAAAAGGGGAGTGGGCATGGCCAGATTGAAGGTAGCCACCATTATCTGCACTCCAGAGAGGGGGATGAAATGAAACTGATCCAAACTAATTGGTTTCAGTGATAATACATTCCATATGGTGTGCTGTCTGATAAGCAAGTGTTGTTAGAACAGATTAAAAAGTATTTATTTAAGAACCGATAAAAAAAGAATGTATTTCCTAATTAATGGTTCTGCAGAGCAGTCTGGAACCATGAACCAATCTGCAGATAAGACTTGTACCTAGTTTCCAAAAGATTCTTTTTAAATTAGTTTGCCATAATCTGATAATTAAATAGTTATAATGTTAAAAGGAAAAGGTATTTTGAAATATTTTGAGACTGGTTTGACGTATAAAAGCAATTTTTGCAGATACTGTTCTGCAAAACTGTTTTCTTCTGGGTTCTTCCCGACTTTACTGTTGTGTTATTTATCAGCAGATGTGACCTAGAGGTCACATCATTTCAGTGCAGTACTTAGCATGCAGTGCTCAGAGACATTTTATATATACACATATTTGACAGGAAAATAAATCTAGTGCCTTGATAAGATTATAATGGGTGTTGAAAAGGGTATGCTTGATAGTATGAATTCCATGTTATTACATGGATCCTTTGATCAGCCTGTTGGGTTTTTTTAATTCACACTTCTGGGAACTGTTTGTGTTCAAGTGGGAATTGCATGACTCTAGGTTTGACACCGATTTTTCACTTTGTTTTGAAGTGCCAACAGCCTGCTCAAAAGGCATGATGTTCTATTTTAGTAATCAAGCACTCACTTTTGTTACCTGGTGAGAACGCAGATATGAAGGGCAAGTTTATGTATAACCTTGAAATACTGTTTTAAACAATTGCATTAGAAATCTTGCATATATAGTTTATACAGTTTATCCTATGCAGTCTATTTTTATTTTATTTTTTTATTTGTGTGTGCTTCTCATCAGGTGCTTTAGTCTTTTTTTTCCTCTTCTATTTTTTTCAGAGATCTGTTTGCTCTGTCCATCTACACATAGTACAATAATGTAAATCACTAGTGCACACTTTGTACCAAGTATATCTGGAAAAGGCATATATGCAAGTTGGTATTTTTGCACTGGGTGTTTTAGCTCTTAAACACAAATTTACTTAACCTTATTTTGTCAATATATACATATGATCCGGTTTTAGTGAAAAGTCACAAAACATTTGTGAAAGGAGGATATGGGAGAAAGATTCAAGAAAGCATTTTGTTGTCAGGTTGAAAATACTCAAGTGGTTTTTATACAGAACCCTGGACTGCTGGTCATTTCACAGCAGACTTGTTTCTGTTACAGCCTTGCTGTGTCATGATTGGCTTCTTCTGCAGTTCCCATGGCAACGAGGATTTTTGAGCTGCAAAGCAGGCCACCGGTTTGAGAGAGTATAAATTTTCTTTATTACAGAAGAAATTTTGATCCATGAAAGCTGATCAGGCACTGTGCTGTCCCCCTTTGTGTCCCTCCCTTTAATCATCTGTGTTTTGCCCATAAGCTTACACCTAAATGTGAATTCCTATGTGTCAAGAACACAGCTGCCTGTTCTAATTTTTGACCTAGTATAAGAGAAACATGGTATAGAAAAACATACCATCTTCCAGGTGCAGTCTTGACAAACAGGAGACCATTGTGTACAGGTAGCAATTTGTATGTTTATATATTTGTGAACATTATATATGCATGTGAAAAGTAATGACAAAGTTGCTCAGAATTTGCATTGGCTTCTGCTAATGTTTAGTTTGGCTTGGACTTGTTGCCAAGATGCATTCATAAAATATTTACTTTTTAAATGGACTTACACTTTTTAACTAAAGGATCACAAAATATTGCTCCTGATTCACGAACTAAAATTTATTAACAGTGGCAATAATCGTGTTTTTCAGTGTCTATCCCTCACCGTGTCAGATGAATACATGCGTGGTTTGGGATGTATCCTGAACCAAACAGTTACTCTATCCAGGTTTATCTTGTAACTGTAACTATGCTTAGGGCATGGGTCATTTCGTCTAAGTTTGATAGGTTTCCTGTGTTGTGGTTTTTCCTTTTGAGCACTTGTTCCAAAATAAGAAACCGGTTATTCAGATTTTTCTAGTTCCCTCCATACCCCCACAGTTCAGTTTGAGTTGTTTTGTTTTGTAACTGGTGAAAAAAGAAAATGGTGATGATGCAGTTGGTGAAGCAAGCAGCATGTTGTAAAAGCCTCCGAATAGTACTTCTAAGAAATTTATCCTTGTGGCATGTGAAAGGCAATTTAGAGATGCATTAAAAACAAATTTGAAAAGTGAAGACCAGTGGCCCCGCTGGTCTTCATGTGATTTGGGCTGGGAGACCTCTGTCTCCCTCTGCCACCGTCACCACACACAGATGCAGGATTATTATGGAATCGTGAAAAAGAAAAACCACTTTGATCTCTGCAACTGAAGCTACTTATCCAAAGGCAAGCAGTTCTGCGGGACAAGCAGTTCTGCAGGAGAAGGGCAACCTAGTATTTAGGTACTAACTTCATCCAAATACCCCTTTGTAAAAGATTTCACTAGTGCTGTTACCTGTGTATGTCATAGCCCTAACAAAATAACTTGAGAGAGTTATACAGGAGAGGGAAACTGAGCCAGATCCAAGACATGAATACCCTGGATACATACCAGCTTTTTCAAGTGAAACTAGAAGTTCTGGAATGACTAATTTTAACTTTCTCTTTGAACTGTCTTGCTCCAAAGTCAATTCAGTGCTACTATTGAAAAACAAAAAGCTTACAGGCTGCAGTGGTATACAATTTGGAATGCTGTATGTGATTCTGGAACATCTATATGTTTGGGAATTTAAGAAAATAAAATTATGAAAACTGGAATTTTGAACATGGGTCTGAAAAGATTTATGGTGATTGATAGCATCTGGCAGTGTATTGCATTATCTCTCCTCCCTTGCCTCCCAACATAACCTCAACCCATTTGGAAGTGCTTGAAGGCTTATTTTGTCATTTGTTTTTCTGGCTTTGCTTGTAATACTAGGCAATGCAGTTTTTCACCAAGTAATTTGTCCAGTGCTCCCTGAGAATTCTAGAGAACAGACAGTCGCTACCTTGGGTTTTATGCTTGAGAAACGTGCAAAGTTTAGGGGGAGGGATTCCTTAAATGCACTTAAAGATGAGTTGCAATCTCAGATGTTTTCTGTTGTTTGTGGAGAGGATGTGAGGCTGGTGGTTCTGCATGAAGCTGGATGAATGGGTCAAACAGGCAGCTTCTGCATCTCTGTTGAGACGCATTAGGAGGAGTGACAATGTGATGACATAATCACTGACCCCAGATTGTTCTCGGCTATAAATCCTCCGGTTGCAGTCTCCACTGTTTCTCTGCATGTGCTGTTCACGTTTAAGGGCTTTTCAGATCATCTCCAGCACCATCTGCTGCATAATGGAAAGAAAACAATTGTGCTGTGTATGGAGCCAGCTGACTCCCTGAGTGGAGTTGGGGGTTGCAAAATTCATCTCGTCTCGAAGAAGTTGTCTGCTGGCTCTCACTGCCACACTGTGCACTGGTCACTATGGATGACAAATAGAATAAGGTAGTGCTCATTTATAGGGACATACACATTTTTGAGCAGGTCAGACACTGTATGTGTCTTGTCATGCTCGTGTACAAGAAATACTGCACATCCTAATGTCTCCCTAATTAGAAGAAGAGAAACAATCCGTACGTGAAGCATCTTGTCAGAACGAATATATTGGTAACACGTGTCCTGCACGGGGGTAACGTGAGGAGATAAGCAACAGGATTTCTTAGCTGCAAGTATTCACTAGGTGTCAGTGCGTGATTGCACCGAACTGATGTTCTCACTGAGGAGTTCTTTGATGGTGATACCTGCCTTATGAATAGGTATTTTAAAGAAAATTCCTACTTTTGTTTCCAGAATGCAGTGTGGACTAAATTTAAGAATAACTGATGATTAAAAGTAATAATTGAGATCTTTTCTTTAGCAGTCTGATAAAAACACTGTTTTTTTTAAAAAAAAAAATAAATCAATGTTTTGTGGTTAAGATAATTTAAAGACTTAGAATAGTCCCTGAATTGATCACTCTTAGGCTTTCTTGTCAGTATCTGGAATATTACTGATCAAACACTCTGCTCATACTGCTCCTGATCCTGGGTGTGACTAACATTCCTGTTAAGATGTGGAAAAATTGTAGTTTTCATAGTGATACATTATCTATAAAATGAACACATTCACTTAATTAGTTGCAAAACTATTGTTTTCCTTAAGGGATGTTAAAGATCAAGTTCATAGATGTCAGTAAAAGAGGAGGAAATTCCCATCAATATAGCTAAAATTGCCTGGTTTTCTGTTCTCTTGCCATATCATGTCCATAGAATGAAATGTCAGGTTTGTTAGAATATCTTGAATTGCTTGCATCTCAGTATTAGATTTTTTAAAAGTATTTTTAAACAGGTTTAAATTTGTATTTCGTTTAATTGTAGTAATAAATGATTAAGGAACTTATCTTTTCAATCTCTATAGTGATCAGCATTCACCTACAAGTTTAAATTGTTGCAAAATGAACATATTTTTGTATTGCATATGAAGGTATTTGGTGAGAAGTGTACATCAGTAGGTTAAAACAGCAAAAAGAGTTCTTCACTTGATAAATGCAAATATTTGAAATGGCTGTCATCGGTCCTCCAGTTTTTTTTGAACTTTTCCTATTAAATTTTAATCCATAGCGCTTAGTTAATGGTGAAAGCATTTAAACGTTACCCTTTTATACTTAACCTATTTACAAAGGGACACTTTTTTAGAACTATTCCCTGTTGCCCTAAGGGAAGTGCTAATTGTCATGCTAATAGATAAGAGAAGTTAGCTTGGTTACACAGACAAGTTTTTGCCTTTGCTGCATATTCAGTATGTAGCAGAAATACTGATGGAATTGCCTGATGGCCAACCTTCAGTGTTTTCCCTACTGTAGCTGTACTAGAGTACCATCTTTGGTGCTGTCTGTGTTAATCATACCACTTACCTGTCAGGTAGAAACCAGCAGACAAAGGCATGTTTCTTCCATCCTGGTGCCCCTCTGCTTACATTTAAGCACTGCATCTCTCATCACGGGACACAACTACCTGACTGGGCAGATTTTCAGGCAAATTTTGAATGAGCTTGTATAAGAAGATCCATAAGAGGTACAGTAGGACAACTGTGGAGACTGTGCCTCTCCCTTACAGATGTACTGAATATAAACACATGTAACAAGTTTTAAATAAAGGAGAGCTTGAATGACTTCTCATAGTACATGACTTTCTGGTTTTGTGTCTCTGAACGCTGAATGAAAGACCCTTCTCCAGCTTCAATTGCTCATTAACTTAACCAAAAATTATTATCTATTCACAATGATGCAAAATAAAGCAGGCTCTGTCACTGTATTCAAGATTGCTCCTAACCTAAGGCTTAACCATTTATGTGTAAGAAGTGCTGATTTTTGGTTTTGATGACAACTTTGGGATTCTTCCAGGACCTCTTTTCAGAAGCTGATCAGTCTGAAAAGAGATTCCACTGCCCATTGACAATTTTTTTGTCTTTCCTTGTTTGACATATCTTGGAAAAGTTGTTGAAAGTAATTTCTGATCCTTTATTTCTGCTGTCCTGCTTTTCATTGCCAACCCTGATGCTTGTTGGTATGGCTCCTTTGAAGCTGGTGTTTCTGCTAAGCATTTTCTTGCAGGCCTGCTGCTGCAGTGAAGGTGATAAAAAAGGCATTTGCAACTCAGGAAATCCATTTGATGACTTTCTGCAGCTGCAACTTTTAAAGTAATGCCTACTGTGTTTTTAATGTAGCCAGCAGAGCTTGTGTCTCTGCAAAGCATGCAAATTGAAATTCAATCATCCTGGCTTTTACTGTGATTTCCACCTTGCTGAAATGGATGTACTAGCACTGTAGGATGTCTGGATTTCTGAGCTTTAGAATATAGACATCTGCATGCACTGGGAATCCAAAGCACTGATCCCTTTTCCATGGATGAACTCAATGTAATAGGATCTTGCTCTTCTACCAATGATAGACATGTACCTGTTTATTGCAGTTGAGAGCAGTTCCTAAGAGAGGCTTGATTACTGTTTTTTCTCAGCCTGAAAGTGTTCAATTGTTGCCTGCATCTTTCAGAAATGCACCATACATTTTTTTTTTTTGATACTGCATGAAATGAGGCATAACACTCTAATATTGGGCCATTCAGTTGTGTGGAGGGATAGCTGAGCTTTGTTGTTTACAAGATTGTTTTGGAAATAGAAACTAGACTTTTGTTCCCTCCCAAGAGAGTATTCCCTTCCAGAATGCTTCTGCAAATCCATGTGTGAAAATTTTTTTTTTTTTTTTTTGCAGAACACCGCTGGCTTTGGTGCAGCTGAAGTTCATGTCACTTAGGGAATGAGTACATTTTAATTTAGCAGGAAAACTATGTACATTTTGAATTCCACCAGAGCTATGATAGATCAAAAAGGTAAATAATGACCTATCTTGTTACAAGGAGCAACAAGACAAATCAGGCATGCTCTGAATTTCTGAAAAGGCAGTTGATCTTTCATATAATTTCTTTTTTATTTTTCCCTCCTTTTTTTAAAAAAGATATGCAGCTTACAAACCTTATATTTGTTTACTATTCAATAACTTAGCTAAATGCTGTACTGATTATCTTTTGTGATTAAAGAAGTTTGCCCAGTGCCTGTGTGATGCATAACTTCTTATGTTTGTTGCATGTACAGTGGTGTATTTTACCTTAAAGAGCCAATTGTGTTCTTTAAAAAAATACACTCTAGAAAAAGCCATAAATGACCCCAGGGAAGCAGTTGTACTTGAAAGGCTGGTGAGTACTGGTTAGTCACATGTCCTTACAGACTGGACATGATTTCCTTGGCTGCTCTCTTTCCCTCTGTTTGGTGAGCTCTGCATCAGTATCACTGGGGAAAAACAGTGAGTACTGTCAGTAGGAACCGTGTGTGACCTTTCATGAAACTGTGCATGGGGTAAAGGAAGAACTCCTTCAGTGACTTCTGGAATTAAATTTTGTGCAAGTGTATTTTTTTTTTTAAACCATAAAAATTAGGTTATGAAAAAAACAGTGTTTATGTTTGCATAATGTACTTGAGGACCTGATTCACCATTTGGTACCCCTCTTTGTTCACTGGTTGGCATATGGACATGTGTGGCATGTGGCACAAAATTCAAAATCTAATACAGATGAAGAGTGACTTTTAGATATGAATGTAGCCTTGTCACCTCTCTGGTAATTTATGTGGGTTGATTGTGGGCAATATTAACTGCCTGAGTGAAAAACTACTTTTAAGTGAACATGACCAATGAGTGAGGCTGAGGACAGGGTAGCTGTGGACTCATGCATGAAGCTGGGCTGGGTAGAGAGAACAGAAAGTTATAGGGAAAAACCAAATTAAGTGGATTAGGACACTGTGCATGTGGTTGAAATTAGGATGATAGCATGCAGGGCAAAATTAATCTAAATCTAGTGAGTTTTAATTTTATTCTTGAAAAAATTAGAGAAACCCACAGTACTACCTTGCAGTAAGCATCAAATGTTTGGAGGAAATGTATTTAGGTATTATCCCTGTACTTAATGTTTTTCCACCTTTCCTGTTTGAATTAGATGTTTGTAACTAACTGTGGTATAGCTGATTAGACTCAGAATATTTGGCTTCACACACTCATGTTTGTGTGCGTTTTGTTAAGCTTAAAGGTTTCATCAAGCTGGTGCATTAGTAGAGGAAGAGGAAAATGAATAAAAGAAGAAACTCATCTACCCTGCAAAGTAAGCAGAAAGAAAAAAAACCCCTTATTAATTGTTCAGGTATTCAGCTGTAGTGACTAAGGAAAATCTCAAAAGACGCCTGTCATAGCAGTGAAAAGTGGTATTCTTTTTGCTTACTGTGCTGTGCCATGGCTGTGCACACCACTCACTGGAGTACATATGGCTGAAAAACCAGAATTTTTTATTTACAGCTAATAAAATTAAAATTTTTATTTACAGGGTTAGTAAACTTTTTCAGGTTTGCTTAATTTTGCCTTTCACTCATGAAGTGTAGATTATGGTTCAGGAGAAGGTTGTTTTTGAAGTCTAATATTTTAGGGTTTTATACTGTTACTTAATTATGAGAAGTCAATTCCTGATTTGGGAAAGAGCTTACCTGACTTAGTTGGCATGTAAA
>JAWWEU010000163.1:18754913-18772413 GCA_035583155.1 Acropternis orthonyx
AAGAAAAAAAACCCCTTATTAATTGTTCAGGTATTCAGCTGTAGTGACTAAGGAAAATCTCAAAAGACGCCTGTCATCGCAGTGAAAAGTGGTATTCTTTTTGCTTACTGTGCTGTGACATGGCTGTGCACACCACTCACTGGAGTACATATGGCTGAAAACCAGAATTTTTTATTTACAGCTAATAAAATTAAAATTTTTATTTACAGAGTTAGTAAACTTTTTCAGGTTTGCTTAATTTTGCCTTTCACTCATAAAGTGTAGATTATGGTTCAGGAGAAGGTTGGTTTTGAAGTCTAATATTTTAGGTTTTTATACTGTTACTTAATTATGAGAAGTCAATTCCTGATTTGGGAAAGAGCTTACCTGACTTAGTTGGCATGTAAATAAGCAAAACTGGAAATAATTTCCATGCTAGAAAGCTGCTTTATTACATAGTCGCAGATGAATTAATGGAAATCCATGTATACTCTTGTGCAGAAGTTCTTTGCTTACCTTTTATCTATTTTTGTGTCATTTATTATATGATTTTTGCTTTGACTGAAGGCAGATGACTGTACTCTTGAGTTGATTGAAGGAATATAAATGGATCTTGGTAAGTGGGAGGGAGTCTGAGAAACTTGAAATTTATGTAACTTGCATTTCTAAGAGGTTTAAATTAGTCTGCCTTGAATATGCTTTTCAATTTTACCCTTTGATTTGTTCTCACCCGGCACTATTTTCATGGAGGTTTCTATGGTGTGGTTTTATTTTGTTCTGGGTTTTTAATTTATTTATTTGATTTTACTTAATTTCACACAAGCTCTCTACATCTCTTGTAAGAGGAAAGGAAAATTTGGTTTGGTTTTAGGTGGTTTTGTTTATCAGTTAGTAAAGAAAAACTTATTCTATCAGGTGCTGCAGTACTGTTTATCTTAAAACTAAGGAAGGAATGATGTGTTTGGCATTCAACAGTACAGTAGGCAGTGTAGTCCTTCCCCCCTACCCGCTTGACTCCCCACACTCCCCACTCACAGTCCAACCAATTTCCTTACCAGTTCGACCCTGGGTTTCCCATGGCACAGTCTCAGATCTCTTGTTCCATGAAGCCATTTATTCACTGTGCAGTAACACAGAAACAGCTCAAGCTGGTCCCTCTAAGGGGGGACCCCCAGCAAAGCGATCCCTGAGCTTTTATACCCTCACAGTCCAAGTGCGTGGGAGTCTTGCTCTTCCTTCTGAGTCTTCGGCTTCTGCTCCCCTCTCTCTGTCCATCCATCCATCCACCTCACTGGTGTCACCTGACTTCAACGCCTTTGTTATCCAAAAGGTTGTCAGATCTTGGCTCGTGCTGTGTCTCCCAGAGTCCATTCGCCTGGCTGGCATCTTCATGCCCTTTCTTATCCCAAAGGTTGGCAGTTCACGGCCTCTTGTCTCGGACTCCCCTCCACAGCTCAATATGCATCTCAATCTGCAGCTTGCAAGCTGAGCTGCCTGGACCAGATGTATTCCTCAACACCCTCAATGTTGTGTAGTTTTTACTGCTCCTTGACAGTCAGTTCCTCCTAATGTAACAGGAGGAATGTATTCAAGTGTCAGATCCACTGACCAGTATGATATGCCTTGTAAAAAGGGCTTTGTTTGTTCCTGTTGTGGACTGGAACAAACATGCTTTGGCTGCTTCAGACACAGTAGAGCCTTCTAGGTTCTATTAAAGAGTAAAAATGTATGAATGCTGTGGCTAAGTAATCCTGTTGTTCTCTCCTGGAGCAGTTTTGACTTTCAAACTATAGGGTGATACGTTTTCACTGTGCACTGCCTGTAATTATCCACCACCTTCTCCAACCTGAACAGTCATCCCTTGAGGCTCCATTAGAGCAGTGAGTACGGCACTGAAGCCAGTATAGCTTGTTGTATGGCTTCTGCATTTTTACTTTGCTGTTTGCCTGTGGAGTTCTGGTTCTTTTCAGAGACTCACAGAAACTGTATCACACACATCCTGTTTATAGCTGCTCACTATTTAAACCTCAGACTACTGGAATTCTGTATGCATTGAGAGATTTCTGAGACTGGTAAATGATGGCACTTGGCTACCATTTATGAGACAGAAGCATCAATTTTCCATTTGTTTTCAGTC
Source organism: Acropternis orthonyx (assembly GCA_035583155.1). NCBI lineage: Eukaryota > Metazoa > Chordata > Aves > Passeriformes > Rhinocryptidae > Acropternis > Acropternis orthonyx. The sequence continues at coordinate 18,757,030 of JAWWEU010000163.1, forward strand.
ATGAATAGTAAGTAATTTCCTTGCAGTGGCAGCAGCTTCAAATTAAGGAAACCTTGGCCTGCGTTTCATAATCAAACATCAGTGGGCTCCAGTTCTTTTGACCATGCGGGATTTTTCTAGCAAGAAAGCTGAGTTCACACCAGAAAGTCATACATCATTCATTCATCACCTCCTTTTTTTTCTTCTATTGGTCTTTACTCTGCTTAGGAACCATGGTGGTACATTTCATGATGACGCTGGATACTGAGTTGCCACACTGAGTTGGCAGTGGCTGTGAAATTCCAGTAGTCTTGTTTTTGCCTTACAAGCCAGATCTCGCTCTGGACAGAAGAGATCTACAGTACCTGGTTTCTAATGAAGGACTGTATGATAAGCTATCACAAAGTTACACAACCTGAGGATAGCTACTGGGATGCGGGCACGGTGTGAGCATCTGAGTGGAGATCAAGAGATGTTAGTTACCAGGACTCAGAGTTCCTTGAGATGTGTACATCTACAAGGCCCTTGTGCCCCCAGCTATTGTTTCCCTTCTCTCCCACTTGCAAAGATTTGCATTTCAGAGGAAACTGAAATGGTGTGAATGTGCTACCCAGTCCCCTAACTGTAAGGTTTATTCAAGAAGAAGGTGATCCTGTCACAGTACTATCCTTCCATACAGGGATTGCCAAAAGAAACTTCATTCTTTGTAGAGTCAGAAAAAAATGGAAGTAAATATTTGCGTAGCAACAGACATAATAATGGAAAGGAAAAGTTAAGAAAGTTGTTGTTGGAATCTGCTTCCTGGTGAAGTTTTCCTTTTGTCCAGTATAACAGCTTTGGAGAAAAAACGATAAATGTGTGTTGTATGGAGTATGAAATATAGATAAGTTAAAAAAAAAAAAAAAAGAAAAAAGGAAAGGAGAAATAGCCAAACAAATACAAGCACAAAGAGTAATCCATTGAGTCACAGCAGGGACTGGGTACAAGCCTGGATTGAAAAAGGAACCAATTTCCCTTTTTCCATCTCTGTGTATATGTGATTAATTAGTCTAATAATGGCACTTTGGAGCTGGAAAGCATTGCTAAGATTTAGCAGGTGCTGGCTCTGGAAAGGGACAGTCAGGTCCAGGTGCTCTGCCGGGGAGCAGCCAGTGCAGCAGGTGGCTTGGAAAGGGCAGGTGAGACAGAAGCCGAGGGCAGCCCAGCCGTGGGGAGCAGGTCAGGCATGGGGATGGCTGCCAGGCTCTGCCTGGAGCCGTGTGGGGAGGCAGGTCTGAGATCCCACACGAGTGGCAGGCGGGTCTGGGGCTGCCTGGCTGGGTCCCAGCAGGGCTGCAGCAGTAGGATCATGGCTTGGCCAGGGGCAGGAGCGTGAACTTGAAGGCATGATCCTGGCAAGGGGTGGGCAGGGGCTGCTGCTCCCTTCCTCTCTCAAGGCCACCAGCTGTGCTGTCTGTAGGTTGGCCTTGTGCCCAGGGAGCCAAACCCCACCTGCACAGAGCACCTCAGCACCCTGAAGAAGTGATTCCTATATTTAACATGCATTTATCATGTAAATGAGTTTCCTTAATTTTTGATGTGCAAATTGAGGCAAGTTTCACAAGGACTGTCTGATGTTACACAGAAACCCGAGGAAACTGGCGAGGTGGGGTTACAGAGATGGCACAGACCCCACTGTTGGGGAGGCTCATGTGTGAAGTTTGGGGGGAACAACAGCTGTGTTAATGATAATCAGTTTTTGCAGCGGGTGCTGTTTGTGTTTTCCTTTAGAAACACTTAGAGGTTGCAGAGTTGCTTCATTCTGGGAGTGTTGTAGAGCTGTTGGGATTTTTGTTGTTAATAACCTTTTTTCGTAGTAGATTTTGCAAGGCATTCTGATTTGATTTGTTTATGCTGCCATTTCTCTGACTAGCTTATTCTCAGAGGGCTTTGGGGATGAAACAGTGTTGCACCTTGCATTGGCTTTAAAAGATGTTTATTGAGTCTAGTTATGACACTACAGTTCTGTATGTCTGTGCACTTGCCTCAGCAGTCAGGCTGGCTGAGGGGAGAAACCTTGGTGCTCAACCCCAAATTTCTTTCTGCAGATCAAAAAGAAAATAAATTTGAAGAAGTCATCCAGCCAATTGCTTATCAGGGCAAAATGTCTGTTTAGGTTTTCCTCGGTGTTCTCTACAGTTCTTTCCCACTAAAGAAAACTGTATTGATTGTCTGGATTTGAAACCTAATAGTTTGTTAATGCTTGCAGGAACGGATTTCCATTTTTCTAGGCATCTAGGAAGAGGTTTTATGTTCAACTGAGGTAATTTGGTTAAAAAGACACCTACTTTACTTGTTAAGACAGAATCTGAATGTTATGCACAGGATCTGCTGGCAGTTCATTGTGATAAGACTGACAGCTAATTTTTTCAGAAGCTAAATCAGCTAATACTTTGTAGTGAAAGTATGCTAATTGGTATAGTCTTGTGTGGTTAAAGATCAATAATTCAGTGAAGAGAACAGATGCTCTTATTTAAAGGAATTCAAAGTTAATTTTATTGGAAAGCTATAGCAGAAGATTGAAATTTGTAAGCACAAAGGTATTTGTCAGCTTCTACTGCTTAACATTTTCCTTTCAAGGGGAAATCCTGTAGTACAAATGCTTTGATGTGGCAGTAAATGATATCTTAGCTAGGAAGACTCATGCTTGATTTTGATTTTAAATGTAATTAAACTGTCATAAACTGAATGTGATGATGTTTTCAGCTGAGCTAGTACCTGATTGATATAGATATGAAGAAAATAAAAATTCTCTGATCTTGGAAGTAATTCTTTTCAACTAAATTTAAGAGGCTACAAATAAACTAATAGTATACTTGAGGGACATGAATTGAAGAGTGTTCACCTAGTAATTTTTTGCATTTGAATTCTTATTTAGGTGGAAAGTTTTGTGTGAGTGAAGTTCATGCAGCACATCGAACTTTGGCTACTGTATTATAGATACAGGAAAATAAATGCACATGCACCAGTTATACAGGAGAGCTTTATATAGCTAGCACTTCAAGAAAAAGTACATACTAATTATTCCTTTCAGGTATTTTACAATTACTGCCTCAAACAGAAAGAAAACATATTTAGTACGAAATTCCTGGCGTCTATCTCTGAATTATTCTAGTTTCTGAGACCTTGTTTGTATAAAAGCACCACTGTTATTTTTATAATCACAAGCTTTCCTAAATACACAGCAGCACTCTTCACTGAAGATCTGTATAGCTGAGTCAGTCTCAAAGAATGTATACAGGCAGTAGCTGTGCTCCTGCAGCTGTTTGCTTGTTTTTTCCTTACAAAAAGAAGCTGAAAGGGAGAATTACTATTCAGTAGCAGAGCTGAAGGTTTATTAATAGCAATACTTTTTTTTCTTGTCGTTAAATTTTGTCATTACCTTCCAGTACAGAGTGTCCTCGGTGATTACTAAGTAGCTCATTAAAGCTGGTTTTTAGATGTGCTTTTTTGTTCTATTTTCTTCTTGCTGTTTTCCCATTTTGCTAGCATGCAGATGGGGGTGGGGAGTGGGAAATAAGGGAGAGAGCATGTTCCAGAGGATGCCAGGATGACTTCAGTTATTGGATGACTGCTGTCTGATAGATGGAGAAAGGAGGAGTAAACCTTTCATTCTGCACTGACAGAGCTGAAACACAGAAACCCGATTTACAGGTAAGGGTGAAAAAAATCCTCTTTATGAATATCTATTCTTAATCCTTGCCACGACATTTTTCAGATATAAAAAATGTATGTGCAAGCATCTTGCTTGTTCCTCACAAATTACTGTGAAGCAGCTTTTCACGTTATTATTCCTTCTGCCTAGGAGGTTTCAGCCGCTGTGAGATCCATGAACAGTGAAATCATAGGCATGCCTGATGCTGACAGCTTTCTCATGTGACAGTGTACGCATTGCATCTCATTGATGCCCAAGTTGTTCAGTAAGCTGTAGGAAGAGAGGTCATTTGGTGTGATGGAAATACTCACGGTTGAAAATACAGTGTATGGTACCAACAGGAAAAGAGTCCTGGAAGAGCTAAAATTGTTTTCTTTGAGTTTGGATAGGAAAATGAACCGCTTCTAAAACTCTGTCTTATTTAGTGTTGAACAAACAGTAAGCGAATAGTTCCTCAGAACAACTGAAAGGGATTTTGTGGATTTTTGCATTATTTTTAGGTTTGAATGAATCTGGTTGATAATGCAGTCATAAAATTATCTTTGTCATAAAGGAAAACATGATGAATATGATTATGTGTACAAGACACATAAATCTTGTAGTATCTATAGCATTTATGTACAATTTTAATAAACTGTTGAAATAGCTTGGTTCTGCTGAGTTTGTGTTAGCAGCAGCTGTTAGTTCGCAGAGACTGGAGATGGCAAGTAGCAGATAACTTACTTGGTATGGAAAACAGATTCATTTATCAGGCCACGTTATAGGAGGATATAGGACTACAGGCAGAAATCCTGGCCCCACTGAAAGAATTGAGGATTTTGATATTGACCTCACTAGGGCAAGAATTTCAATGTGTCAGCTCTCTATTGACTTACTTCCACATTTTACATGTAGTAAATAATTGTCATATGGGATCCAGTTTTGCTGATGTGAAGCAAAAATCTTAATTGACATTAATAAATTATGATTATCATTGGCTTGAGAGTGTGTGTGTATATATATATAAATAAAATGCATTTATAAAGCTAAAATGCTGAAATTTAGTTTTAACAGATTTCAGAGATTAAAATCAGTAAATGCATGTGTCTATTTTTGTTGTATTCAATGAGTGAATTCCCTTAGAGCAGATCTAAAATTATTAAAAAGTGATGTCATTAAAGAAAAACTGGAACAAGTCAATAGAACTCTTATGAGAGCCAAAAAGGACTGGAAGAAGCATTGTCATCTGTCCACTTATTTATGTACCTTACCAGCTGCAGCCACTGGAGTGGTGTCCTGTCCTCCTGGCTGTTTCTTCAGAAAATGGAGTCTAGTGTGTCTGCTGAAAAAAACATCAATAAAAAAAAAATTAAAAAATCAGTAATTTACAGCAAATGTCAGTGATTCACGAAATCATTCTAAAATACTAATGAGCTGTATCTTCTTTATTTTTTTATACTGGAATGGAAACACTGGTAAATAATACTGACTGAAAAATAGTTGAGTTGCATCCTAACATTTAGATATGTATCTGAAAGCATAAGTACAACTGTTAAATTATGGTCTCAAATCTATGTATTCAAATCACTTTTCCCCCCTCAAATGAGAAATCTGACTCAGAGGAGCTCCAGTAACAGAGAGGAGTTGATGAAAACAGAGATCTAGTTCCACATGTGTTTAAATTATTCTGTCTCCTTGGAAACGCTGCTGCTGCAGATGGATTTGGCTTTTGGTGGCTAAAAATATCTACCGCTTAATAATGACAGCATGAAAGATACTGAATAAAACTACTGTGCTGTCACTAGTTTTAAAGTTCCCTAATGATTCAGGTATTCTACATGAACTACAGATTTGCATTTTCTGTCCAGTATTCGCTGTCAGCTGCTGCAAGCACTCACCAGCTCAGTGGAAAGGAGATAAGCTCATTAGCCTGGGTTGGAGACCCTGCTGAGAAGGGAGTCTGTGAGTGGGAGATGGACTAGATGAGGAACTTGAAAGCAGGTAGGAAGTTGGTTAAAAAAATCACAGTGGTGATGCAGGTATGTGTTGTATAATATTTGAAGACACAGGTTTATTCTCAGGGAAGTCTATGATAGGAAAAGTGTTCTTAGAAAAATCCCTGCCTTTGTAAGTTAACAACCTGTAAATGCAAGATTTTTTTTTTTTCTTTTATTTATTTCATTAATGAATGCTTATTTATCAGTTGTATGTGCAGGTGACTGAAATAGCATACAAACCATTTTAAGTAAAATACTAAACTACCTTAAGCAAAAGCCAAAACCTAAATTACTAAAGAGCTTCTTGTAAGCAAGAAAGAGCATTCCAGTGCTCTACATTGTTAAGAAATTTCATCTTTTAAAGAATTAATTATTTTCAGTTAAGAATGTGTAGGCACTACTTTCAGCAGTTGGACTCAATGATCTTTGTGGGTCCCTTCCAACTTGGGACATTCTATGATACTACTTTATTTTAATCCTGTTCTTTATTATTTATTCCCCCCATATATCATAACTCCTTTTGTTGTTGCACTGCAGTTTTTTCACTTTCTCCCTCTTTCCCATTGGATGGCTTCCTGGACGCAGGACTTGAGGTGTGGCCTCTCCAGTGCTGAGTACACAGGAAGAGTCACTGCCCTGGTCCTGCTGGCCACACTATTTCTGGTACAGGCCGAAATGCCCCTGACCCTCTTGGCCGTCTGGGCACACACTGGCTCATGTTCAGCTGCTGGGGACCAGCCCCCCAGGGATGGGCCACTTCCAGCCACTCTGCCCCCAGCCTGTAGTGCTGCATGGGATTGTTGTGGCCAAAGTGCAGGACCTGGCACTTGGTCTGGTTGAACTTCATGCTGTTGGTCTTGGCCCATTGATAAAGCCTGTCCAGGTCCTTCTGCAGGACCTTCCTACCCCCCAGGAGATTGCCACTCTGACTTAACTTGGTGTCATCCATGAATTTGCTAATGGTCGACTCAATCCCCTCATTCAGATCATCAGTAGAGATATTAAACAGGACTGGGCCCAACACTGATCCCTGGGGGACACCACAAGTGATCAGATGACAATTGGATGCAGCACTGTTCACCACCACCATTCTCTGGGCCTGGCCATCCAGCCAGTTTTTAACCTGGAGAAATGAATGAGAGGAAACGATCTGGTATCTTCCATTCTGTAAGAGACTATTAACATATTAAGAAAGCAGATTATTAAACAGATTATAGAAACTTTTCTATGAGAAAAATCAAATTTAATCAGAGCAGACCTCCTTATTGAGAATAATTTTTGTATTGAGCCAGACAAACCCGAGTTGCTTCAATTTTAAATCCCCCTTTCCAAGGTATGTAAGTTAAGATTCTGTGGAGATAATAAGTAAATCTAAACACTACTTGAGGACGTAAAGGATATGTTACTGGAAGCAGCATCATTCCATTTTATCGTGGTAGTCAAGTTGAAATGAATCCTATGGTTTTTGGATATAGGAGCAGAAGTTCTCATCTGTTCAAAACAGTAATGAGAAAGTTTGTTGCATATTGCCTGCCCTGTCCAGGTTGTGGAAGACAGTGATGATGATGAGGAGGAAGTACTCCTTTGTTTTGGTTTGGAGTTTTTTATAACAAGTTGCAAACAGATGAACGGAGGTTTCTGCCAGGCTAGATTTTTCCAGCAATTCTCACCATGGGTTGTTCATGCATGACGAAAGGCAGTTCGATGCTGTACTCCTAATATCAGACTACCTAAGTGAAGGCGGGCTATTTTACCACAATTGCCACTCTCCAAAAAAACCCCTAAACTATCCATTTGTCTTGATTCTAAGCTCTAATCTCCTAAAATTAGACCATTTTTATCTTGTCACATAGAAGTAGTCCCATTATTGTCAGTAATTATGGCCAGAGCAAGGTATAAAGTTTGTGGTCCTTTGCTACTTAAAATTTGCATCTACACTGCCCTATAACCACTTGGATGCATGCACACATCCGTCAATACCTAAACAGTTAAGCTGGAAGAGTTTGTTCCTGTCTTTTTCGGGGGGAAAAATTAAAAGAGGAAAGTCTGGTCCAGAGTGATTGCAAATATGTTCAAGTACATTTTTGAGCTACAAGGTTATGCTGCTGATCTTGGAGTTCAAGTGTTCTGAGTTTGAACATGTTGGGTGTTTTTGTGTGTTTAATTTGTTTTGTTTGGGTTTTGAAACTCTATTAAACACCATGTATTTCAGAGGAGAGAACGGCTACCCCCTGTGTGAAGATGCGGAGAACATGGGGCGGAAGAGGAGAGCTGCTGAACTCATGCTCTCTCTGCTGGGTTTGGTGGCAGTGATGAAGGAGCAGCCAGGCTGTGTGTCAAACAGATGCAACAGGGAGCTGAGTACCATTGTATCGGGGTTATAGAGGTGGGAAGGCCCCTTTGGCATATGCCAGTCATGACCATACTGAGCATACTGAGTTACACAGGGTGCGGTGCCATGTTGTGCAGTTCCTCTGCAGGCAGTGTACAAGATTGGTGTTCATGAAAGAACAGTGCTGAAATAGTACAAAGAGGCACTGCAGTGAGCCAACTAGTGTTACTACCTGCGATGATGAGGGCAAAATTTATATTCAGGAGTGCTTATTTCCAGCACTCAGGAAGTTGATAGCATTCCAATCTTTGTTACAGAGCTGGATCCTACTGCCATTCTTGCAGCTGGGAGCAGAATAATCCAAAGCTCTTGTGCCAAAAACACTGCCAACAGTCTCAGAACCTCACTCCAGATGCTGGGAAGGTGCTAAGCAAGCCAAATGTTCTATGTCCTTTTGCAAAGAGGTGCAGTAAAGATGTGTTGTTAGAATGCTCACTCTGCTCTAAAGTCTGTGTATCTGTAGAAGCCAGTAGGACTGGTAGCAGTGTTTTTTGTTTTCACACTTCAGTTTTATGAAGAGTTGTGACATCTCCTGGCCAGACCTTTGCTGCATGTAGTCCAGCAATACAGTCTATACAGTAGTAAGCCTCTTCTGGAGCATACATACTAACACCAAAATTTATTCTGGGATCCAGGCAGTGATTTCTCTTTTTCTGTAAGAAGAACAAAAGTAAACCTTCTGCAGAGATTTTAGGTGAAGAGACTTTAATTGAAATTTTATTGTGAAAACTTAAATCCTAGAAGTATCCAATACCAGATCTTCAATAGTGTTACCTGAAGACTTTGAAAAGGACTTTGACAGGTGCTGCTAAAAGTGTCCAAAGTTACTTACATGCAGATTAGGCATTATGAACCCGAGTGTGTGACCCAGCTTCAGCATGTCTTTCTCCTGAATCTCCTGTTTCCCTCTAGGACTCAGTGGGATTTAAGCATCTTTTGCAAGAAGCAGTTCTTGCTGTTAGCAAGCTTGTAAAATTGTTATAAATGAAACACGACCTCAAAATAAACAGCTTTTTTTGACAAATCTCATCTTGACAGGAAAGCTCTCTTGCTGAATGCCTCTGAATCCTTTTCTACTGGGTTGGGCCTTCATCATTGGAGACCTGACTGCTAAGCTTCTGGGTTAGTGGTTGAATTAATACTACCTCTTACTCATCTTACTTTGCTCTCTGGGGAGCATGCTGAGAGAAAATTTAAGAGAACTAGCTTAGAGTTTTCTTTTGTTGGCAGAATTATAAAAGCATTTCATTCAACTGTTCACATCAGTTGATGTAGCTAAGAATTAGAAAGCCATTTTGCTGCTGTTGTATGCACGATTATTGCACTTGAATGATGGAGAGGGGGGTATTTGCATGCTTGGTGCATGTAGGACCACATGAGATGCTTGTGGAAGACTAAGGGAGTCATATCTACCAGCGTTGATCCGTACTGCTTGTAGAGACAGGAGGTGAGCATATGCCAGTATCGTTTCTGCATTTTAAATTCACTGCCAGTGGAGCTCCGTGGCATGTGTTAGTGTACAACAATGTGTGGGCAGTCTCAAAGATTAGTGGATTAGTACTCAAGTGCGAAATCAGGAGTGCTGTAAAGTGATGGTATAGAAACCCTGCAAAGAGCAGACTTGGCAGGATTTGGCTTGCAAGGCCAGAACAGATTCCCCAGGTTGAGTTGTGCAGTCTTACCCTGCAGGATTTACTTGGTGCTGTGGACTTGGCTAGACTGAAGCAATCAGAGAGAAAGACTCTTCCTGTTTTATGTTTGTGTGACTTGACCGCTGCTGTAAGCACAAATACAGGAGTAAGATTATACTAGTGGTATTCCCTGTGCCTGTACAGTGTAGTCTCTTAAGTGGAATTAGCTTGCTATGTGTTTTTGAATTTCACAGACTGTAGTACTGAAACTACCCAAGTTTACCTCTGGCAACTGGTGCTTGTGATTAGAGGTGCCAAATACAGCAAAACATGTATTGCAAACATTAATTTGAATTCTGAGCAGCTGTTTGAGTCATGTTCATGTACCTCTGTTGTTCACTGTTTGCGAGCATACATGTAAATGATTTTTTGTCTGCATTAATGCAGTTCTTTATGTGAATAGTCATTTTTACAAGCAAGTAATATTCTTCGTGTGAGTGATGATGTCACTGTAGGTGCTTTTGGGTTTAACTGCCTTCTCCCCTCCCAAATGTAAAACTGTCAGCTACACAGAGCAGAATAATTCAGTGCAATATATGGATTCAAACAAACACATTGTTTAGTTCACAACCAGCTCTACTGCTGACATTAATTCACAGGTAAGAAAAATGAGTTTAAAAATAAATGAAGCTTTGCAAGCTAAGAAAAAGACCTAAATTCAAACCCAGTATTAATCACAACAAATAACCAAACATCTCTGCTTGTGAGCATCAATATTCATGATTTGACTGTGAAATTATTTGCCAAGTCTCCCTAGCATGTTATAGTACATGCTGACTGGCCAGTGGGTGGGAGTTGTTTGCGATGAGTACTTTGCAGTCATGTTTTATGTGTAACATCTGTTTTCTGCATCCTCCTGTTCAGTTTGAAGTCATTTGCACAGAAGTGTTTTATGTTCAGAAGCAAATCTGTACTGCTGCTACAGACTTTAAATTTTTCTGTGTTTTCAGATGATACATTTGAGACAAGGCAAAATGCAGTGTGACTCACAGGACAGGTATTTATTTAATGCCTGCCTTTATGTTTATTTTTATTTCTATTTTCAGCTAAGAACTTTTAATCCAGGTAGATTTTATCGTGACATGTGACCAGTCTCAAGAAGGAATTAATACAAAACAACAATTCATAAATAAATCAAAGAAACAAATAATTAGATTTCTTCCCCTCCCTGAGCCTCCCAGCCCCAAAATGCCAATGTGTTCTTGGGTTTTTTTTCTCTTGATTTTTCCTGACCTTTAGTCAATAACTGGTTTCTATACGGAGATTTTCTCCAACTCATGAGGATTTGAAGTAGGATCCAATTTTATTATTCCATATCTGTTTTGAAATGCTTACTGCCTATGGTATATTGTTGATGTTTATGTCTTCGCGGGTATGTTCCACACTGGTTCAATTTCCCAAGTGATGTTGTATGAGCTGAATACTATAGTGCTGAACTTGGCAAAACAATTACTTGAAGATTTTTGCAAGAATCAAAATATCTTTGGATTTGTCTTTGTGACTTGTCCCGATTTTGCCTGGGACAGAGTTCACTTTATTCTTAGTAGCAGGTTCAGTGGATTCGGTATGAGAATGATGTTGACAACACACTGATGATTTGGTTGTTGCTAAGTGGTGCTTACCCAAGTCAAGGACTTTTCAGTGTCTTCTGCTCTGCCAGTGAGGAGCTACATGAGGAGCTGTGGGGTGCATGGCCAGGACAGATGACTGGAACTGGCCAAAGGGATAGTCCATGCCACAGAATGTCATGCCCAGTATATAAATTGGGGGAGTTACCTGCAAGGAGGCCAGTTGCTGCTTGGGGACAGGCTGGGCATCAGTCAGACAGTGATGAGCAAATGTATTGTGCATCACTTGCCTTTCTTGAGAGCTGTTGCTCTCTCCCTCTCTTTATAATTGCAATTATTACTATTATTAGTAGTATTATTGTTATTATTATTACTACATTTTGTTTCAATTATTAAATTCGTATCTCAACCCATGAGATTTATCTTTTCTTTCTTATTCTCCCTCCCATTGCAGGGTGGAGAAGGGTAATGAGTGAGCAGCTGCCTGGTACTTATTTGCTGGCTGGTGTTAAGCCACAACACCACTGCAGGAAGATTTTGTCAATTCCCTATTTCCGTATTGCAGCTTTTTGTCTATTTTAGTAGTCTCTTTTAGCAAATTTCAAAGCAATAGCTGAAGTGCAAGGTAGGAGACATGCTTTTCCCCTCTCCTTACAATGCTTATCTAACGTGTTCCTGGTGCTTTTTTTTTTGTGGATTATTTTTTTGTTTATGCTTTCTCTGTCCGTATGTGTGTCAGTGAGACACTGAGGATATGGCAACTTAAAGTTAGGTTTTGTAGAACAAGTTTGGCAGTGTATGTTGTTGCAATATCATAAGAATTTTCTCTTGGGAGCACTGGTATATCAATGCACTGTTGCCCCTCCCCTTCACTCCCTCAGTAATTCTAGCATCATTCTTTTGGGGCTTTTTACTGGGATTTGGAGATGCCTGCTGCTGCAATGAGATTGTTACCAAGATTTTCCAAAATTTCCAGCCTTTTTAGGTACCAGAAAAATTCAAACCAGCCAGGCTTTTACGTTATTTTACTTTGTGGGTTCGACATAGTATGGTGACTGTTTTAAATATATCCCCCACATTTACATGAGATTTTTGTCTTCTAGTAATAACATGTTGCCTCTGAACTTTTTAAATATGTGGTGCCTGCCAATCATCTGGCATCAAAGCAAGGCAAAGCCTGTTGCCATGGAGCTTTGAGGACTTGCTTTGCCAGTCAGCGTACCTGCAGCTAGAGAACTAGAGAAATAATCGCTTTGTAGGAATAGTTTCTTCAGGGTGGAGGAAAACTGAGAAAGAAAGGAGGAAAAAATGGATGGAGGGTGTTTAATAAAGATACATCCTTCTCGCAGCCCACATCCATCATATGCTTTTGCTGTGTCAAGTTGCCATTTTCTTGCAGAATCCTTAACTGTGTCAGGCATTTGGTGTTTGACCTAGAGCTCACAGCAATGTGTGTTAGCTGATTTTCCTCACTTTAATACTCCGTTCCCTCTGTTTCAACTTTGTGTCATTTTGCCATGGATTAATGCCACACGAGCACAGTGAGGGGTGGCAGAGGATGATGTATCACATCGCTGTGCAAGGAGTTTTTGTTGTGAAGGATGTATCAACAAACAGGAAAGCTTCCAATGCCTGCTTGTTACTCAGTTGTGTGAATCAGCAGGATGCTGCTCCAAATGAATCATAGCTACTAGACAGCTATTTAGTAATCATCTGTAAAGGTCTGTTTCTAACTGAACTTTTCAAGCAAACTTTCACCCTTTTTAACCAAACGGATAAGTTTGATATCCTATATATATATATATATATATATATATATATATATTAACTTGTATCTGGTGCTTGGAAATGGCATATAGGTTAGTGCTTTTTCAGTGTTTGCCTCTGAAGGCTTAACCTCACTGGTGTTTTACTGGAGGTCCAAGAACATTATTTCACCACTCTGCATTTGTTTTTCTTAGTCATGTGCTGTTGTTTGGTTCCTGTGGTCAGTCACAGACTTTTGTGTACTGGATTCTATACCTAGTTATATCTACTTTTTTTTTTATTTTATTTTTTTTTTCAGACTACACCTATTTCTACAGTACTTTTGTGTGTTTAAGAGTTTTCCCGTCCTGTATGTTATTAATTTTTTTCATGCCTGAAGTGACTTGTAGCAAAATTGTACTGCTGTGTAGTTATGTTACCCTTAGGATTCCTCTTATAAGAGATGGAGATAGTTTTGCTCTCCATTCATGTATTGAAAATTTGACTTGTGTAAGTCTTCGGTGCCTTATCCCCTAAATCTGGGGGGTCTTCTGTTCAGATGAGGTTGGATTCAGATTTCTTTGTGACTGAAGTTGCTTCAGTTGGATTCCCCAAAATCTGAGGTTTCCTATTCAGCTGTAGTTGTGGTGCAGGACAAAGACCGATTCACCTGAGTTCCCTGTCCTGGTACCCTGACTGTGGACTTAGGGAACCTTTAGTGATATCATTAATTTTGTGACCTCATTGCTGATAGAAGTTTGACTGTTGCTTATTCCTGTTGGTCTCTAGCATATATCCCTGTTTTCCAGTGGGACATATCACATAATGAGCAGAGAGCAAAATAATGCTTTCATAAATGGTATTGGGTTGTGTGTCCCATGCTTAGAATGTTCTAGTTCCTGGAGAGGTGGGTCTTGCAGGTACTGCAGAATGGCTGTGTAAACAAGGAAATCAGACAGAACATGCTTTCTGTGCTGTTGTGCAGATGTGCCTCTTTCTGAAGAATATTGGCTTATGGAGCAGCATCTGTTTATACAGATGTTATTCTAAAGGGATCTCCCGCTGGTACATAGTGTATACAAACAGCTTTAGATACTCTTTAATCTATCTCTGTGATAGCCAAGCTCTTAAATAATGGAAGTGTCTCCTTTCCCTCATGTAACATTTTCCTGGGGAGACTTGATAACAGAAGATTAGAATCAACAGATCTCAGGAAGGTGGCAACACCTACATTTTATCACAAGTACTTTATCAAACAACCTTCTCAATAGTCTTCCTGGAAGAGATTCAGAACAAAAATCATGCAACAGTCATACTAAATACATATAATGGATAGCTATGCCTTCTTTGTGATGTGGTGATACTCAGGTTCTGCAGTATTCCTGTACCTCCTGGTTTATCTAAATCTGCTGGCTGGGTGTAGAACTAACCTATATGCCATTTCCAAGGATGCCAGGAATCATTTGTTATAGTTCGTTATGTAAATCATCTTAATGAAACGGCTTTGCTACTACCAGGTTGTGGCACTTGTTGCAAATGTAGGCTATACTAAAAGCAAGCAAATTAAAAACCGTCTGATGTGAAAAATATTTGTTTCTGCTACTTGTTGTGTACAGTTCTGGTTGTTGAGACTCACTGTCTGCAATGATTTTACTGATGTGCAAGAATCATATTATTCATCCAGTTGTTGTGTGGTATAGTGGTAGAAGACAGTGTTGGACAAAAGGGCTTTTGTCTGGGAATCATCTCAGGCTATGAAATTAGATCTCACTCTCTGACAGTCTGGGCACGAGTGATGATTGCAGCTATTTAGGTTTGCCTTGCAGTGTGCTTATGATTGCTGTTCTTTGGACCTGGAACTCCATGACTCCTGCAGCCACAATTTCAGTGGGCATGGACATGGATTTGACTTAGGTCTCACTTGTATGATAAACTCTTTGTCAGCCCATTTCTCACTCTCTTCACTGAGATGTTTGAGCGTAAGCATTTTCTTTCTTGCACTCCAGCTGCTTCTTTACCCTCTTCTGCAGTCAAGCTATAATCCTGTGGATTTGATATTGCAGGCTGTTGCCATGGAAATAATGGTGATTTCACAATTTCAGTGCTGTAAGCACTGCAGGAGGCAGTGGAAAAGGTGGTTGGCAAGAGATATAGGGAGGATATGGGGGAGAATTCAGAGGATTTGTTTCTGAACTTGTTTTTTGGGGAGGGGATTCTGCCCCCTCTTTATAATTGTGGGACTTCAGTGTGTGTTTAGTTCTTTTCTTTCCTTGCCTTTTTTTTTTTTTTTTTTTTTTTTGTTATTAAGATTTTAATGAATAATTTTGCATTTGAAGGT
>JAWWEU010000163.1:18772513-18787481 GCA_035583155.1 Acropternis orthonyx
GGGGGTGTGTGTGTGTGTGGGGGTGTGTGTGTGGGGGGGGGGTGTGTAAATGGGGTTTTATTAAAGGTTGATTCATAAAAATGTCATGTATTCTTATATTTTTTGCAGAGGTTATTACAAAGTGATGCTAAATTCTCCTTTCCTTGTCCTCAGAATAAAAATACAATGCTTTCCTTGCAGTTTGTAGTAATTCATTTTTGGACAATAGGGCAAAGGTTGAGCTCTAAGCATATTCCCTTTGAGTCATATATTTAGCCTGAAGAAATCCCTTTAAGGAAAACTTTTTTTTTTCATAAATAGTAAAACAAGCTGATAACATCATGGTGAGCATATGCATTTAAAGCTGTCTTACTGACAGTATTAAACCCTAATATATTTGTTATTTGATTTTTAGTGTGCTCTGCATACAAACAAGTTGGGTGCTGAAGATCATCTTATGCAGCATCTGTTCTTAGCACTGTATCAGGATTCCATGTATATACTGAAATATTTTCTCTAATTTAGACACATCCATAAAGGTAGAGCAAAGCTTACTGGAGGAAATAACTTTGTAATAAAATCAGTTGAATTGGCAGCTTAACAAGATGAAGACAAGTAGCATTCAGAAGCATGAGAACTTCTGATACTATATGCTTAAAAGCATCAAACAGCAGTGTTTTTCCTCAGCTATTTACAACAGCATTTCACTGATTAGTGTAGTCAGAGAGCAGATATTATCTGTAACTTTTAACTTCAGATCTTAGAATTAATTTTCAATCTTCAGTAGGATGTAATCAGTAGTAATGGTGATGGTAAACTATAAAGATATTTTTTAATTAAAGACAGAGAAAAAAATGTTTCAGCCTATCAGATGTATTAAAATGATCTACGAATTGCTTTAAAATATTTTGATCTTTTTCTGCTTGATATTCCATAAATGGAGATATGAAGATCAGCTGTTACATATGAAAGGGAAACAATAAGAAATGTTCAACCTGACTCTGGCTTTGTTGAGCAATGTTATTATGAAGTCAAGTCCATAAGGATAGATTCAGTCCCTTGATACTTGTTTGAATGGAAATAGTCTGCACGTGTGCCCAGTACTCACAAATGAATTTCAAAAATGCTATGCAAGAAACTTCTGCCTAAATTAAAATGACAAAATGAGCCAGAACTGTGTTTGCAGAGCCTGACCTGATGCTGTGTGTCATATACCTCTCAAATCTAATTGCAGATGTGGACATTTGTTAGTACTGAGTATTACATAAATCAGACTTTTAAAATAAATCAAAAGAGAGAATGTTTTTTTTCCTGAACTATATTTATTAGTGAACACTGATTTTTGTCATGTAATGTTTCTTGTTGCCAAGTAAGTTTCTAAGTGTTGTATGAAAGCATGCTTTTGGTGAATTATATTGAAGTATATATTCTTTATGCTTGGCCCAAAATTGCTGCGTGACTGAAATATATATATATTTATGCATGAGATCAGTTATAGAATTTTGTCTGCACTGGTAGACTACAAGTAGCATTTACATTACAGATGATAAATTTACATTACAGATGCTAAATATACTGATGATAAGGGTTTTTTGACTCCTTGGAAAAGTTGTTTTAAACTCTTGGTAAGGAGCCATTTAGCTACAGGTAGTCATATCTGATTGATACATGAACTCTTCCATGGTGAATGAATTGGAAGACCTGCACAGCAGACAGGCGTGTCCGTGCCTCATTGCCTCTGTTTCTATTACAGGTGTATGTTGACGACAACATTGCAGCGATGAGTGGAATTTTAAAGAGGAAGTTTGAAGAAGTTGGTGGCACCTCACCCTGCTCATGTGTGTGGGAATCAGATGATGATATTTCTAGCAGTGAAAGTGCTGACAGTGGAAGTAATGTCCATCCATCCACTTCTGATCATTTTACTCGTAAGTACTAACATGCTGTGTAAGGCATGATACTGCTTTTTGTACAAGCGAAGAAGATTCATTTTACTTGTAAGGAATACAGTGAAGGCTATCTGCTTTTATTTTGAAGTATTTTTCTGTTTTATTACATTTAAGTGCTGACACTGTGAGGAAGTACTTATTTTTGAAAAAGAACTATTTCATCTGATAATTGTTTCCGTGAAAATTTGTGTGTCAAAGTGAGTTTCAGTGGAAACTCCACTTTTAGGCTTTATCATTCACATCTAGTTTGTATGAAATGTTTGAAGTATATAGGAGAATGTCTTCCATTTTGGGTGATGATTTGGGGGAAGAACTAATACCAGCAATAACTAGCTTTGGGCCAGTGCTTCTGTTTAATGCTGTGTGTTCAGAGCTGACAGTAGTGTACAGTCTGTGACAGAATCTAATCAGCCATCCTTCCACCTGAGCCAATGCAACCGTACAGCTTTCAGTCTTTTTCTTTCATTCATTACAGGAGTAAACAGAGGAAGAAATTTGTAATCCCCCCTGAGAGGGTGTTAGGATTCATATTTGATGTCTCCATGAGACACTTGAAGGACAGAAATTCTTTTCTTGTTCCCACTCAACCAGCTGAACATGAATACTTAATTCACAGCATATTTTTGACTTCTCAGGTTGAGGTTACCCATTAGTAAACTGGCATAAATTCTGGAATATATATATATATTTATATATATACACACACAGCCTCATATCTGCAGCAAACAGTGTGTAAATGAGTAGCAGTAAGTGATCTGGACTGACAGCTCATATGTAGCAGCAAGAAGAGTGTCTCTATTTTTGTTTTTAATTTTATTTGTTGTCTGCCTAATAAAGCCAAGCTAGAGCTATTTGTGAATTACACCTGCCAATAGAATTAGTGTAGCTCCTTATCTCAGAAGGGAAAGGACTCTTCCAAGTAAGGGATACTTCTGCACCACCTTTTCTTAGAGCATAGTTTTCAATAGTACTCTGAGAACCTGGATGTTCAGCTGAGGGTGGTGGTGAACAGGTTGTGTTTTACTTCAACTGGGCACCACAGGACTCTGTTCTGAAACCTGTTATGCTTAACATCTTTATCAGTCACCTGAAGGAGGTGACAGTGACTTACATCATTTGCAGAGAACCATGTTGAGGGGAATAGTTGAATCCCTTAAGGAAAAACTCCCATTCAGAGGGACCCAGGCAGACTGAATGGGCTGACAGGAGACATGTAAAATTTCAGCACAGACAAATGCAGCTGTGTACCTGGGAAGGAACAGCCCCCTGCAGTGATACGGGCTGGGAACTGACCTAGAGAACTGTGTCCAGGTTTGGCCCCACAGTGCAAGCAGACATTGATGAAATGGAACAAGTGCAGCAGAGGGTCACCAAGGTCATGAGAGGGCTGGAATGTTCACCATGTCAGGAGAGACCAAGGAACCTGACCATGGACCCAGCAGAAACTGTGCAGTACCTTTGAGGAGCTCATGCAGAATGTATGCAGTTCTTCCTCATGGTCAGTGATGGAAGGGTGAGAGACAGTGGATGCAGACTGAAACAAGACATGCTCTGACTGCATATAAGGAGAAACTTTGAACCAGGAGGATAGCCAGGCACTGGAAAATGTTGCCCAGAGAGGCTGTGTAGTGTGTGTACTTACAGATTCTTAAGACTTGACTGGCTAAAGTTGTGAGCAGCTTTGTCTGATATCTCAGCTGTCCCTGCTTTCAGCAGGAGGTTGGACTAAAGAGTCCTTTCCAACCTGAATCATTTGGCGGGTTTATGACTTGTGTACATCAGAGGTTCAGAGAGAGCTGAAGTAGCACTGCTTGTTCTTGTTCCAGGGCCAAGTTCACTGGTAAGCTGAGAGTGGGAGCAGCAAGCACATATCCAGGAGCAGTTTGTACAGTGCTGTGAATCCTCAGTTAAACTGCTGTTGGGCCTGGTCTCATAAGTCTGTAGGGAACTGTGTTTTGCTTCATCAGTTTACAATCTCTGAGATCTGTTTGCCCCTTTCCACTGCAGAATGTATGTGTACATGCCATGTTCTAATTTGATACTTTCTGTATGTTTGAGGCTCTTGATGTTGGCTGTTGAAACTTAGAATTCTCCAGATTTAGTGATGGAATTTTAAGCCTGGAATTTCTTCCACTTCGCAGTCTGCCAGTGCTTTTGTCTACTGAATAGGTTTCAGGGCATGATGCAGATACATTTATTTTGCTTAGATTTCCTTTGTTTTCCATTTTTGTGTGGTTTTGAGTTTTGGCTGATTTGGGCTTTTGGTTTGAGGTTTTTATTTACTTATTTTATTTTCATTGTTTCATTTTTGACAAAGTCACAATCTATTTGCTCATGTTTCTGTAGGCAATGGCAGTACTTCTCTAATATAACTGTCTAGGTAAGTATTTTTTAATAATTTTGTGGGGAAGAAACAGCCAAAACATCCCTGACTGCTGCAGCAGCAGACCTTATAAATCACAAAATGAAGAAAACAGTTCAATTGTTCTCATAAAAGAAGAAATAAACAACAAAGACTGAATTCGAAGAGCTTGGCTCTCCGTAGTTTAATCTTGTACAATTCAGTGGCGTCAAAATAGAAGCCATATCTACCTTTTACAATGGTGTTTATATAAGGTGGTGAAGAATCAGACCTATAGCCCAGGAAAATGTAATATTTAAATTGGCTGAGAAACTTCTGGATATTTTCCTATTTGTTACCTCAAAGAAAATTTAGCAATTTCTTTATAATTTTTGTTTTCAAAATTTTACTGTAATTTGTTGGGTTTTGGAAGTACAGTTTTATATTTTTCTGGGAAGAATGGGTTTATTGAAGTCATTGCTGCAAGAGATTACTGCTTACTAAAGATCTGGAATTGCACATTTTGTATTAGAGCTCATTTCTTTACAATCAGATTCCTGATTTTCTGATTCCTGTCCTCTGTCATGGTTATTTTCTATTAATCATCACTTCTGCAAAACCCAAATGCAAAATGTATTAACAGTCCAAAATCTCTAGATGTAAAATGATAACCAGTAAGAATATTTCCAAATACAGATTTTCTTTTTGTGTGAGAAGGTTGCAGGATTGCATTGTATACTGTTTGAATATGGAGCAAAAAAGGAAAACACTTGATGTTGCAAGCAACTCTGTCCTCACTAGCATATTTTATACACAAAACAGCAGTCTTTCAGAATATGTAATGCATGTTTGCTCTAACCTCATCTGAGATCAGTGTAAAATTCTTAGCTCCTCAGCCCACTTTCTGCAGTAATGTGTTTATTCTGTACACATGACTTACCATGAAGTCTGGTCTCCTACTGTGTGCCCAAAGCCATTCTGCTGTTTAGAAAAATCTAAAAAGATTCATATAAATTCTTCCCACTCTTATTTGTCAATACATGTGCAAATTCATTGCTTCTCCAAGGGACTATTGAGACACACAACAGCAATCTGAAAAATCCTCTATTACGGCATGAGCTCCAGTAAACCCTGTCAGTGTACAGTAATTCTTTGTGATAGTGAAATGTTCTAGCAGTATTTTATAAGCTGCAGGTAGAGTATGGCTGTTGTTAATAATTAATACTCAATATTATACATTAATATTTATTCTCCTATGGTAGCATGTTTTATTCAGAAATAAATGTGCATATCCAAATCAGTTAAATGATTACAGTACCCTTATATTGCTTTTTATTTCCTCAGTGGCATCCATGGAAATGAATATGCCTTCTTCAGAGTTAAAGATAGGTCTGCATGCATGTATACACAAGTGTGCATATGTAGTGTGAAAAAACATAACTATGTATGTTTATGTGCTTTTTCAAATTACACAGATATACATGTGTTTCTGTACATATATATGTACAAGTGCAGTAAATGTGGTGATGGCATACAGAAGTGTTGAGTGATATTTTAAATGTCTGACAGAATGCCATAGAACTGAAGAGTGAGAAGCCACAGGGGTTTATGCATGTTGTTGACTTGGGTCCCAGTCATGGTAACTGAAGAAACATCTCTCTCTCTCTTCCCTCTGAAGTTTAGGGATTTGTGTGAATCAGGCAGTTTTCTAGTAAGAAGCCTGACCTATATAATGCACTATACAAATAAGTCGTGCCTTTTTTTAAAAAGGAGGTTTGATTTGTGGTTTTTTCCCTTTGTTCCTTGAAAAAAGTTCACTATTTTACTCATAGGTTGTTTGCCAGTTAACTTTACTGGAATCAGGATTTCACTTAATTTTAAATCAGAACTTTTTTCTAACTCAGGGTTAGGAAACAGGTGAGTTTCACTGGCTCAAACTTTATTTAAGGTGTAGCTGGAAAGTTTCTCCAGGTATGTCAGTTAAACTTCTGTAGATTGCTGAGGCATGTTACAGACCAGCTATGCTCACCCCTGCCATTAAATACCATTCTTTAACAGGGCAGGGACAGGGCTGTGGTGTGGGTGTCAGTGACCAGTTTAACAGGTCTGGAAACTGCTAGATGCAATCACAATAAAACAGAGTTTATTTAAGATAATTCTAGTAATGCATAGGGAATGCCAGTACTTGTCTGCTCTCTATTCAAAATATGTGTACCTACTTATTTTGAAAGAATAAATTAAAGGCAACAATATGTCTTAGGAAACTGGCTGAAACAAGAAGTCCCTAAAATTTCACCATAAAACTTCATTCAGGGCCCTGAGATAATAATTTTTTTAAGATCTAAGTACTTCCACATTCACATTGCTGTTTTTTGGGTTATTTGTGGTTAAGCTACTCAGTTTGCTCACCTCTAGTGGGGTCAACCCTACAGTATTCCTGTGTGTTATGATTATTTTCTTTCCAGCAGGATGGTCTCTGCTTAAAGGGCAAGTGGCTGCAGTAAGACAGCCCTGTCAGCAATTATGAGGTATCAAGGGGTTCCAGTAAAAGGCAACTCTGTTGTGTGGAGGTGGTCTATGATTTAGCTCTGGAAGATGGAGAGGGAAAGGCTCTTGTAGCCTTTGTTACTCAGCAGTATTTTACAGAGTTTCATGTCATGGGGAAAAAAATCTGAAATAATGTTTGGAATCACCTTGGGCTGGGACAGAGACCTGCAGATTAGAAGTCTTTTTCTCAACAGCATTTGCAAGAGACAGAAACTAATGGCAATATACATTTTTTAAGTGGTTTGTGTCAGTTTAAAATGCCAAAAATGGGACCTCAGGAATGTTAAGAACACTGACCAAAAGTCCATCCAGGACATCTAAGATGTGTGATCAGAGAAATTCAGTCCTGTTTATAGCAGAGGCTTGCACTGAATGTTTTGGGAAGAGTCTGTTTGCTGTTAAGGTAGCCAATGCATAGACCAGGAGTGATAAATACTATTACTTATCAGACTGAACAGGTTATTAGAAAAAAATAATGATATGTTTTGTTACAGTATTCTTTCTGGATTCGGGAAACTGCCTGACTCCCTAGTTAAATTCACAGAAACATCTCTGGTACAGAAACTGAGCCTGCAGACATTTTGCATTGCCCTGTTGTTATGTCATGACTGACTTCAGTTTTTACAGTTTCTATGACAACCGTGATTTTTTTGATTGGTAAAGAATCAAGTATGAAAGGATTTTTTGGTTCTCTACGGTATTTTTCTGTCAAAGGAATAGAGTGAAAATATCAAGATGCTTTTTGCTAATCAGTGTTGAATTGCTGTCTAAATGTGGATACCTGTTTGTGGCATACGCTAATTTTTCAGATTGAACAGATGAGAAAATAGCCCTATTATACTTGCCAAGTAACTTTCTGCAAAATTAATGTTAATTTATACTTACAATTTGGGACGTTCTGATTTTTCAAATTATCTGTATATTTACATTCCCATGTTAACTCTTAAAGAAATATATTTATCAAGACATGGTTCAAAGCAACACAACTGGATTGTTTTCCGAGATTCTTTGACAGTTTTTGCAAGTCATCAGCAAAATGGTACTTGATGAAATTTCATTAGGTGGAAGTCCAAAAAAAAAAAAAAAGAACAGAATGTATGGGTCAGCAGTTCAGCAGTTTGTGGTTAGTGGGGAAACAGAGAGAGGAGCTAATAAAGAGCTGACCTGGGTGGGAAGACAGCTTGTTGACTGTGGCATGGATGAAGGAAAAGAGAGAAGGAGGTTCCCTAAGATGAGGAGCTTGATAAGCAACAGGGTGTTTTTCATTAAGAGCAAGAAAGCAGTGGTAACAGATTTTACTTAGTAAATATGTCAACTTGCAGAAAGGGCTACAGATTGGCTGGCTCAAAACTGGGAAAAGAGGGGAGGGCTAATGAACAGAATGAGAATGAGCCAGCTTATCAAGATCAAAGGAATTTAATGCTCCAGAAGTTTGCAAATTTTTACTCCAAGTGACTCAGCCTCTCTCACTACACTGATGTGTATGGAACATATTTCAAAAACAAATTAGAAAATTCCTGGGAAATGTTGATTTAGATTCTGTAGCACTTCTGTTCTGCATTTATTAGAGAAAAGCACCTTGCACTAAGAACATACATATAAAGTCTGGTCCATATTTGGGAGCATGTACTGTCAGCAGGTCTGGAACCACCTTTTGCAGGCAAAATTGGGATCTGGAGTTCAAAATTATGTTAACGCAATGTATGAAATTATATTTGCTGACTGACAGTTGTCTGTGAGATTTCATAAAAATTAAACATGATAGTTGGATATTGTCCTTGATTTGTTGAACAGAATAAAAATCAGATGCACAGAGTAGTACACCAGATCAACCCTTAGCCACTGAGCTAAGACTTTCTATAGCAGTTGCTGTCTCTAGATAGTACTACAATATGGAATATAATTTTAATAACTTTGCAGTGTAATTTTTAGACCCACAGAATGTGAAGTTTATTTTTTCTCTCACCAGGAACATGTGCATGCAATTTTAGAAATGCAAAATCATGATGACCACTTTCAGAAGTTCTTCTAGCTTGGATTTGAACTAGTCTCAGCCAACATCCTTCTCTAGAGAAACCATAAGGTTGGGATGTAGGTGAGCTAAATTTTAATGAAGACTTGCTTCATGGTCTTTGACAAATACGATCAGAATTTTAAATTGTGTTTCTAAGGGTAAAAAACTTTAGGATGTCCTGGGTACTAAAAGTCACTGCCCCATTCTTCAGATAAGAAGTAGCATTATGACAATTTGTATACCAGTGAAAGCTGTGGGTGGCCTGATACCATTACACTAGCTTCTGCAGGGAAATAATTGGTGAATCAAATCAAAAAGGAGGGAAAAATGGATTTTTCTCTTACCAGTTTATAACTTTGAATAGCTTCACTTTTGTCTGAAAAAGGTTTCATGCTTGCTTTCTCTGCTCTATCCTAATGCTAGCTTTTATTCCTCATGAGAGTCCCAATGGCCCTTCAGCAGGTTTCTTTGAATTGTTTTACATGCTCTTTCAAAGCAGATGAAGCTTCAGAAAGATTACTGCAATATCCTTTCTCCTCTAGTGCCATGTTTAGTATGTTTTCTGCATTTTATACTAGTTTACAACATTTCCTACCAGTCTGTATAAAGATGGCTTTTAAGATGTTTTGAAATTTAAAACCAGGTTAGATTCAGTGCTTTTAAAAAACCATGTTGTCTTACTGGCCCTGAGCAACCTGATCCTCATGGGTGGCATCCTGTGCTGGGATGCCATGGTAGGGAGGTTGGAACTAGATGAACTTTAAGGTGCCTTCCAAACCAAACCGTTCTAGGATCATTCATTACCATAAACTTGCAAACTAACTTCAGTGTGTGCCACCCTCCATACCTGAGCCACTGGGCAGTGTTTTCTCCTTGCACACAAGCAGCAGGTTTAGCAATAGGTGTGACTGAGGGGAGTTAGCAACATAAAGGCACTGTTTCCACTGGGAGTGGATCGTCTTTTAAAAGTTCTTTCCATCCAGTGGCTTGTTCCTGCTTGAAGGTTTTTTTCTCTATCAGTTGATACAGCTGTTGTTTGTATGAACTTGCTGTAAGAGAACTTTAACAGTGAGCTGGGACCAGCCTTCCATGGGGTTTGGTTTGGTTGTTCTTTCTGTGGTTTGTTTTTGGTTTTTTTTTCAACAGCCTAGCAGTTGCGCTTGCAAAGCAGAATTCACAAGCAGATGAACTTAGGAGCTTTACCTTTTCTTGGTGCTTCTTGATGAAACACTGTTCTAATGCTTACAAGAAAGATTCAATGGTATTTTCTATACCCGTTTTCAGTCTTGTTAGCCTTCAATGATTGCGTTTTATATTCTGATTTTTATTATGTCATTTGTCTTGTACTAGGACTTTTCGGCCCTAATGGGCCCAGCCCTGGACCTGCTTAAAATAAAAGCCTGTACCTGCATACAAAATCACAGATTTCCTCCAATAGTTTACAGTCTTATAAGACAGAAACCATACACAGTAAATGTAGGACTGTAGGGAGGACTGAATCCATGGGAATTACTGGCCCATGAGCAAAAAATTCAAGAACTTTGATTGAAACATTAGGAAAAAAGAAGAGTATCTTGCTTGCTAGAGCCCATATTGACTTCTTGCTTTCTTCTTCCTCTGTAGCCCAACCTCATCTCCCACATGTATTCTAGTCTTGCTGTTTGCTGAGATGTGCTCATGGCAGTCCACTGGTGTGCACTGAGCATGACAGTGTTGATGCCTTAAGATGTTTGTATATCTGTAGATTTTAATAGAGCTGTATAGTTCCTCACAGTTAAGATAGCAGTTGACACTTACTGAAACCCCTTTCTCACTGTTTGTGCCACATTCTTGAAATTCTGTTTAGCGTTCTTTTCACAGATGTTACCAAGGACATCTTGTTTGGGACACATGCACTTGAAAGATATGTTATAGTCAAAGCAAGATAGAAGGCCCAAAACTCTTGGAGTCTGGAGAAGCTCCAGAAGGGCAGACCCGGGGAGATTCTGGGGGCTGACAATTCTCCGGTTGGAAGTATCCATTAGATATAATTAAGTAGTTATAAATTTCAAAAAACCTCACATTGTAGCGTGCACTTACGTATTTTGTTGCACCTGAAAGCGCTTACATTAAAGGACATGCTCTCTATTTTATCTATACTAATATTGTCTGGAATGTTCTTTTTTCCCATTTTAGGCAACAGTGTATTGAAGATCCTGATCCTTAGAGGAATATAAAGAAATTGAGTATCAATCCCCTCCCCTTGCAAAATACTGTAGTGGTCTTTTCAGCAGTTGCAGTTAGGAGAATATACACAAACTATTGTTTCTTTGGAATTTGCCAATTCAGTGTATTAAAAAGAGCTACATGAATTGTTTGATTCTAAAGCTTTGATGGAAACTAGACAGTTTTCTCAAGCTGTCTCCATTCAATGATGGCTTGTCTGTTTGGCTTCCAGCAGTCTTGCTGCAGTGTCTTGTGTTCATCTACCTGTTCATCTGTCTGGTTTGAACTTCCAAAGCAAGTGAGGGGACATGATTCTTCATTGATGGTATTCAAAAGTGTTGATCATTATTCTTCCTTTCACTGAATATGTAGCATTTTTGGTGTTCTGACTGGGTATGTGAATACTGATGCTACCCTACTGCAATGTATTTGTAGCACTAATAGCATTAGGGCAGGTGGAGTAGCATCCACACCTCAAAGCTTATCTCTTAGAGTTTATATAACACCTGGAAAAAAAAAATTAGCTCATTTAGTCTGAACTCACATAACAGAGATATGACTGTTCTGAAGGGGAAAACCAGTTAGCAGTTATCAACGACATTGGCTTGTCCTGTTATTTCCCGGCTCACTATCAAAGCCAATTAAGACTCTTTTTGTAATGTGGAGTCTTTTGTGTTTTAATGAATTCATCATCAACTATATATGCCCCAGAGTAATAGTGGTGAGAAGTTTCACCATCAAGCTGACTGCAGATTATATGACTTCATCCCAAGTGAGGCTTTAACTGTTGTTATTTGTGGCTCCAACCTTGTTACATGACTGGTTCTCGCTGTGTACAAAATAATAATATGCCAACCCATTAACTCCCCCTTGCAGTGAAAGTACTGAATACACTGTCACAGAACTCACTCTGTGCTTATCAGAGCTTAACCTAATGGCAGTGCTTGTTGACTTCTGTGTTACTGATGTTTAATGAGTTGCTCTGTATAAATATTTTTTGTATTTACAACTTCTTGTAAAGTTGCTTGTCTCCATTTTGGAGACTCCAGGCTTGAGATACAGACGAAGAACAGATTTTTTTAGTGCTGAAAATTAGGGTTTGTGTGTTTTCAACTGGCTAGCTGAGTATTTTATGTAGACAAGGATACAAGGAAATACTTTTGAAAATGTTTAAGCAGGAGTTGTGTTTGGAAGTAAACTAATGGCAATTCTAAGCACTTCTTTAGCTCTTTCTTATTTTTAATGAAGTTATGACTGTGTTTGTGCACCACCTGCTACGAAAGGAAGCAGCCATAGGCAGTGGTCATCTGCAGAGCAGTAGTTCAGCAGTGGTTACTATGGAAACCATAGGTGACCTACATTTTACCAAAAAGTGATCAAGTTTCCTTTTTCTATTTTTTTTTTAAATTAAGCACCTATATTGATTTCTACTACCATTTTTCATCTTTTACACACTGTTTTACTCAAGTAGTATTCTTGGCTTTGAGTGATTAGTGTGGAATGGACATAAATCTTGAAGTGGAGATACCATTTCATTGTTACACTACTATTTAAAATTTTTACCTTTGCTGTCATGTCTCATTCTATGTTCTCAGGAAGAAGGTAACACAATTTAATTAATTACAGTGTGCATTATAATAATGTATTATGTGTATAGCTACCAGGGTGTGTGGTCTGTAACAGCTTGCAGTGGAGAGGCTCATTCTTGTGAATTTACCTATTTCACTAACACTGCAAGTCAGTAGGCTACTGTATCAATAAAGCTGCTCAAACTTGGACTTTGAGTAAGCATCAGAACTGCTTTTGGCTTTACTAAATTCATCTTTCTTTAATGATATGTGAATTTTCTCAAAAAAAATGAGAATATTCTGCAGACAGACAAAAGAGCAGCCAGGAGAGAGGACAAAGTGTGACATTACAGATAAAGCTTAAGCTGGCATTTTAAATATACACTTCTCACTCTGAGATTAACATAGAAGAGCAGGAACTGGGTCAAAGCACGTGCCTGAGAAAGTCATTAAATGTGATTTGTCCAGAACTTGGGTTTGCAGATGAGCCAGGCCTGGATTTTTAGAAAATTTTCTTAAAACACGTTCTTGGAGAAAGGATTTACATTTAATGTAATTTTTTTCTTTAATTTGGGTGGTTTTGATGGTAGTTATATAAATACACAGTTCTGTATTGAATTGTTTATTGTGCTTTGTAGTGTGAAGGAATCTTTAGTTTCACACAAATTAAGGCCAGAGAAATGCTACAATAAAGACTTTTTTGAGACCAAATATATTTTTTTGTCATAACTTTATGGACCACTTGCTAATTACTGAAACCCTCTCACAGCCATGTGTCTGCCATGACATTTAGTGGGGCTATGAGAGGCTGAGGTGGAACTGTTCAGATCCATATTTTGCTGTCCTTCCTCACTGTTTGCATGTACATTATATGCATCCTGCAGCTGATAATGGAACCACCTCCCGATCTCTCCTGTATTTCCCACTTTCTCCCCTCTGCCCACACATCTTTTGTAGCCTGTTTTTTGCTTTGAAGTTCATGCAGCCCACTCAGTTTCATCTATACTGCATGGCATGCCATGCTCCATCCCTTCAGTCATATGTTACTAGATTAGCTACAAACTCATCTGTTTGCATACCTCAAAAAAATAAAACATTTTGTGTTTGTTACCTTTTTTGTTGCTTCAGAAAGCTTGAGTTGCATGCCCTGTGCCCATCTGCCTATATTCTGATACATTCAAAAGCAGCAGTAGTATTGGCAAGAAATACTGATTGTGTAAAACAGCCAGTACTAAATACTTCTGAGAGTTGGTCTAGTTTGCCTTCGTGATGCAGAATTTCATTATCACCTACACTTCCTGTATCATGATCAAAATCTGCTTTTCCCAAATCATATTGATCCTAAAAAAATCTTATGTATCCCTTAAATAAAGAATGGTGCAACAGCAAGCACTGCAGCTCTGATGCTCAAGGTCATAGTGAAGACAGTGTGCTGGAGCTGTGTGCTTAGAGAGCCATGGCTGGGGCTGAACAAGGGCATAAGAATCAACAGAGGTCTAACTGGAGTACCAGAAGCTAAGACCGACCAAGCTAAGGTTCTGACATCATTTTAAAGCAGGATCACAAGTATTTGGGGCCAGAATGGAAAGGTGGTGGTTTTTGCTAGTGTAGAGTTAATTTTCTTCACAGTGGCTGGTATAGGGTGTGTTGTAGATTTTTGCTGAACTCAGGGTTGATAGTACTGAGGTGTTTTTGTTATTACTGAGCAGAGCAAGGCCTTTTCTGCTTTCCATACTTCCACTGTGGCAAGGAAGTTGAGGGTGCGTGGGAAATAAGGAGCAGACACAGGTGGGACAGGTGACCCCAACTGACCACAGGGCTATTCCAGATTATATGACATCCTGATCAGTATATAAAGCTGGGAGAAGAGGGAGGAAGGGGAGGAGGATGTGTGGAGTGATGGTGTTTGTCTTCCCAAGGAAGTGTTATGCATGAGGGAGCCCTGTTCTCCTGGAGACGGCTGAACACATGCCTGCCCACGGCAAGCAGTGAATTAATTCCTTGTTTTGCTTTGCTTGCATGTGTGGCTTTTGTTTTCTCTATCAGACTGTCTTTATCTCAACCCATGAGTTTTCTTGCCTTTACCCTTTGATTCTGCCCCCAGTCCCTCCGGTGGGGGAGCGAGCGGCTGCAGAGCTTGGCCGCTGGCGGGGGTTCAACACGGCAGCCACAAACAGGCATCAATAATGGCAAAGCCAAGACCGCCACCAGCCCCTTCTGTCTATGCCACAGCCACGGCCACAAGTTTGTAGTATGGATCAAATGTTAGTGGTGTGGTGTGGTTTGGTTTGGTTTGGTTGGTTTGGTTTGGTTTGGTTTGTTTGGGGGGGGGGGGGGGGGGGGGGGGGGGGGGGGGGGGGGGGGG
>JAWWEU010000163.1:18787581-18837081 GCA_035583155.1 Acropternis orthonyx
AGAAAGAAAGAAAGAAAGAAAGAAAGAAAGAAAGAAAGAAAGAAAGAAAGAAAGAAAGAAAGAAAGAAAAGAAAAAAGAAAGAGAGAAAAGAAAGAAAGAAAGAAAGAAAGACAGAAAGAAAAAAGAAAAAGAAAAAAAGAAAAAGAAAAAGAAAAAGAAAAAGAAAAAGAAAAAGAAAAAGGAAAAGGAAAAGGAAAAGAAGAGAAAACTGAAGTAATATTGAAAATCTGTTTTCCAGTGAGAAAAAAATCTAAGAAAAATTTCTTTCTATTTGGGATTTTCACTTGGTTTACTAGGAATCATAGGATCCATTCAAAGATAGCAAAGTATTTGAATGTTACCTGATCAAAAATAGTCCAAATGCAACAAACACATCTATATAGGTCAAATTGTTTTTTCTTTCTTTCTTTCATTGTTTTCATCTTACAAATCCTCATAGGGATAGAAGCGCTCAAATGGACCCCAGGGATCTGTTGTTTGGCATTCACTAACCATGAAGGAGACAAAAACAAGTGCTAAATCTCAGCCATCTGTTTTATGGTGGAGGAAAACATATTGACAAAAAGAAGTGCCTTTATCAAGTGTGTCTGTGATGAGAGTAGCCCACACACCAGTGAAGAAACCCTTGGAGTGACTGAGACAGGAGCAGGAGGGGAGGGGCATTTTTTTGGCTTTATCTTCTTATAGATTTGAATGTGTCCATCTTTCTACTTTGCAGTGGGACTTGCTAGTAAACTCATTGCCCCCTTCCCCAGTTTTGACTGATTTAGATCTCTGTTCATTCCTATGGGTGAGACATTCCTATGGATAGGTGTTGCCTCAGGGTACAGCTCCCAGTTTCTCCTGTAATGCTGAGGTGGCACACTCTGAATTTTTCCCCTTGATTAGCAGCATCTCTCCTTGCCACTTCTGTTACCCAAAACTACTCGTGGTACCAGCCTTGCAGGACCAAGTAGGTAAAGCATCCTGACAGCCATCCTGCTGCAAATCTGGCATGAATGCAGCATGGGGGCCGGGGGAGTGGAGAAGAGTGATGCTGATGTTTTTCCTCTCTCTCCTTAAAATAATTTCTAAAAACTTTTATTTTTAAAAAATTTGGGGTGTTTCTTGTGAGAAGATAAAATCTTAAGAAAGAAACAGCTGGAAAACAAATGCTGGCTCTATTGTTGGGGGGTGTTTGCTCACAGATAATGAGTTTGGAGTCTAATAACCTCATATTTTTAAAGTCTTCTTAGATGGTTCTGTACTCTCAGCTGACAGCTGTGCAAGTGGTAGAAATTGAGAAGCTAAAAACAAGTTATTTTTTCTTTCACCCTAGGTCTATATATTATGCCTAGAGACACATATTGTGGGTATGATTTCTATACAATATCACTTTTCCTGTTTTACTGTTCTTCTAGATAATGACAAGCTCTAGACTTTTAAATCTTTTTTTTTTCTTAAAATTTATAGAAAATCTTTCCTTGAAGGAAGCTGAGAGGTGCTCTTTAATTTGCTGTGGCCTTTTTTCTCTGTCTTCTGTCTTTTGTCACAGCCTTGACAAAAAGCTTTCCTCCTTCTCCACTTTAACAAGTATGTCACCTGTGTTTTAGCTACAGGCATGCAGTTTCACTTGTCTTTCAGGCACTGTGAATGCTGGCATTCAACCTCTTTAACCCCACCAAAATACTGCTTTCTCTACCATGCAAATCCCCCTCCACTGAAACTCAGCCTACTGTGTGGAGCGGGAGGTTCCATAAATCCTTTCTGCATGGGTTTTAAGTTGGAAGTAAAACAAACCCTTGTATGAAACAAAGCCAAACAATTCTTTTGTTCTCCAGTTTTGTCATCTCTGTATTAGAAACAACAGTGGATAATGTCAAAGAGTGAATATTCTTGTAGTGGAATATCACACAGCAACATGCACGGATTAATTCTATGCTCTGTACAATGGTAAGGCAGCCCTTCCTTTCCTTGAATCCGCTTTCATTCCTGAGCTTACTAGCAGAGGATTCACTGAAAATCCAAGCCTAAGACAGTAATTATAGCAAGGCTGAGTTGAACATGAATCATTTATCACAACCAGTGCAATTATTTCTCCTATAATTTTTTTGCTTTGCCCTCATTTTCTACATTGTGGAACTAGTGGGTTACATGAGTGTATCAGTCCTTCCAGGCCTCATATTTCAGGATACTGGGTAGATTTGCTATACACATTTCATTTCAGTATTAACCAAATAAAGGGAAACAAATAACAAATTCAGGTGCCTTCCAAAGCTCTGCATTACCTGGAAAGTGCTATTCAGTAACTACTCTTTTCATCTTTCCATGATGAGTTGTTGTTTTGTTTTTTTGGTTTTTTTAATCATACTTGCCAAGAAGCACACAGAAACTGTTTTCTTAAAGATGTCCCAAAGTGCTCTGACTCTCTGGCAGAAGCAGCTCTGTGTGGTACATCAGGCAGTGCGACTGCAGCCCGTGTTACAGTGGCCACAGGAAGGAAGGATTTCACTGACTGTTTAATGTCTGGACTGACTCATCTGACAGCACTGAAGAAAGCACAGGGGGACCAGCTTGGTGTGCCCTTACTTGCAAAGGGAGAGGCAAGTCACAGGTGGATCACTTTTCTTCTCCCCCCCAGCTCATGTAGGCTTTGGGGAGGAGGAAGGGATTTCTACCCCCACTGGAGGCTCTGTCTCTACACCTCTAGCCCAAAGACAGCCCTTCTCTGAAGCACATCTTGGCAGTAGTGGTAGTAATAAAAATAAAAACACTGGTGAGAGTACCATGGTTGCCAATCAACAGACCTTCTTATATCTTATCCCTTAATTCTGGTGCCACTTTGCAGAGGTGGTTGGTAAGTTAGAGACTAGCAATTTGTAAATACCTTTATATAGTATGTTTTAACATGACCAGCACGATATCTTGACTGTGTACAAAATAATATATTATGTGTAATACTATTCAGATAAGGTTATAATGTAAATATATCTACAATGAATGTCAAATTACTCTTCAAGCTCTATGTATGAGGAAGAACCTCATCTCTTCTTGAGACCTTTTTTACCTTAAGGATATGAAAAACCTGCTATTCATTTTTATATATATATATATAAAAAAAAAAAGCTGCATTCTTTTCTTCAAAAGAAAATACTACTCTAAAAAAGAAGGGAATGCATTACCTGTATGTGATATCCAAAATCATGTGGTAACACCAGGAACTGAGGATCTATCAAATCGGCGACCGGTCAAATTCTTGATGCTGTATGTATGATCTCATATAAATAAGATAAGCACAAATTTATGGTTAGCTGTGTTAAGCTGACCCATTTGATTATATATACATGATAGATATATATTTATATATGCTGTATAGATATACACATATTATACACAACATTCATACAGTGAAAGCAAGGTTTGATGAAGTCATGTTAACTGGGAATTTGGATGTAATGTTGTGCTCCATTTGGAAGGAAAATGTCTGTGCTATTCAGCAGCATACAAATTTATTATGCAGGATGGAGAAAGAAGGTGTTTCACCAAAACAAGCCATGAAAGAATGAGATGATGAGGGTTTGAAACATTTTGAAGAGAAAACTAAAATTACATGCAATATATGTGTATGTACTTCTGCTGAGTTGTATTCCTAGTTAAAGCATTGCATTAAACAGAAAATTATAACAATAAAAATGTTTTTGTATGTGATATCTCTGTCTATTTTATCTTTTTACTGAGTGAGATACCCTATGAAATGAGAAACGGGGATAAGTGGAGAAAAATAATTGCCCTGCTGTAGCTATGACACTGTCTGTAGTAATTAGAAAATAAAAAATCTAACCTTCTTTTCCCTGAATTTCTTGGCAAATGTGAAGTTTAAGAGAAGTCTGGAGTATCACTTTACTTGTCCTTGTCTTGTCCACATCTCTGCTGCTCCTTCAGAAGATCTTAACTTTTAATCACAATATCCCTTGAGCAGTCTGACAAGGACCTCCAATAAGACATTCCTCCATATATTTCTGTCATCCAAGTGTTGAAAAGGAATAGATAAAATTCTTTTTTATCAATCCTGTTATATCAAAACAAAAGAAATTTTTAATTATGGAGGGAGTTGGCAGTACTAACAACCAAATCTATTTTGAGCTCCCTTTGCTTTATGAATGCAAACCTAACTGCATGACCTACCCAGAAAGCATCTGTGAGCAGAGATAAAGAACATAAGTTTCATATCTTCAGCTTCTGAGGGTCTCAGGACACTATTCACCCCCACTCCTAAAAACAGACAGAGCTCAGGTGCATCAGAAGAAGCCAGTGGTAGGGACTGGGGACCATCTCTGCCAGGCAAATGTAGGTTTTGGAGCACAGTCTGTCTAGCAATTTGACAAGTAATTGAAGAGTGGATCTCTTGGGCATAGTGGATTCATCAGCTCTGTCAGGATCAAGATATTTCAGCCTAGCCACTCCAGAATGGAAAGAAACAATTTTAATAAGGTGGTCGATATTGGCTTCGTTTCTAATTTTTTTCTTTGTTAACATTTGAGGATTTTCACTTTTCCCACCTTTTCAGGACTTTACAACTGCCTTTATCTTCTCTGCCTAAGACTTCCCATTTCTGCCATTTGTTCTGCTATTTTTGCAGTCCAACCTCACCTTCAGCCATTTTACCACCCTTCTGCCCATCACCTTTCCATAATGAAAGTGAAAAAAGCTACCTTTTCATCCACCTATTCCTCAAAGCAATCAGATAAATTGATGTTTGAACAAATATCTTTGCTTACCCTGTATTTAAATCTCTTGCACTCTGCAGACCATAGACTGATAGGCTGCAAGGTGGGAAAGTACTCTTTTACAGGTGGATCCTGATGGTCAAGATCATAATGGAGACACAAATAGGTACCTGAACTCTGTTATCTCAAGGCACAGACTCCTTGTTCTGATTTATCTCTTCCCTTTGAAGAACAGGTTACCTCTCTCAGCCCCTGCTATGCTAACCATCCCATCACAGACCATACACATAACTCAGATTGTCAGTATAATGCTACAGCTCAAATAATTCTCTTTTACACACAGTATACCATCCTATAATCACCAACATATGGCTTCAAGGGAACCTTGAGATGCCAATGGTGAGTCTTAACAGATGTAAGACATTTCTGCAACTACAAGGGCTGATTTCCAAATGAGTGAAGCTGACAATCACTATTTGAAACACAACATAGCAGGCCAACACTTAATTCGCTGCCCTCAATTTTTTAGAAACCAGCATCAAAAAAAAAAAAAAAAAAAAAAACCAAAAAAACCCTTTTTTTCAGTATTCAGATTTCTTATTTGTAATGTGTATTTAAGTTCATTTAACATTATGGAAACCTACAACTAAGGCTACCTGTAAATTCAGAGCACTGAAGCTAAACACTTTTTATCTTCCCAAAGGAGGTTTTGACACATTTAAATGAACACAGGTATTTTGAAAATTTTGTTGTCAGAGCTGATTGCACACAGTGGAAAAGGGACACAGACATGCTGAATTACCTGCCTAAGCCATTCACTCGGACTCACAGTTTCCCCACTGGGCTGTGAGCAAAGCTACCTTTTTCTTTAAAAGAGTCACATTTAAGCGTAATAAAAGCTGCCACCTCAATCTCCAAGAACAGCCAGTAACATTTGCAGTTAATGTAATATCTGATAATGCACACCATCACCCCTATGGAGAAACATCTTTAGACAATGGCCACCAGACTAGAAGTGTCTTTATTAAGTGGTTTCCTCTGAGGCCTTATATTAGCAGAAAAAGATATGTAAAGTGTAACTACCTACTTCACCCTGAGTTCTGGAAACACCCTAGGAAAATCAATACAGACAAATGCTTCTATTTAGTAAAGCCATTAACACTGTTTCTGGCCTTTTGCCAAGCATTGTACGCACAGTCTAGACATGGGAACCTACTTGGCAGCACTAGGAAATTTATACTGAAACCTTCTTCTCAATGGAGCTTGCCAACTTCATTTCTACCAATACACAGAACCAGGCAAAATGATAAAACCTGTAAGAATTATAATGAAGAAATGGAGAGAGAAAAATACCAGCTTCCTTCTGCCCTCTGTCCTTGTTCTGTCTTGCCTCCCTCTCCTTCCTTCCTCTCTCTGTCCTTTTCTTCTTTGTCAGTCTCTGTCAAGTCTCAGCTAGCTCTCCAGCTTTCTGTCTCTCTCATTAACAGCTTGCTAAAGGTGCTAAATAAATCACCATGAAATCAAAGCCTTTGGCTAAAAATGTGAAGCAATGTAGCAGGGAAGGAGGAATGCTGCAAAAAACTCTAATTCATTTAGTTTACAGACCAAAGGCTTTCTCTGACTCCCACCACAATCACTACTGTGATTTTGCCTGCAGTTGAAAAACACATAAAAACAGGGCTGAGCAGAGGTGATTGGATCCATATGGCACAGGAGCACTATTCCTAAATGGAAGCATTACTGATGGCAGCTGCATCAAATCATTTTCTGGAAGTATAGACACAATGGATCTGTGGCTTTGCAAAATTCATCCTGCTAAAATAGAGCCAAAAAAAAAAAGAATAAGGAGCAAGGTCAAAGCCATTAAATCCCTACAGCACAGAAGATATACCTCAATTCCCCTTACAGATGGGAAGACCAAGAAATGCCAGTAGTTCAAAGGAACAAGAACTTTCCCTGTAAAAATCGCATTCTTTGGGACAAATTAAGATACTCCTGGTTTGCCTGGCCAGGCTCTCATTTTAGGCGACAAGAGCTAAACTACTGCCAGTGATTGTATGTCTTTCAACAGTAGGGTTAGGCTTCAACATTCCTGCCAGTAGCCAAGAGATAAGGATGAGAGCAGAATTCAGTGTATATAGGCTTAGTTATTAAAATACTGAATGTTCTATAGAAAATAAAAATGAAGCATTTCAAATACGAACGTCAAATCCCAGATTTGGTTATCATGCCTTCTTAAAATGAAAAATAAAGAAACCAAAAGTTTCCAAGTATTTTAATTGGCATATTTTCCACTTCATGGAAAGTAATTTCCAGGCATGGAAAGAAACCCACCACCATTTTATACAACAGAGGGTGAATGTCTTCTGTTTGGTGGCTTTAACATCATATGGGGAAGACATGAGCTAGATGACGAGATGACAAAATATTTTAATGGAGTTGGTTGTGAACTTTATAGTGAAATATTTTTCCACTATAAAATACTGATTTAGTTTTTATTTGGCTTTTTTTGGGTGGGGAGGAAGGTGAAGGGATCAATTTCAATGGATTGCCTGGTTTTAAAATTTTCTAGCAAAAAAATCAAATACATCTTTAGAAAGTTTGTTTTTTTGTTCAAATACCTTTCATTCAGCAAACTTAATTACAAAAAAAGAGTCAATATTAAAAGGCTTTCAAAAAATATATATTGGTTTATCTAGCCTTATTTAGTTGGAAGGAAGCATAAACGTCTGCAGAGACTGACTATATGCCAAAATTTTGGAGAGGAACAGGAAAAATTCTCTCTTGTTCAACAGCCTTTTGCCAGTTTCATTTGGGCAGTGGACACAAGGTCATTAATCTGCCATCACTGGGCATACAACTGTGTCTGTACACAATGGTCTGGGAACCATTCACTAGTGAAAAAAATCTCTCAGGCATGTCCTTGCAACAGACCTGTCTCCACAGTGATCTAAGGTCCTCTCCAAACCTTGTTCTCCTGCATTGCTAGCTTGTCTGAGGGGATGTTTTGGGTTGCCAAGTACAGAGTGCTGTGGAGGGTTACACATCAGGGCCATGCACTGGATTCAGTTCTGCTTAGGGAGCCATGGCAGAAGCTACACTTAACAGAGTATGGACAGCTATGGTGACAAAGCCTGCTGAGCACTGCTACTCAAACCACCTCACTCTAAATTTGTACAGGGCGGGGACAAGTTGTAAGGCTTATGGACAGGCTTGAGCACAGGACCTGAGAGATGCACCATGCTAGAACAAGCATAAGCAGAATTCCATAGCACTTCACAGAGAGCAGGGATGACCACGATTTTGTTCTGAGCATGTTTGTGTCACACTCCAGAGCATATAATCAGCATGATTATGCTTTTATGTACACTTACAGAGCTGCTACTCTAATAGCTTAGATCCTCTAAGTAGGAATAAATGGGAGGAATACATACTTTGAAAGATACGTCATAAAATTTGTGTTAATCCCTCAGCAGACACAGTTCAGAGGGCAGAGGGCTGAAAAGTGAAAGCCAACAGTATTTACAAAGAACTGTGAAGCCACAGCAAAAAATGTAGATGAGACACGTCATACTTCATCTCCCAAAAGCAGGACGCCTTCCTAGGGGCAATGTAGAAACATAATTTTCCTTAGAAAAGGAACCTTATTTAAATTAATTGAAGGCCTCTTTGGATGCAGTTTTTCCTGCCTATACTGATGATAGAGAGAGCCAGGGGTACATGCTCAGATGACCCTCTTTTGAACAGCTACAGTTAGATGAGATACTTCCCAGCCCACATGTGCACAGCCCCAAGGTTTCAGACTTTGTTAGGTTTTTTAGGTGCAGCTGTAACAATAATTATAATAACTGGTATTATGCTGGGGAAAAAAAAACTACTGCTTAATGATTAGTTAGTTGCTTGTGCTCACAGTTATAGTCACAGTCTCAGGTGTACTGATACAGGTTATGCAAGGAATAAGCCAAGAAATAGAGAGAGAAGGAAAGGAAAGAAATCCACTACACAAAGCTGCAAAATATATGGAGGAAGAAAATAAAGCTGATTGGTTCTTATGCCTTTGCTCTGTATCCAGGAGTGGGTTTGGTTCTGAAAGAATGTTTGGCTCTTGCAGCAGCTATTGCTGATGTTGTGATGTCCAGTTTTGCACACCCTTTCACACAGCAGATCCACCTTCAAGGTAACTTTCCTGGGGGCACAGGAGAGCTGTCTTCTTTCCTTACTCTACTTGCAA
Organism: Acropternis orthonyx; assembly: GCA_035583155.1. NCBI lineage: Eukaryota > Metazoa > Chordata > Aves > Passeriformes > Rhinocryptidae > Acropternis > Acropternis orthonyx. The sequence continues at coordinate 18,796,520 of JAWWEU010000163.1, forward strand.
TGGTCACGGCTGACATGAATAACCCTCCTCATCCCCCACAAAGGCTCTTCATGTGAAGATAACAAAGAAACACGGCAAAGAGCTCTGGTTTGGTGCAGTGCAAGATGGAAAGAGCAGAGCAGTGCTGCTCTGCTAACAGTGACTACCTCCCCATCACAGCTCCTCTCCATCACTCCCTATTAGCATGCATCTTACTGAAGGTGCTGGCAAAGTCACCTCACACTAACGTTACCCCACATGAATACTAACCTGAAATGAGACGACTCTTACAAAAGAAACTGCAAATCTGATTGCAAAGGCCTAATGTGACAATCACCCAAAGGGCAAAGAAGGGACAGGCAGTAGTCTACATGCACTTTTTCTATTTCCATCCTCACCTCTCTCTCTAACTTTGCATTTTGTGCAGAAGGGACCAAAAAAAAAAACACAAACCAGATTTAGATTCAAATCCATACAAGTCGCTGCTCTTCCTGGTATGCTGAACATTTACATTGCGACTGTGATGGATAAGCAATAAATATACTGAACAAAAAAATAAACTCACCCTTGGCTGTTAATTTGCCAGGAGAAGCCATGAGACTCTGGTTAAGGTAATTTCCATTGCACAGCCTGTCTCCTGCTGTATTGCCTTTTGCCTGTTGTTCAAAGCAACCTCCTCCAAGGGACTCTTTTTCTATTAGGTTATGGATCTAATAATGAAGTAGTAATTCCTAAGGGGCCCAGACAGTGCTAATTATCTTCTAATGAGATGAAGTACCCCTCATCTCTAGGTCACTGGCTTAAGAACATCTCTAGTTTCTCAGTGGCTAAAAGTGATCATAATCTGTTGAAGACAAAATATGTTAATGGTGGTGGCTACTGCTGCCCCAAAGTAAAGCACTTAAAGGAAGAACCTAGGTGAAAATATAGAATTTAGGGAGGGAGGGTTATGAGTTTTCTCTTTATTTCTGCTAATTTTTATCAGGTCAGTAGCTTATCTGAAACGAATTCAAAACTAACCTTCAACTTAGAGCAAATACAAGCCCAGTAACCACCTGTGAATATGTCTCACCCATGTATTTGTCTGCAAATTATACTAGGGTAAAACTGGAGAAGAGGGGAAGAGTTGTGACATCGTACCTGCAATGACACAAGTATCAGAAAAGCAATTCAAAACCAGAAATGAAAAATTCAGTAAAATAAGAATTCAATTTAACACAATTTCATCATTTATTCATTGAATATTTTATATATTTCTAAATGATGTTATGACAAATCAGTGGAAGTCATGCACCATATAGCATGCAATACTGAAAATGGTTTTCCAGATTTGTCATTTAGTAGAAAGTTGTAGAAGCAAGTTTTTGTTCCAAGCCTAAACAAACAAAACAATAATCTCTTAGTTTTACATGAATTTGAAAACTATATTTCCATGTCCCTAATATTTGCGTGTCTTCTTTATGTGCATATACACAGACATACCTACAACTGGAAATTTTTTCAGTCTCATTGAAAAATGCTGAAGACCAGGATGCTGACATGCTAGACATTATAAAATCAGGCATAGAAGCTGAAGTATAAATACCTACTGTCTACTCAGTACAAATCTTTATTTCAAGGTTTATTTTAAAATTTGTATTCAATGTAATTGTGCAGTGAGTATTGTTTGAGCAGACCAAAAAAGAAATCCGCTATTTTAAACTACAGAAAAACACTGAAAGGCAGTCTGGAGCAGGAATGTTTGTTGTCCTGGTCAGTTCCTCAGCTGGGAGGATGTGGTTCAGCACCAACATACAGCCTGATGGAAACATGTCTCTCCAGGCAACTGACAGTGATTGATCCGTATGAGTTTAGGCCAGCTGAGCAAGAGCAAGAAATATCCTTGTAGACAAGAAGGGAACTCCTCTCTCTGAGCAACCTTGGTGCCAAATTTCCTGTACCCCTGTTTCAGGAGAACAGCTCTGTCTGTTGATCAGCACAATACAGCTGTCCACCCACATGGTTATTAATGGCTAATAAACAGCTCAAGCACCCACAAACAGCATTTTTCTTAGCACCAGCCTGGAATCAATTAAATAGCCAGAAGGGCTCCAAGAAGTGCCATCAATTGCAAAAGTTCTTACACTCCCAGGATGTTTCTCTGAAAACTCCCACACAAAACAATTAGATGTCAGGTGCTGCTGTGTCTTAATCAGGAATTTTCAGCAGGGTTGGTGCCCCTTGCAGGCACTGTCTGCTGCAGAGTGGCAGTGCAGCGCAGAGCTGTAAGCTCCCCAGGTCTCTTCATGTTCTGCAACCTTCACTGGCTATTATTTGGTCTTCAAGAGCAAGAGAGAAAATTAGAACAGCTTGAAAGGAACATGAAGAACAAAGTGCAGAAATAAAATTATCTACAGATGGCTTCCAGAGAGGAGAAAACCCTGTTTGCTGCTCAAAAAGCCCCAAAATATTGAGTGTTTTCCAAGGGAGATATGAGAAAACTTGAGGTATCCCTTTTTCACTGCTTCATTTAACAGCTTGATGTCAGTGTATGTGAAAAAAGCAAGGAAAGAAAACACCGAGCAAACTCACCTGATTTTGAGGCCAGTGCAAAAAAATAGATAGATAGATAGATAGAACATTTATGTTTAAAAAAAAAAAAAAGTAAGACAAGATTTCTTTTCCTAGTTGTGTTTCTTGATAGTATACAAGTTATTTTAAGTAATCTCAGCTATGTTCTCTAGTGGAAAGCAACCTCCATCTTGGCTTTATGACATTTCTCCTACTGAGATTGTAATGGACAAAGACATGAAAGGTGATTGACTTCTTGTCACTTGACCACAGCAAGGGGAAAAAGTGAGCAAAACATCTTCAGAAGTCAACAAGACCTAAGAGGTCTCATTTCCCCTGGGCCCAGGCTTCTGACATAAGAAACAAATAGTCCAAAAATTTCAGCAAGAATTATAACACGGGAAGACAACAAAACATACCCAATACACTCAAGCTCTTTGCCATAGGGGCAGAGAAACCTCAATACAAAATGTCAGAGAAAAGTATTCTACTTGAAGGAGCTAAGAATTTGCATGGTAGCTGAGCAAGGACTTTGAGTTTGCAAGTACTGGGCACAGACTCCCTGTGCAGTAACAGGAGTGTCAGTACAGGACTAAGCAGAGAACTAGTGCCTAAAGACTTGCAGCTGCATTGCTAGACCTGCCTCTGCCTGCTGACTGCTGAGCAGGGAGGTTCAGTTCATCCTCAAGATCTGCTGAGATTCAAAAACTCAGGAACTCTGTCTGTATGTCTGTTCTGGTTTTGACACGGACAGAGTTAACCTGACAGTCAGGCTCTGCTGCCCACACTGCCAAGAGGGCAACATAACCCACCTTTAGCAGTCATCCCCCATGCATTTGGGCAGAGCATACCAGTCTGGGCTCCCATGCCCCTGTAGTGATGCAGGACAGTGTCTCCCAGCCATGTTCCACACCGGCAGTGAGACTGGGCCATGAGCAATTGCTCCTCCTATCTCCTGGCTGAACTTTTCAAGAACTACTACTGTGGAACAAAAGAATGACTCCTTATTTGCTGTTAGGATATTCAGCTGTGGCAGCAGATACTATGGGAGGCTTAGATATCAGCTGGGGCTGCTACCAGCACTGACCTTTCCCTTTCTTTTTTATTTCAGTGCTCTAAACAGAAGGTTAAGTATTCACTCTAGCATACTGAGCAGAAGAGATGTAACTGGACCAGTTGCTCTTACAGACATAAATGGAAGGTGGATGCCTCAATCTTGTTGGACATGACAGAGAGGGATATGAACCAAGGTTTCCTAGAGCAAGCACTCCTGGGCCACTATTTTTCTTCCAGTATTGCTTCAAGTTTGAGAAATAGGCAGCAAGCTGGGACAAAGTTGTACCTAGGAATATAAAGCGGAAGAAACTGTTCAGTCTTGTTAAGCCCTCTTTTACTCCTCACTGCCCCCAGTTAACCAAGAAAGCAGCTCTATCCCAGAGAGCCAGCTTTCAGGTCTTCCCCTTGAAGGCACCCAATTCCTTACAATGGGAGGCTTTTAGTGCCCTGTTATTGAAGAGAAGTGTACCAAAAGTTCTGACATTGGGTCCCCAGATCCTTATGGAATTCTGAATTTATTACTGAGGTAGATGGATGCTTTGAAGCTCTGCATTTGGAGACATCCCATAAGGTCCATTCCTATCCATGACATATATTGGGAATAATTCAAACCCAACAGAATAATTGCAGCAATAGCCTAGAAAATATTTGCACTTTCTTTCAGTGCTCTGAGAAGGCAGCATATTCCTCATAACACACTCCTTACAAATGTCTGCAGCTGACTGTTGCCTGCTGTTTAATCAGAGGGAAATGCATTGCAGTGATAAATCATTCTCATGGAGGAGTTTCATAGGCTGTGCTTCCAGCTGGGAACACCAGGATGGTCTTCCACCTGTACAATGATTCAGGCTCTTCAAGTCATGATCCAAAGGGGTTTCTTCTCTCCAGTTCTGGAAAAGGGATGTTTCATATGCAGCTTTGTAACCTGATTTGGCAGCTGACCACAAATACAAAGTAGGCTACTTAGAATTACACACAGAAATAGGCTTGGGAGCGGAGATGATGAATCAACTCAGTTTTCATTGCTCAGCACTATTTTTTGAATTAAAATTGAGCTCTTAATCTCACCCAACCCTTTCCAGCCCTGCCACCCTTCCTCTTTCTTTCCATCTCTCAGCTTTGACCTGTGGGAAAGATGAGCAGCAACCCTTCCACCTTGTGCTTAGAGCTTCAGACTTCTGAAATTGTGAAGATGCGCACTGCACAAAAGACTGCATTTGAACATGAACTCATTTCCTTGTAGGCAGGAATCTTACTTGAAACTAAGTTTCAGAGGTTATGAGAACCCTGTTCATCTTCTGGACTATCTGAAATGGGATGACAACAAAAATGAAGAAGGATTCTGAACCCTTTTTCTCTTTTGAAGTCACAACATGCAAATTTTTGAAAATAATGAGACGAGCTTATTACTAGAGTGATCCAGCTGAGACATTTTTTAGATGGCACTATTTATTTTATAAATAAATTGATTCAGACAGACATTCAGATAATCCAAAGCATGTACTGAACCATCTTTGAAACTTGATCCATTTGCAAACTTCTCATTTTACACTAAATGAAGGAAGGTTCACAGAGCTATATTTTTAACAGTGTGTAAGATTCACCACAGAGTAAGAAAGCATGAGGGATGCCATTCCAGAATGTCATCTCAGTGGTTTTAGGTATACCACTTCCACATATCCCTGAGAGCTTTCCTCATCTATGGCATGCTTAGTAGAAAACAAATAGGATATTTTGGAAATAAATCATCATATATTTATGGTTAAAAATCCTCTCATAATGTTTCCCTTTCATCTCTGTGGAAAGTTCCATGGAACTGTCCTCTAAAATAAAAACATTAAAATTCTCAGTAAAAAGAGAATGACATTGGGCAGAATAATCTATTTCCTGTGCCAAAATCATTACTAATACTGGTGACATTCAGCATTAATGTTCTCTTTTAGCCAGCTATAACTCTGTTCTGCAATGAGGTGGTCTGATACTACTTTGCCTTCGACAGCTATTTGTCTACCTTTATCATGGCAATTTCCTACTCTTTATTAAACTAGAGGACATCCACATAAATAAGAATCTACACTTTTTTTCTATCATCTCTCTAGAACTAAGACTATTATTTAGCAAAGCTTCAAGGGAAAAAACTGACATTAAGCCCAGAGCTTGCATGCCCTTCAGTATGGGGAAAGGTAGCAGAGAGCAAATTCAGATTCTTTTCTCAAAACCCTAAGAGTCCAGATGGTAAAGTGGACACTCTTTTAGTGTTGGGATAAAAAAAGTACATATTTGAGTCAAACAATGCCATTTGTCTAACATTGCTGAAAAATTTTACTTGAGAAAAAAACCCCAAAGTTTTAGAATGAATAATTGAAATATTTTCATGAAAATGTCAAAAATAAAAATATTTTTGAAAAATCACCTACATTATATTTTAGTTAGTGCAAAATTTAAGGAAATTAGTAGAAAAACAAACATTGATTCATTTAACTAGATTTTGACAGAGTATCTAGTGAGAAATCCTTTTGTTTGACCAAATATTTTTTAGTACTATCATTAAGTTAGTATTAACTTATGAAACAGAAATTAATTGCAAAACTTTAACTTCAGTATGATCGCCCTGTCTGATCTTCTGCATAAAGGAGTCCATGGCTTACCATCAAGTGATTCCTACAGCAAGTTCAGAAATTCCACTTGAATTAAAACTTGTCTTATAGGAAACTTTCTGCTGAATCTCGAGGCAGTTTTAAAATAATACTGGTTTAATGACAGCAGTTTCTGGCAGGTATATTCCATTTCTCTGAAAGATGCTTCAGTGATTATTCTTATCTGAAACATTTGCCATTGATTTCTGTTCTGAATTTGAGTAGCTTCAGCTCTCAGTCATGAGAACCATTTGCAGGTTTTTATACTTTCAGAAGTTTAAAGTGTCATCTCCTAGTAAATCTGCTTCTCTCATAGGCACTTAGCTACTGTGAACAGGCACAATTTACCTTTAAAGATAAAGAAAAAGGACTTTTTGTACTCAAAAAGATTTTCCAGGACTAGAGTTTTCAGTTTGTCAATACATTTTTAAAAATATGAAATAGAGTTGATTATGAACACTGTTTTATTTGAACTGTTTTTTTTCAATGTAAAACAAAGCTTTCCATAGAAATATATTGTTTTACAGAAGATTTCTGAACTGTCCAACAAGGAAAATATTTTCCAGGGATGTGGCTGACACATTTTCAAGATATCTAAGTTCAAAGCAGGGATCTTGAATCTTTAACTCTCATAATCTGAAGGACTGACCTAATCACTAAAGCAGCAGTGCTCTACATTGATTGTCTCCAGTTGGAGTTAATGCAGTTTCTGTCACTGAAGCGCAGTGGACTTAACTGAGAAAATAGTAGTTCATCGTGTGTTGCACAAGACTTCTCCCGGTATGAAAATCCTGGCCTCAAAGTCCTGATCCAAATCCTGCAAAGCAGACACCCAGAAACCTTGAGCCATGATCTGGTAGGAAGAACACCATCTTGTGTGTCCTTCTGAGGGACCAGTCCCTTGAATTTTGCGTCCACAATGTCCCAGGCGAGTGGTGCCACTACTTGCCACAAGCTAGTTTGACTTCCTTTGTGTTCCCTTGCTTTTGCAAAACAAATATCAAGCAATTTCATTTGCAGGGCTGAAAACAATGACTATGCCTTGAAATACCCTGCAAAACAATATTCCTGCTTTTCAGATAATCTTGGTGTAAATACAAAAGCTGTCTATAGTCTCATTACATATTGTCGTAATTGCTTGGCTTTGCTTATGACTGATCTTTATTTACACAATCATGGATATCTCATTCTTCCAGCTAAAGACAAGATTTCTAAGGCTGATGCAGCTGAGGGACCTGAGCACAGGGAAAGCGATGAGGACAAAGAGGATGAAAACAGGAAACCCAGGGAGATTTGCCCTTACTTGCATAAAGAAAGGCAGCTCCAAAATTTGCAGTGAAAAGATTTCTAGTTCTTAATCACCTACCAGCTACCTCTCCCATTCAGGAAAACTGGGCCTCTGAGAAATGAGGAACATCCCGCATCTTCTAGAGCCCTCTCTTGCTCTGCAAATTGGCAATAACAACATTCATCCCTCCTGTAACTTCTGTTGCTCATCCAGGCAATCAGTTTTGAAAGCTAGGCATAGCCTTCTCCCTCTCTCTGTGACAAGAAATAAAAAGCAGTTCAGGCAGGAGATTTTATATGACTGGGAGGAGGGTCTGACTGTGTTTTCCCAAAATACAGGTATAATTACTGGGCCTCAGGCAAAGAGAAAGAGAGATGGAGAAAGAATATGTGCCTCCAGGCACACAACTTTACAGCTTAACTAGGTCCCGCACAAGTCCTCCAGGTAAAAAGTACTTTTCAGCTGTTGCATGCCCCAAACCACATTGGAGCCAGGTTCTTATTTGTCTCAAGCACAGGGTAGCAATTAGTGTTTAGTGTGAGGGGTTTTTTAATGACTATCTAACTTGTGCTGTTTATTTCAATACTTGTTCCAACCTCGTAATGCACAGAAACTTTCCCAGAAGAATGTCAGGAACCAGTGAAGTGACTGTCTCTATCCCAGGTAACATGGGTGTAATTTATGAAACTCTGTTCACAGTTTCCTCTATATAAAGTGCAGCATTTCAAAGATATGCACTTAGTGTTCTTTTAGGACTATACTTTATACATACAAGTTTGCCTGTGGAGTTTGTCTTTTCAGTACAGAATTATGTAGTAGAATATTTGTGATTCATCAGATTGAATGGACTCCCCTCATTAGTGTCTGTTTTTCCTCTTTACCTCTGGATGGACCAGAGATTTACCCTCACCAGATTTTTTCACAAGACGACTAACTCCATCTTCTCAAGAGAGTGATTTCTGAAGCATTTACTATGCTGTTGGCTCTTGAATTATCTTTCCATTTCAGAAGACAATGACTTCCAGTGGTTTTTTGTTTTGTTTTGTTTTTTCATTTGCAGATACTCAAAAAGCTTTTCTTGGAAATGTTAATTTTTGTCAACTAGCAACACGGTTTTTTTTCTCCTCTGCCTTTCATTCATCTCCCCTAAGCCAAAGGACTTCCAGGGCCAACAGAATACAAGCCTGAAGGAGTGGGTGTATCCCTGCATGGAAAAGCATACTGTGAGTAAACAAGACAACATTTTCAATATATGCAAGTGTTACGACTACAGGTTAATCCAGGATATCCCAATGTCTACCGAGAAAACAATGATACTTCTCACTGAAATATGTTCCTGATTCCAAATTTTAAAGTGATGATATTTGGGAATTTTTTTTTTTTTTTTTTACATCCCACAGTTAAAATATTTCTACACAAACCTGTCTAACACCATCACCCTTTAACTAATAAAAGTTCAGTCTCTTGGTTTTTCAAGTCTCTAAATACAAGCCAATAAAATTCCCAGGGAAAACAGACAGCTTTTATGAAAGTAGTATTTAAGGGAGAGAGCTAACTTACCCCTAAAATTATACTTCAACAAGAAGATTCCTATTAAATGTATTTGCATGTTTTAAAAGGTGTAATATGTTCTTGGTCTCACAAACCACTGGATGAGCAAAAAGTAAACAGAGAGCTGTACCTTCAATGAGGTGGTGGTCAAAGGGAAGGACTTTAATAAAATGCCTGTAAAAGACACCTGGACAGCTTGTGTCAAACAGGAGTAGCTCTCTATCACCCATTTCACAAACCCAACTCTGTACCTCCAGGCTCAGCACTGAGGGGGCAAGGGCTGCAGCTGCTGCTACACAGGCACAACATCATTTCACACTAAGAAAACAATCAACGTCCCAGCAGATTAGCATTAAACCCTTTTCTTTTCCAGAGAGGGGAATTTCTTGATTACCATAAGCTGTAACCTCATTAAAACATCACAAGGAAAATAATATTTCTGACATTCACAGTACTTTTGGTTTTTTAATTCTCTCATCCTCACCAGGAGCAGTTATCAAGAGTGTGGGAGGACAATTCCTCTTAACCAGAAGCAGCCTTCAAGGGCAAACAGTTCTGATCCAGGCTCCCGAGGAAGGGAGAAGAGACAATCCCCAAATGAACTAAATCTTCAAAGGCTAGCAGGAAGACTATTCTAGGCAAAAGCAAAATGTGTGCACCACTCAAGTTTAACTTCCCTTTTTGCCGTGATTTTCAGCTCCTAAAACAGATACAAATATAAACTGAGATTTTTTTTTTTTTTTTGCATTTTTTGACTGATGTACTGCTTTGGGGCTCCATTGGGCCACACTTTCCAAACAAACCGCAAAACTGGTATTGATGATTCTGCAGAGAATGAACAGTGTAGGAGTTAGGCTGGATACAAAATGTGGGTAAAATACTGGCAACCCTGTGAAAGGTGAGGTGGCAACAGAACAGTGGAAACAGTCACACAGAGCTACCTTACCAGTTTGCAGGTGTTATGATGTCTGTGGAGAAAACTCCAGCTGAATTGAACCAATGAACCCCTGTTTACTTCAGACAGCTTGTTCCAAGTTTTCACAGAAAACAGGGGAGGGCTTAAGGAGAAATTTGATGGATTTTTAGTAGGAATACAAGTACAGATCTCCCTCCATTTAAAGCAACTCATGGCTGCTGTTTCTAAGCATTATATAAAATATTGGGCAGACTGAGCAGACTGATGGGGTGGAATCCAGCCTTTATGTAGTTCATTTCTCCCAGCAGTGCTCTCCTGATCAGTAGAATATGTGGGACCAGATTAATATCAAACAGGAATTGCATTTTTAGAAAATACCTTGTTTTCATTCTGCATTGGATTAAAGGCCAGAACGCTGTGAGATACTGAGTAAAATCAGACAGATTGTGCTCAAAGATGTTCAGGCCCCTGCTGCTCTGGAATTTGCTTCATCCCAGGCACAGGCACCCCACAGCAAGCTATATTGTCAGTCTCCATGGGGTTATCCATTTGGCAGTGCTGCACATTCCTTGCACATGCAACAAATAAGTTTTGAGCAAAAAAGAACATGAACCAGTCACGTTCCTTTTCTCTCACATGTTGACATTAGCTGAGAATCAAGAGAGTTCAAGTAACCCATCCCAAGCAACTGTAAGGGATAAAAAGAATTTTTGTTTGAAACTGCAATACAATGACTAAATAAGTAAATAGTATCTCATACATATCCTGTCACACAGAGATATAAAAGGCTATGCAGCCAACAATTGCACTGAAAAGAACATATGATATGAAAGATTATACTAAGTAAATGTAAAGGTTATTTCTAAAGAATTTAACTTAGTAAGGCAGAAACCTTACCCAGGTTACCTAAATTCATAAGCTAAAGTCACAGAGGTATTTTTAAGGTATCAAAAGATGAGAATCTGTACATGAGCACAGGATTCATAGAAGGAGAGAACGTTCTCCATTATGTTCTTTCATTTTTTTTTATTATTTGCATAAACTTATATCAATAAATACCTTATTTAAGGTGGTAAAATATTGCAATACTGCTTTATCTTAATCTAAGTGAGTTATAAAGTATTTATCAGCTGCTTTGTGAACAGACCAAGCTCTTCTGACCTGTGTGAATTAAGTATCCCAGTTATCTACCTTCCTAACACAAGAAGTTAAACTGGCACAAGCGGCCTCTATTTTTTATCATTTGTGAAAAATTACCATCACCATTTTATCTTGTTCCATCTGTAATGAATTCCACATACTATTTCCTTCACTGTCATATAGAAGGTCCTAATACTTGGATCTACTAAAAGGTTTAGTATTGACTGATAACTTTACTAAGGCACTTGTGCTTTTTGAATAGAAGTCCATTCAGTATGATGTACCACCTTGGCAAATCCACAGTATCCTGCAAGGAAAAAAAAAAAAGAAGAAAAAACCAAAATAACTCTGTTCTGCAAGGATTATCTCAAGGAATATTTATTCCTATATATTTTCTAATCATTAAAATAATGCTCTCTATTCTGCTCTAATGAGGCTTTGAATTTTTAAGTAAAAGAAAAACACAGCATAAACTTTTTAAAACAAATTGCTAACTTAATGAATGCTTGTCATCAACAGCTATCACATTTCAGTTGGAATTAGCACAAAGTATCTAAGACACATCTTCTTGATGATCCCATGGGGCCTTTATTGTCCTAAGTACACAACCAAAGAACAAAACTGTGTGCCTCCAACTCATCTAAAAATTATTTCAGGGACATCCTGTTATTTTGCTCTTCATGCAGAGTGCATTGCTGTATTAATTTTGAACCAAAAATTATTCATATTCAAATTCCAAATAACCCACAGGCTTTGGCTGGTTTTTCTTTGGTCCCATTCATTAGGCAATCATGAAAATTTTAGAAGCTCAGTTTTGCATAAGAACTCAACTCTTTATTTATTTATGGACTGACAGTGAATAGCCGAGGTACATATATTACCTCTCCGAAAAGAACACATGTTTACATCATCATGGGCTAGATCCCCAGTTAATTCAGTGTTAATTCAGCCAAAAAAGGCTTCAATTTTCAGTTTCCTCTAGCACATAGAACAAGGACTCCTTTCCCCGCCCCCCCCCCCCCCCAAAAAAAAAAACTATATCCAAAAATGTCTTTTAGAAAGATATCTAATCTTGCTTTAAGGACTTCAACAGATGGCAAGTCTGTCACCTACCATGGTAAGCAGGATTAATGTTTAATTGTCCTTGCAATTACTGAATTTTGTTCTGTTCCGTGAGATACAGGAAGGTTTTCAGACTCCTTGTTGTGTCAGAGCAGAAGTACAAGTGTACAAGAACCCAAATGTGCATACTGGCTACGTGCTTAAAGGTTGTATGATCATTTATTATATATATGTAGTAACCCACATATATATGTAATTTTCTGAAAAGTCAGGTCTGCTTTTCTGAAAAGTGTATTATTTTATAAGTCAGTCAATAATTGTCTGCAGCAATTAAATATTTTGTTAATAAAACTCCTGTGGTTTACTCATACATGTGACTCTCATGTTCTGAATTTCTTCCCCCAAATATAGTAACTGATTTCATTGCAAATAAACTGCATTTTCTGTTTATTCTGTGAGTTTGCATATGGCATTGCCAGTACTTTGATAGAAATTCTGAAAGTTTGTTGGTATCATTTTAACAGTAATGAGACATGAATTTCATTTTTTTTAAGGACAGATTAAGGAAATGTCTACAGACTGAAAACATGATTTCAGAGGTGTAAAAATCTCCCGAGAGAAACTGGCATTCTTTGAGATCACAAGATCAGTAGTACGGTAGCAGGTATTCACATGCATATATCTATACAATTATACAGGCCCAATTTCATTCCTGTACCATTTGATGGTACAAAACACGATGTTGTATTTTACATCTCTGCAGAGATTTTGATTAGCAATTTTGGAACAACATGAGTAAATCAGTTTTCTAGCTGCCACTTTGTGTTTAAAAATGCTTAAAATTTGTACTGAAAGCTATTGGATTAGTATACATCAGCAACTTCAAAGGTAATTAGATGCATACAGGTAAAATATTCCTAACTTATTGCCCATATTTGTAAATAAGTTAATGATTGCACATTTGCAACTTTTGTCACTTGCAAAAGTATCAGCTCTCTAGTATTTTGGAAAAGGAAACACCAAGTCATCTGAAGAGATGCTTTCAAGGCTTTTGTTTTGTAATTTGTCACATCATGATGTGATCTATTTTTTCCAAAGACTGGAAATAAGGGATATGATTTATTCAGTCACAAAGAGCTGGCCAATACATCTTAAATAGTAAATATGTTTAGAGAACTGTGAGTAAATAGTATAATAATTTAATAACGTCACAAAGTAATTTCAAATGCTTAATAAATAGCAAGAAAATTATGATAGCATCTTCTCTTGCATAACCTGGTCATAATGTCATGAAAGCTTTACTTGGCTACTCAAAAACGAGTACAATTGTTATGTTTTGGTTCTTTGTTATGAGAACGTTATTTTAAACGTTACATGTACTGATGAAGGGAAAATCAGAATGCATGACTGTAGGTAGCCCTTATTCTGAAGGGTCTGTTTGATTTATGAGCTAACCATGATACTAATGCAGACATTAAAGCCGGCTGGTTTTGTGGGCATCTGAGGATAGTGGTGTGCTGATCACCTACAGCATCTTGTGGCCATGCACATGTAGGGCAGTAGTCTGTGACCACAGAGCTACTGATCTCCTTTTATGATTTACCTTGTTAAATGTCCTTATAGCCTAACTCAAATGAACTTTTTATATTATTTCTTTTTACCTTACCTGGATTATCCTTATCACACATTACTGAAGGCAGTTGACTCTCAGTAGCTTAAGCCATATATTATGTTGTGTCTGATTTCAATTATGTGATGAGTCTGCAGTGAAGAGTACACAAGCCACTTAATAAAGGCTCACTTGGACTAACTTTCCTCATGTTTAGTGCATAAGTAAAGATGAATACATTGGAATTTTCACATAATATTCATTTAAGAACACTTTCAATATTGAAGTTTTGGGTTTTTTTTGCTATACTCAAGTGATGTAAAGGGTGTTTCTTGTGTGCTTAGCATGCAGTAAGGTGGAACTATACCGAAAAACCCCACAAACCAGAAAATGGTACTGCTGACTTGAGGTGCTCCATTAAGTTAGATTGGTAAATGCTTCAGGAAAAATTTCCAAATGATCCTTACTGTTACCATTGTTCCACTGCTGGGTGCAATTAAAAATGTGATTTAGAAAGGTAATAGACCAATATTCCTTTAGTGACTGCATAGGAGAGGAGGGTTGTGGGGAATCTTCAAGAAGCAAGTAAATTACATTGTGGCAAGGTGAATAGCTTGTTACTTGTGCCTTACTCTGGACAGACAGGATAGATATATATACATATATATATATATATATATGTAAAATTCTGGAAAACCCTTCGGAAGCATGTTATATTTGTGTTGCAGTGTAATAATTCAGCTGTTTTTGAATTATGGTATATAAATAAGTTTTGCAACAAGTTAATCATACAGTCATTACTGAAGAAAAACTTTTGAAAATGAGGCTTGGTACCTACATGATGATGTTGTGTATGTAACTCAGGTAGGGTTTTTTTTCCTTACAATAACATATGTAAGAGGAGAGGGTGTGATTCTTGACTTACTATGGGATTTAATAAGAATCTTAGACTTACTTAAAAATTACCTTTTTAGTGATCAAGATGCTTCTTTTATTTCAGTGAGCATGAAAATATGCACCAGATTTTGGAATCAATTCCTTAAATGCCTAAATACTGATCTTGCAAAACTTCTTGATACAATTGTACCTAAAATTCAGTGTCATCATCAGTCACTGAAAGACATTTACTGCCTACTTCTAATTCCTGCTTATATCTGCTATCATAATCTGCAGTGTAAAGCCAAGCTTTTGTCCTGTTGTTCTGATTTGAGATGTAAAGGAAGGACGGAAGTTCCCACCCCTTCCCTGTTTCTTCCTCTGATAATCAGTGTTCAGTTTCTGGTCTACATAGGAGATGAGTTTCCTTTTCCAGGCCTTATTTAGTAAATAACATAATTAACCTATCTAATACATGAGATAACAGCATAATAAAATAATATGATAAAAGAACAGTTACCTTTTTCTTTTGATGTTTTTTTCTCCATTGCCCTTGGTTCGCTGAATTTTGTTCTATGTGCTCTTTAAATGGAGGTTAACTGCTGTAGCTAATTCACAGGAATAAGCAGATTCCAAAACAAGGGCAAGCAGGGATAATTAATAATTTAACCTCAAATAGGTGGGATCTTTGAATGTCTCTTTCAGTTACAGCACATACAGATGATAGAAATGTCTGCATACCTGTAAGATGACAAATGCAATTTAGATGAAATGGGGTTTGCCCCTGTCATACATAAGTGGGAGGAATTGCCAGCTCATAGCAATTCTGCTTTGATTATTTTTTTAATTTTAAAAATCCAAACACAAGGTCCCTGTCAACCATTTACCTTCACACCACAATATCTGGCTAACAACAAAGGATAAAAACCCCATCACAACAAAGCAAACAACACCCACACAAAAACAAACCAAAGCAAAACTCTTCTACAAGTCTTGAAATGTCTCTGCATTCACAAAGTCTGAATAGTGGTGAGGATGAAAAATTTCCATGTTCAAATCTCAATCCATTGTCTTAAATGGGGGCAGCGGAGAGACAGCATAAATCACTAATCCAATTGTGCTAGAACAGCTGCCCAGATACAGCAACTGTGAAATCTGTGCTAGAAACACTGTTGAGTTGGGGTTTAGCCACTGTGTCATCTAACTTAGCTCCATGTGCAGTGTGACAGTATCTGGATTCAGTGGCTGCTTTAAGACATTTTAGCTGATGGAGATAAAGGCTGATGAGAGTTCCTGCACAGATGCAGTGTATGCATCCTCTTCAGTGCTGCTGGCTTGTGTACTCAGTGCAGGAGAGATGGGAGACATGCAGAGATTTACCAAAGGCTATAAATTTCTGAAGGGAACAATCCCCACTATCACAACTGCAACAGTTTTCCCATGTCAGGATCTATAAAACTGCAGGACAGCTGAACAGAGGATACTTCAGGAACAAATGATGGCATAGTCTTATTTTTAAAAAGGACATAATTTAATTTTATGTGACAGTGCCTGCATTTTAATGCATAGCATAATACAGCCTGAACCCTTTGGCTGAGGTCAGCCTATCTACTAGTGTCTTCTTTTAGTAGTAGTAGTTTAGCATAAAAAGAAAAATTCTTCTCTTCCCATGAATATTTTTCAGTGGTTAAGTACAAGAGCCTTTAATCAGAAATCACAATATATGAGAACCTAGGAGATTTCTCTGACTAGAAATTTCTTTATAGCACTTCTCTTCCTAGAAATTAGAAATACAGAATAAAAAGATAAAAAGGCGTGTGTCCCATGTTGTACCTTGGAGAACAGCTGCTGTAAAATTTACCTTGTAGTACTTGGAGCTTGTATTATAAGCTGTGGTCTGTGTTTTCCTTTCTGAGAGTTTTGCTTAGATGCCAGTATTAGTTATAAAGAAATAAATATTTACTGGGGATGGCAAAACCCAGTGTCTAGAGAGTAACATTAATTTGTAAGTTTTGTACTTCTTATGATGTAAGCTACAAAAATGCATGATTTTTCCATTTCAGGACTGGGAGACAGTTTAAAAATTCCAAGTAATTCCACCAGAGAGGGTGTGTATGTAAAGGACAAGCACTTTGATAGTGTCTCTACCCTTTGGTCTGTGAAGGTACAGATTTTGTTGATAAAATGAGGTAGTGTTTGAAATGTGACACAGGGAATTCAGAGACTTGCATTCTAGCCTCTAGAGTTTCTGTCCTTTGGGAATTTGAAGAATTCATTAAATAAATCTGACCAGAGGAGACTAAAGCCCTCTTTCAGCAAGGTGCTTAAGTCAGATTCATGCTTAATGAGAATAACTCTGCTGGGACCCTTGTTTTTTAATATCTGTTCTCACTCAAATGGGGCCTTAAAAATGCAACAACCTAAAATTGCAGCAGAATAAATGGTTGATGAACCATTGCCAAAAGCATGCTATTCACACTTAATATTTTAAGAATCTATTTCTCCCAACCTCTATTTCTTCATCATCATTCCTATTATCCTTTTGATTGTTTGAAAAGCATTATAATTCAGTGGTCTGGTTTAGTGCTTAAGTAAGCCCTAGACACATTCTTGTTATTTCTAATCCATCAAGAGTACCCAACAGCTCCTTTATTTTCTTTGTAGCAGTCTAATGAGGTCAGAAAGGTCAGAAGAAACTATCAAGAAAGGTCAGAGTGGCTTATGCATGGGTCCTTTTCTGTAGGCTGATACTCATGCTGGGAACGGGTCTGGCTATAGTGTTTGGATTCTGCAGTGAAGTAATGACATGAGCAATTTGACAAGTAGTCTTCATTATCCTTTTCCACAAAATGTATTTCCACAACTAGAGCAATTAGTAGGGATTATCTTTGAGAGGAGAAATAAATGGCTTTGTGTGTACTAAAATAATGCTAGATGTTTTAAATTCTTCCTCTCTGAGAGTTTATTTTTTTATGTCAAATTCAAGTGACAGCATATTACCCTGTATCAGAAGAAACAGTACTTTCCCATCCACTTATTGATACTACTTAGAATTGTGAAGTTCATATGGGGCTTAAATTTTCAGACCTGCCCCTAAAATTTTTCTTTCCCCCTCCTCTTTTGTTATTGATCAAAGTGCAAAATAATTCTGAATTTATTTTCTTCCTCTAATTGTTTGAGTTGTTCAATGAAACAGGTCCTTTCTAACTCGTGATCTTGAAGAATGCCTTTTACTTTTAACCACTAAGAGCGCAACTGTGGGATAAGTAACAATATTTGATTTTTTTTTTAATTTTGTTTTTTTATATGGAGGTGCTAGGTACAGAATAGTTAAGCTGCTCAAAGTCTCACAGAATTACTCATAGAAAATGGATTTTGGGATCTAATTGATTATGCAAACTGATTTCATGTCTCTGCTGCCAGTCCAATGCTAGCAGTTCAGTAGGTTCTTCTTTTTACAATGCAGAGGGAAGTTTTGCAATATCAGCATTAAAGTGTTAATAATATCTATATAGTGAAAATATCTATATAGCAATTAGTAAGTGCTTGGCATGCTGTTTGTTGCTAGTTTTTATTCCTAGTGCTGAATTGTATGCAGTCAGGCTATGACTTCAAACTCCTCAGTGGTTACCCACTGTCTAGTATACAATTCCTCTGTGTTTTATTTGACATTCAGTATATGGGCCTCTGAACTTTTGGGTTTGTTTTCTGAAGATCTGACTTTGGCTGATGACTGGGTGTTGGATGGAGACCACAGTGTTGGACATCACTAGCTGAGCCACCTTATTTGTTTGCTTAGATGGAACGAAACACTGGATTTGTGGACAGGCAGGAATTTTCAGTTCTGGTTCAGGCTATATTTGACTCAGCTGTCAGCCTGTCTTGTATTTTGGCTTTTGGCATTCCCCATCACCACATTATTAATATATTTTCAGCAAATTCTCCGATTTTTTATAGCAAAGTGATACCTTTCAAATATTCCACTTTTTGCTTAGTGCACATTACACTTGGTGAATTTTGCCTCTGAGTTTGCTGGAGGGCTAGGATGCAAGGCAATTTCTTTTTATTGCTTTTTCTTTTTAATGCATAGAATTATGTTCTTAGCATAAATTGGCAGTCAGTATCACAGTATGGTATTTCTGGTGTTCTCATTCACTTAATTTTTCTCTGTCATTCAGTTACTTTAGGACCCATGTGCCTTATTTTCAGCATATATACATTATATACAAATGTACCTCCTAGATCTCAAGATAAACATTTTGGCCTCATCTTCCACAGCCCGTCTTCAATAATTTATCATATTTCATCTTCTGAAATGTTGGTTTGCCTGTACTTTTTTCCCCACTCTTGTTTCTTTTATTCTTCTAATTGCTTCTCAGTTTATTTTTGAAAAGGCACTTTGTTCCTTCTATATCTTACAACTTTCTATACAGTTATATTTTTAGTTGCCTTTTCATTTCCATCTGTACTTTTTCTGGCTAATCTAGGTGGGAAACAAGTTCATTTATGATGTCTATGCTAACAATAGATGTATCCTCCTCAGATTATTACTGTAAGATTACTTTCCAGTAAGCAGTTTTCTCTCCTCCAAGACAGTTGACTCAACTCAGCTGTGAAGCAAAAAAATCTGCAAACTTTTTAGCCTTTTCCATCTCAATATCACAAAATCCTGGCCTTAAAAAATGCATTCTTGCTGTGTTCTCTTGTATATCTCAGCACTGCTTTAAAAGCAATGTTACTTTGACCTGCTGATGCATCTCTTTGTATCTGCATTAGCATCACTTTTTACTGTCATAAATGGACATTCTTTGTCTCTGCCTCTTGAAATAGAGGCAAGTTCTTGGTCTTTTCCGCTCTACTTACCTGTCAGGGTTCATTAATATTGGTAACTTTTAAAATTTTCAACTCCCATGCTGTTTCTAATGTTTTGGAGCCGTTCCTGCAAATCTATTTGTTTCTTAAAACCTATTCTAAAACTCACCTTTGTCATTATACGTATAAAATTATATGTGTAAATGTAACTGTTACGAGATGACAAGTGGTAGCTCTTTGTTTTCTCTGCAGCCATAGGTCTTTGAATCCATCTTTGTTTCCTGCTTGACATTTAAGATATTTAGCTTCTAAAGTTATTTATCAGGTTATATATATATCTTTTAAGGTTGTTTATGCTGTCATTATTGTGGTATGATAATTTAAGGCATCAGGCAAGGTTTGTGGGGAAATTAGCATTTTTTAATTAGTTTAACTTCTACAGTTAGAAAAATCGGCAGGCTTTTGTGTCTATGACCCCTTTCTCATATCCTCAAAGGGTTTGGTTTTCCTACTCATCTCAGATTGTCTGCTTCAAGGTACTGCTGTTCTCTGCAAACTCTGCCTATGTCATTGCTTGACACGCTGAATGTCACAGGGCTAGCAATTGTTGATCTGGTTCTGTTTCTGTGTGATCATGACTTTAAAGTAATTTTTGAGTTGTTTGCAGCTACTGAAAAGAAGAAGAATACCAGCATGGAGCATGTACCAATTTGATGGTTTGAGTATGTAAGAAGCTAAATATGACAGCTTTTCAGGAATTCCCACAGTACTGGAGATAGTAAGAAAACTGCAGGATACACGCTGCAGTTAGGAATTCATTGCCATTGTAAATGACACAGAGTATGTTTTTTGAATGTAAATGGAGCCACTCCTGTCTCTCAATCCAAGACATCCAGGGCAGTGAGAATGTCTTTTGCTCTGAAAAAGTAGAACAGTTGGCACTGGAAAATCTTTATACTTCTGGAAATCTTAAATGGCTGAAGTCTGCATTTTTGGTCCTGTATCCTAGAGACTTATGTAAGTGCTACCAACAGTGGACTTAGGGCAGGAGAGAATTCCAGGCAGGCAGCTAGAGCAGTGGTAGGGTCACTGAAATCTGCCCACCCCAGAAGATGGAAAGAGAGAGCCCAGGACCTTGACTTCTTGCTCTTCAGTCACAAAACTGGTGAGTTCCCCTATGAGCTTGGAGCTGTTGGTCTGGTAAAAGTCTGCTAACAGCAAATGACAGCTGGTGCTCTCAGGTTGCACCTTTGCTGTGACCTGGAAGGTCAAAACAGACACACTGACTACATTCTTTCTAAATATCTGACAAGTCTAGTATTATCTCTACTTAATATAGTAGTAATAACATGGTCCTCATGTTCCTAAAAGGAAAAATATTGTGATGGAAACAATATTATCCTCAGTGCTTTAACATCCTCAGCCAAAGGGATAATTCCAGTTGATAAATCACAATCATTGCAGGGATGCCAAAAATCACACTGAGTTGGTAATTGCTTCTTTTCTGCAACACAGGAAACTGTCAGATGATGCAACTTTGTATCAGGTGATATCAGCAGTCTCTGAAAGTTTTGTCTGTGCTATAAATTGGTGAGCCTTATTCAAAGTATTTGAATCCTGGTTGAAAGTCTTAATTTAGTTTTTAAGCTGTTCACTGGCAAATATGTTGTATGATGATTTTAAAATGAAAAAAAAAATTTTCATTCCTGCACCAACACAAGAGGCTACAGTCTTTTAGGGACCATAGCCTGACATCCTCAACCCATGTCTATTGTACTGCTGTCAGGATGATAAGTGTGTCTACTTAATATTGTGAACAAAAATCTAACTGAAACATTAGGTTCTGCAGCTGGTAGGTATCAAGCAGTTTAATTAAAAACAAATTCATGATGGCTTCTGAAATCCTGAAGTCTTGAAAGATATTTAGGCTGTAAAAGTGCTCTAATGAAAGTTTTTATTTTGTTCTGACCCGTTTTAGGTAGAACTTTAGATAAAATAGTCAGTCAATAGCTGCTTCTATAAAAGAACTTCCAAACTTGAGCATGTTGCAGAAATGCTGATCCTTGCACAGTTTCAGAGCATGTGACTGCTACACATTACCCTTTAAACTCTTGAAAAGTTAGACCAAAAACACAGTGCATCTTTGAACACCAGCTGAAAACAGTGTAATTGTTATAAATCAGTCCATTTTGATCTCTGAAGTTGTGGATTTAAACCAGTGCATCCTGGAACTGTCCACGGATTTGCTAATATGAATGTGGTTATTTAAATACTGCTATCCATCTTCTTCCTATATGAAAGAAATGGCAATCAGTATTCCTTAGAGAGTACATTTTGAATTGGAGTGGCTTACTTTCATAGACTAGAATCATAGAAAGACTTGGGTTAGAAGAGACCTTAAAGATCATCCAATCAAGTCTCCTGCTGTGGGCCGGGATACCATCCATTTAGACCAGGTTGCTCAAAGCCCCATCCAACCTGTACTTGACCACTTCCACAATTTCTCTAGACAGCCTGTTCCAGTGCCTCACTACCCTCTGACTAAAGACTTTCTTCCTAATGTCTAATCTAAATCTCCCCTCTCTTAGTTTAAAGCAGTTCCCCCTTGTCCTAAACCCCTTTTAAGTACTGGAAGGCCACAATAAGGTCTTCCTGAAGTCTTCTCCAGGCTCTCAGCCTTTCTTCTTAGTAGAGGTGCTTCAGCCCTCTGATCATCTTTGTGGCCCTCCTCGGGACCTGCTCTAGCAGGTCCATGTGTTTCCTGTACTGAGGACCCCAGAGCTGGACAGAGCTCTGCAGGTGGGTCCTCATGATGGTAGAGGGGCAGAATGACCTCCCTTGTCCTGCTGGCAACTTCTCTTTGGATGCAGTTGGCTTTCTGGGCTGTGAACACACACCATTGGCTCATGTACTTTCTGAAGCTTTAGAATGTTACAATGACATAGCGAGAAGTTTGCTGTAAAAATACAGTGGTTCAGGTTTTAATTTGATGAAAATTGTGTATGTATGCTAGGAAAATAATTTTTGATGATAAAATATATGAAAATATTTTTCATTTCATTTCTTGAACACTGATTTTAGGACAAGTGAAATCATTACCATGTTTTTCATGGTATGAGAAGGGAAATTGCCTGTAAAATACTTTCACTTTATTAATATAGGCTGCTATTAGGCAACATATGGGGGGAAATGTGTTGTGTTCTGCTGGTAGAGAAGACTCAACATAAGCAATAAAATTCCCATTGCTGTGCTGATGTTATCAGTGATGCTAGTAGACAGAAGAATAAGCAAATAAAAATTATTTTCAAGTTCTGCTGAATACACATAAGGGAAAGAAATCAATGCTGGCCAAATGGAAGTGGACAGAATTACTAAAGGAGAATCAGTTTCTAGGCTCTAAATGTTATTTGAAACAGTGAAAAGTTACCATATAACCTATAATTCAGTGTTCTTTCAAGCTTTAAATGACAGACCTAAGGTTGTATGTAGCATGTACAATGGTGGGAAGAAGTGTTGCAGCAGATTTGCTTCCTGTGGAATGAGATCCTAAACTGATGTTTAGCAATTTAGCAGGTACCTTATTTTAGAATTTAGATGTTGTCTTGTCTATAAGAGTGAAAGTTCACTATGTATCATAATGTATTTTATTCTAAGTAATACATTGAAAATATCATGTGTTTTAAGTTGAAATGATTCGTAAACTAACTGCTATAAAATGTAAAAACCTACTTACATTACTACTTAGATCTGGTGTGTCTGTTACATTTTTACATCTGTCTCTGTTCAAATTAATAAATTTGTGTTTATGGTAGACAGGAACAAATGCAAAAATTGTAACAATGAAAAATTCATCTTTCCATGGAAGATGAAAACTAAAGAGCTTGTCTGCTCTGCTATGGAAGTTGAGAAAACAAGGAATGAGGCAATGTTGCCAGTTTAGCAGCAGTAGTACTTTATAAAGCTCTGTTGATGACAAGTCCAGTCTGCTTTCTTCTTTTTGGTTTACTGTGGTATAAGGAAGACTAGAAGAACCAAATAGTTGGAGAGAGAAAATACTAGCTATTGTGCTTGCTTCGAATATCTCTTAATTTTACTTATTTTTAAACCTTTTGGTGATCACTTTGTAAGTTGGAAAATGGTACTATGAGAAAAGGTGTGCTTAGTGACCAAGCAAGAGAAAAGGAATGGAGTAAGGAGTATGTCAGTTAATTATAAACCAAAAGGCATCTTTGTTTCTTCTGTTTATGTCTTGCCATTTCTAACCACACCAAGCATAGCTCTGTGTAGTTCTGAATTGCTACTCAGCATGGATCATGTTGCAATGTCTGAGGTGTCATGGAAACTGGCCGGAGCAAAGCTGGCTTATGAAGCACGTAAAAGACAGCACAGTCAATCTCTCTTTCTCAAGTATTTGCCTTCTTTTTTCTTTTTTAAACATGATAATGACCAGTTTGCTTTTTCAAATAGAACCTACTTTGTTTTATTTGAAAAACTCCATGCTCTGCTGGCTTACCAAGCATTCCATTATTAATTATTTGCTTTGATTATTCACATCATCACATCATCTAACGCAAGAGCAGTCAAGAGATTCTTTGCCACGTGACTATACACCTCTCAGTACATTAGTTTGCCTGCCAAAGCTAATATTTCTTTGATTTTGGTGGTGAATTATCAGTTTTGAGAAAGGTTGTGAAAGGAGGAAGAAACCCTGTATATTTACTACAGAGGAGTATTTTTGTTTGCCTACAGTAGCTCTTCTAATACATAGTACTTTTCAGTGCTGTTTTCTGAAAGGAAGTGCATTTTGCTCTGAGATATCACCCTGGAAGAGGTTAATTTTATCTTGGAAAAATGCAGGTTATGTAAGATGTAGCAGGAATGTATCATAAAAAAAATGAGGTTTTGTTTTCAAGAGCTGTTGTGCTAAAAATCATTAGGAAGGGATATACTGCTCTATACCTCACAAATCACATGATTTAGGAAGTTGGCCCTGGTCAAGCAGGTACTTTTTAAGAGTCAGAAAAAAAGGCAAACTATACATGGTGTCCTTCAAATAGACTTGACAGAGTAAGGGTGCCAGAAGTAGGAGTGAAGGGCGGCACTGGCAGCCTTACATTGACAAGCCAGGAGTCACTGCATGAGGCTTGGGGATGAGATTGCTGGGGTGCCAGAAATCAGAACAGCTTCTCATAGGTCTGCCCTTAAGCTATAAGCTGCTTTCTCCATCCACCTGTTGATCTGAGGATGTCATCTTACCTTTCAAATATATTTTGTCTATTGTCATTCATTTCACAGACTAGATTCTTATTTCAAAACATGGTTGTATTTCTTTGTTGAACTTATGAATAAGATTTTCATGTTTGTGCAATTCAGGAACCCAAAGTATATAATTCTTCCAGGTAGGCTATAGAAATCCATCAACCTCAGTATTTGGAACTGAATAGTCAACGTGACACTACTTGAAGATACTTTAGCTGTGACTGTGATGTATCTAGAGAAAACAAGAAATTTGGGGCCAGAGTGAAGAAATTTATTTGCTTAAATTATATTTGATCTGGAAAGAAATATGTAGAATTTATACTTAAGATTGTCCTACCCCAGTGTTACTGACAGTACCTTTAGATTAATTAATATTACACTCTTTTCTCTTAGGTGTGAATTTTTAACTCTGTAGAACTTCTGTATATGGCAGAGTTCCATAGGCAGTTTGCCTCATCCTGAATTCAGATTAGGGGAGTTGGCATGGGCAAGGTTTATAGACCTTACTAAAAATGTGACTACAAATCATCTGTTTCCAAACCTGAATGCCAGTGCTGAGACCTGCTGTTGCTGTAGCTCATAAATTGCAAACCATGGCATGTGAACCATACTGTTTTTAAGAGCTGGAGTAGAGCACGCATGGTCCACTGAACATGTTTTATAAATCCTGGGCTTCAGATCTTTTTTGGCACTAGACTGCAAAAGAATTCGGAAAAACCCTCTTTTACTCAGTGCGTATGGAAGTTACTGCATTTCTGGTGTACTTGGGGAAACAGGAGCTTTTGCATTTTATTGCAAAGTACAGGATTCCAAACCTTAGAATAACAAGGTATTGAGTGCAAGTTGCCCCTTTTTTGTTTAACGAAATTGAACAGTCTGTTCTCATAATTGTTTTGATTTGTATCTGATTCATCCAAGTGTGATACAGGATACTGAACAGCAGATTAAGTTCAATACCTAAAAAATAATTTAGTTGTGTAAGGTGGAAATTATTTGAATTTTAAATCATAGGCTTAGTCTGTTTTGAAATATATGTCTGGTTTTGGGTTGTTGGGGGGAGTTGGGGTTTTGTTTGGGGTTTTTTTGTTTGTTTTGAAATTCTGTGCAAGATCTGTATTTAATTGCATATAACCTTTATCAAAGTACTCCAGTTTAGATGCATATGGGGTAAAATAAGCCAAGATTTATACAATTATTTCTAATTAATGATAGATTACCAGAGTCCAAATTTCCTCAGCAGTTAGCTTTTGCTGTAGCTTCTATGGAATGGGAAAGCATAAGAATGTTCCTATTAATTGTTTTTCCTACAAAGCAAATGTGGGATCTGACAGTTTACCCTTATTTACAGATGGTCAGCAGATTATTGATTGTTTCCATTTGGATTCACAAGGAACCTTTTATTAGAGTAAAGGGAGTCCTTGCTTACCTCAACTCCCATGGGAGACCTTGGGTGGAAGAGACTGCTAAGCATTTGCATTCATCCACTTTTGTTTCAGGGGAGGTGAATTTGGATTCTCTTGAAGAAGTCCTGTCTGTTACAGGAGGGGTACCAGAAAGTATTGTCTCATTTGGAGTTCTTCTTACTAAGGAGTGACAAGGGAGGGCTAGGTTCTGGCTCTTGGGTGATCTGTAATGCCTTCCATGATGGCAAAAAGGCACTTCCTCAATGGTATGTTTGAGCCGAAATTCGGCAATGTCGCTCTGACAAAGACTTCCTTCTATTCAGTAAGCCTGTAAGAAGAGAGTATGGGGTGGAATATAATTTAATTACCTAAAAATGTCAAGTTACAATTAGGAAATCCCAAATTCCACTATGGAGGATTGAAGCTTCCCTCTCCACCCCCATCAACCTTGAAGTGATTAACTGAGGCTGCCTTTCATGCAGCATGGAGACTGCTTGCTGCTATTGTCTCCTGCAACAACACTTTGCTGCTAACTGGTTTAACTGTATGATGTCCTTCCTCTAACCACCCTTCAGGATTTGAGAACTGTTCCATAGTGCATATAATGACACATAGAAAAATGTGACAATAGTACTCTGATCAGTTTTTGTTCTTTCTATCTGTCAAAGGTTTGGTTTTTCTTTTTTTCCCTAGTGCTACTGCAGCAAAAATGCCTGCCTTTTGTTTATGTCTTCCTACGCTGGCATCGTGACATCATCAGTGATATCGCCAGGGGAAAAAAATATGCATAGCTGTAGCTAAACCAGCTGTTCGTTAGCAACCCATCTAGTCTGCTTTCATTTCTTCTCATTAATGTATACACAGTAGTGTTTTCTGCTTAAGAGATGTAGAAGGTTCTCAGCCACAAACCATCTGCTCAGTCCGTGTTGTTGGGCAGATGAAAATGGTGGCACTTTAAAATACACTCATTCTTGATAGTGGAATTTTTTATTTAAAAAAATGAATGTGAGAGTCTAGAAGATATTCATTACTGGATTTAGTTGTGGGTAATTCTGAATCCTTTACTAACCATCTTGTATAATTCAGTGTAATCATAGAGGCTGCATATCAACTGTTACAAAACCTTAATAATACAAGATGAGGAAGATGCAAAGAACAATAAAGAAATGAGTTTTGTCATTGATTTGCATGACGACATGGTAAGGCAAATGAAACTGTGTTAGTCATGCTTGTCCCTTCTTCCATGTAAATCAGCAGCAAA
The DNA here is from genome assembly GCA_035583155.1 of Acropternis orthonyx. Lineage (NCBI taxonomy): Eukaryota > Metazoa > Chordata > Aves > Passeriformes > Rhinocryptidae > Acropternis > Acropternis orthonyx. Next base: position 18,823,918 of record JAWWEU010000163.1, read on the forward strand.
ACTTCCACTGACTTTCACAGGATCAGAATAATACCAACCATGAGCTACAAGCTGTCTTTTATTCTAATGAGAGAGATCTAAATAGAGTAAGGAGGTATTTCATTTGTGGAATGTTAATGAGAAAAGAGTTTCTCCTTGCTATCTTATATTATCAAAATGCTATGAATTATTCTAGAGATAATTGAGTATTTCATAGAATAGCTGCATCTTTGCAATGTTAATATTATGGATAATTGCATGTTCAGTACCAGTTTTCAGGGTGGAGAAGAGATGTTCATTTACTGTCACTAGCTGTTTGTTGAGAGCTTTAAATTAGAATATTCAGGGAATTCACTTTGCAAAAGGAGTTAAGCTATCTCCAGACACTCCAGCGTGGATCCCTCATACTGATAATGTATCAGTAAAAAAGATCATTAATATTTACCATTTTCTGTAAAGGCTTTTTTGATTTGAATGTAGATATTCAATTACTTTACTGTGAAATGCTTAGGTAAATATTAAGTTTTTAACCAATATAAAATGTTATTCAAATTTATAATTTGTTTTTAAATAAACAATAAAACCCAACCTAACCAACCAAACATGCACAAAAAAACCAAAAACCCTGAGTATCACTAACTATTACCAAGAAGAGATTAGATTTCATTGTATTACATAATTTGTCATTTGGATTTGAGACTAATCCTCGCTCAAATGGCCAATTCTTATTCACCTGAGTAGTCTCACTGAAGCCAGCAAAACTCATTTTACGACCAAAGATTACAGGATAATGCCCTTGACTGATGAGACAAATTTAAATCAAGGGGCTGCTTTTTAGGTACAATTTTTCATTCAGAAGCTCGTCCTCTACATAAACGAGAAACACTGGCAGATTAAGTGTTGGCAAAATATTACCTCTTCAGAATATTAATTTCAGTGTGCAGTGTGTGCGGAGCAATGCAGACAATGCATGGTTTGTGCCACTCCTCGCAAGAAAAAATTACTTCTAACAGATCTCTTGAATTTCTACTTGGACCAGTGTTACAAGTTGGAGTGTTAATAATTTAAAAAAAAAAATTTGAGGGGATTTCCATAACAACTGCTGTCTTAATGAGCTAAAGAAGCCTTAGAATTTGTTATTCCTTCCTCATAGTAGACCTCAGCTGATAAAAATATCCCTAGCTGGAGAAATCAGTGGCATGCCTGGCTTTCTCAGACAAAACTCCCATGTGATCACACAGGCAGCCTCAGTGAGCCCGAAGCTGCTCAGCAAGCAGTAGGTAATGAGTCTTTGTGCAGAGCGAAAGCTCTTGTGGCTGAACAATAAAGCATATGGTACCAGCAATAAAACACGGTGCGGGGAAATTTAAGAAGATTCTGCTGGAAGTAGGAAGACAGTGAATATGTCAAACGTTATAAAATGACGATCAATCTGGTCTGGTTCCTAATTAATAAAAACAGTGCATGGATTGGAAAAACAACAATTTGAACAGGTCAGTTATTTTATAGATTCTTCACACACTTCAGTATTTTAAATATAAGCGGGTGTTTTGCTATGTCCTTATTATTGGTAAAGCCAGGTTTTTTTGCATTTTGTGAGGTGGGATTGGAAGGATGCACATCAATGTGATATCAGGCTAAATAAATTGTGTAAGTTCTGTGATCAAATTAATTGTAAAAATGTTTCTACCATTATTCCTATGCAATTCAAACTTCAATTGTGCATGAAAAATGGGATAGCAAGTAAAATTAAATTTATGCTAGATGGGTCATTTACCAATATCATAAAATATTTAGTAACAACAACCTATTATTCTGCTATGTATTCGAGACTAATTCTTTCTCAGTAGGAGATCTGTAGCGTCTGTGTTTGGTTAAAAATGATGTAACATTAGAGCATATCCAACAGTGCACTTACAGGTTTTTTCCCTCCACATTCTTCCTGGATATTTTCGAAAGTGATGTTTTGTCTTTATTGCAATTATATACACACGCGAATGATACCTTTTAACTCTCTGCATGCATTTCACTCTGATATCAGTGTAATGTATATTATTATTTTTCAGGCAAATATTTATTTCTCATAGTGGTTCTTAGTTAATTATATATAATTATTTTATTTCTTGGAAACTGCTCCCAAAGATTTCTGTGGCCTGTGTTTGTCTTGCAGAGGGACAGACGTGCAATTTCTCTGTTGTATCGCATCAAGTAGAAATTAACCATGTAAAAGTTTTAATCCTTAAATCTCTTTACAGTACTGTTTTGGGGTTTTTATTTTCTTTACTGATCACGGGAGATCGTGAATTAGGTATGCTGGCAAATGCCTCAGAGAAATAGATCTACTGATTTGGGAGGGGGCGGGGAGGATGGGGGAGAATTTCAGCAGGAAGGAAATGGAGCGCTTGGAAAGCATTTGGGGAAATAAAGGAACAAAACCCGAGACGCTGAGAACAGGATCTTCTTTCATGTTGCACTTATGCTTTCAGTGGAGAAATGTTCTTTATGAGCGCCACGTTAATGTCGCTGCGGGCGCGGAGAGAGAGAGATGCGCTGCCTTGTGTTGGCGCAGGTTCGCTATTGTGTCTGTGCTGGGCCGGGCCGGGCCGGGCCGGGGGACCCGACCTCCCTACCCTCCGCACAGAAAGGATGCGGCGAAAGGCACAAGGCAGCCCGGACTGCGGAGAGCGGGGTGGGTCTCTCTGCGAGCCGGGCCGGGGGCGGCCCGGAGCCCGGCATGCCCCGCGGCGGGGCGGGCCCGCCGGGCCATGAGGGGCGGGCGGAGCCCGGCGGTGGGGCCGGGGCCGGGGCAGGTACGGGCGGGCGTGAGGGGAGCGGCGCCGATGGAGCCCCCCCTCCCCAACGGTGCCGCGGCGGGAGCGAGGGCGGGGCGGGGCGGATCGGGCGGGGGGTGCGGAGGTGCCGCCCCCCGGGAGCGGATCGGGCGGGGGGTGCGGAGCAGGGTGAGGGTCCCCCCTGCGGGTCCCGGGTCCGGGAGCGCAGCACACGCGCTCTCGCGTTCGGGGATGTGGTGCGGAATTGTCCAGGGGTACGTGTTACTGAAACCCGACTGGAAGTGCTTTGTAATCCCTGTGTTGCAGCGGCTCGCCAGTAAGAGGTAATTCTGCATTGAAAGCCAGATGCGGCGTCTCGGAGGACAGGCCTGTTCGCGTGTTGTGTTTTAGACAATGGATCAGAAAGGATATGCAAAAGTACATTTTCGTCGTACTTCTTATGTGCAAATATTAATTGTGTAGCAAGGAACACTGGTAAAATCACAGTAACACCTGCAGTTTGTACCATCAGGTTGGATGAGACATGCCGAATGTGTCACTCTATGCTAATTTAAGTGTAGAAAACGTAACAGTATATAGTCATGGAATTATAATTACTGTATTTGTCTAAAATGAGTTAAGTGTATTTTAAATTTCAGTTTATGAAGCAGTTAGGTACTTACAGTAACTGTACACAGAGATAAAATTGACAGTGTGCTCTAAAGTAACAATAGGAACATCCCAACAGAGCAGCATTCCCACTGTTACAGTGGAATCACAACCTTGAAATACACCTGTCTTGTTCCTGGGTGCAGGCAGAAAACAAAGAACCAAAGGAGGATCAGGTGTTCTGTGTTCTAAAGCACTCCCAGTATTAAGTTATTTATAAAAGTTTAAGGGAAAAGATCTTGAAGCAGAAAGGTGTTCTGTGTTGCTGCCAAGTTACGGTAATTTTGAGATACACGTTTTTCCCTCACCTATATTCAAACTAAGGTTTGTGTAAACATTTTGTGCTGTAATTTGAATGGTGGGTATTGAGCCCCTTTAAGAGTCATAAATAGAACCAAATCTTTCTCTAAGTAACTGGCATTTTGAAGATGAGAGGTGATTATGATCTCCCATATTACTGAAGTGTAGTGTTAACTATACTAGTCTTAATTTATTTCTAAATCTGAGGAGTCGAAGTCTGGTGTGTAATGTTTTGGTTTGAGGATGTGCACTGTTTACTGTCTATCTTAGATTTTTGGTCTCATTTGTTTATTGGAAAAAGGAATTTGCATTTATTGAAAAACACGCTGCTTTGGACAGATGCAGTAGTTGATTAAAGTTTAAATTCAGTATTAATTGAAGACATGTAAGTCATGGTTTAGAGTACACAGTGGCAAATGTTTGGAAATTCATTCCAAAGCTTGAATATTTTCCCTGAGATAGCAACAGATGATTGTGTCATCTAAAACTCTTACTTGCTGTAAGAGGTACTTGTAGTAACTGAACCTTGAAGTTTAGAGTTGTTTTCCCTTTAAACAAGCAGGTGGAAGGTCAGGCTGAAGCAAGGCAGGTGTAATCTGTGGCAGAATTGATAAAGTTGTCTGAAAGATAAATTTCTCTTTTGTAGGTTTTTGTGATCCTGAAAAAGGGATTGAATGTAGATAAAAGACAGATATGACTCATCTACAAAGTGCACACAAGCCAAAAATATTAAGTTAAAACAGCTCTGAGATAAATAGCCTGGGCTTTTATTTCTCCATCTCTCCACAGTATTCTGATGGAACTTGTAATAAATGGGAGATGTAAGCAACTGATACCAAAAAAACCCCCCACAAACCCACCCCAAAAGTGTGGTCTTTGTATTCCTTCACACTTGCATGTAATTCTCTACAATAGCTCCTCTTTATCTAGTCTTATTCCCATCCTACAAAAAAGGTTTGCATCTCTCTCACCTCTGCTTCACTTTCCCATCACTTCATACAATGTTTCCACAATGAAATAGGGAAAATGGGAAAAGGAACAAAAATGTATGTCACCATAACAATTTGATGGAAAATCCACTTAATATATAAGTAAACAACTTATATATTATGAAGTGAGGGATAAAAGGGAGAGGAACTGCCTGAGTTTTTCAGGTTTTTCTATGTTTAAATGCAAAATATAAGCAAGGATACTTCTTAAAATGTAACGTCAAAATGCATTGTACCATTTGCATTTAGGCTTTATGATGAACAGATACATGGCTTTTGGTTAGTATTTCATAAATGATTTTATGGAATATTTAACTTGAAGTCCTAATTCATTTTGGGGCTGGTTTGGATCCTGCTCTTTCATAAGCAGTAGGGATTTGCATATTTATTATATTGTCTAGTGTGAAGTAGGAAATGTGGGCTACATAGTATAGAGCCTGACCCTCATCAGTTGTGCTGAGGGATATGGGCAGGAACTACACCATTTACCAATTGTAGTTTCACCATCTAATATAGTTCTTGAATTATGATGAGAATTGCAACCAAGTGATACCATTATGTAGGGTAAGGCTGCAGAGCTCCCACCTGAGGAGCAGCTGGCTGGTCCTTCTGGGAGGAGGAAATAGGCTGACACTGCCATGGCTTCAGGAGGAGGTTGGGCTTTTTGTGAATAGGGATCTGAATTTGATAATGAACTTCTCAGGGGTTCAAAATATGTTCTTTGTTACAGTTGAACAAAGTCTGCTTTTAATGTATCATGAGAATGTTAGAACAGGAAGCTGGATTGCAAATGTTTTTAGTTGTAGTTCCTAAATAATAGCAGTCTCTCCTAAATCCTATTTGTGTGGGGGTGAAAGAGTAAATACAAAACGTTGAAAACCCCAAAATGTGTTTTTAAATTGTTTTTGATGTGGACAGCAAATGATAGCACTGCTTATTTCCAACACTGTGGCAGCTGAGCAGGCTATCCTCAAGCAAATGGTTTTGTCTTTTAAGTATTTTATTTTGGGGGTGGGGAGGGAATCCCCATGATTCTGGGCGGACTTGGAGTCCTTGCAGTGCCACTGTTTCAGTCTTGTAGTACCCCAGTCTTTATTGAACCATTCACTTTCAGAGTAGCTCTAGGTTTAACTTTGTAGCTTTCAATTTGTTTACTATTATGCCCTCCTCACCCACTCTTATTTCTAAACAAACATCTTTTAACAGTCAAATGGAAAAGTGAAAATTGCAGAGTATTAACCTTCTCAGCTCCCCTGGAAGAGGCAGAATGATCAGAGATTTGATAATGCAAAATATATGAAATAAAAAGAAACACCTCAGGTTGAAAGTGTAAGCTACATACCTTCACAGCTCTGCTTTTCAGGAGAGTGTGGGGCAGATAGTTAATTTTGTCCCAGCAGGGCCCCCTGGCTGAAGTGTTGCTGGATGGTCATAAGGTGCTTACAAGTCAGGCAGTGCGAGGGGAGTGGGCTGGCTGATCATTTCATCCCTGTTTCTGTTCACCCTGGTGTCGATGACAAGAGTGCCTTGGAAATTGGATGGGTATATACTTATTATTAGACCTGCAGCTCTTCTGTCAGCTTTCTGCAGAAGTTTTCACCTTTGAATTATGAAGTGAACTGAAAGGGATTTTTAGACATGCTCATTATGATACTGAGTCACTACAGCCAAAACCTGCTGATTTTCTTTAGTATTAAAAAAAAAGTGAAGAGAGTCAACGTCAATTTTAACACAACTGGGAATCTAATTTTAGGTCAGTCTTACTGTGGTCTGTCATGTTGTCTTAACACCATGCACCCTTCTTCTGTGTGCCTTTATGTTGATTATACACATGTATACATGCACCGGTGGGTAAGGACCTGTGGGTAATTTCTGGTGGCTAAAACTTTGCAGTTACTATTGGAAGGATTGCCTGTAATTGAATATGCACTTTAAAAATCCTCTTTGAGGTTTTCAGATATTGAAATTACTGAGACGACTACTGATTTACAGAGGAACATTTTAGTTCATTGACTGTGCGCATATTTTGTCTGTCTTTATAAAAACCATCTCATTCTGTGATGCTGTGGTCACTAAATTTGGGACTTTGAAATCTCAGTGTAGCTGATCTCTTTGATTGATTTCTTAAGGAAATTAGGTGTGTGCAGTTGTGCTTTCTCTGTGCCTATCATATTGTTCGATATGTCTGTCGTTGTTTCCTTATTAGTCTTTTTAACCAGATACCTCATGTCAGCTGAGCTTGAAAGAGAAACAGTCGATCTTCAAGTATTGTGCAAATGGGTGGTGAGATGGAAAAGAGAGATTGTTAGTTCACACCAGTGAAAAACAATTGGCACTATGACTAAGTCTCTGATTATCAAAGTAACCACATAGAGGAAAGCTTAAACACTGTGACCCTGGGGAAGAGCATCAGTGAAGGAGCCCTCATACTGTGCATTGGGTAATCCATCCAGGAGGGGAAAATCAGTAAATAATCAAGTTCCATTTGGTTTTTCAGATTTTTTTCTCTCTTCTTTTTTAATTTTTGTAAATTTGAAATTATATTCTAATCATATTTTAGCTGATAACTGAGTAGCTTATTTTTACCTTGTGCTGTTCTTAGGAAGGAAAGTGAACTGTCAATGCTCTACATATGTGTCAGAGGGAAACTTACCAGTTGTATAAATTCACTGTTTCCTGCATTCATTAATTTGTTGTGTATATTATGGGGTTTTTTTGGTGAATTTTTGCCATCAGTGTTTATTGTTGAAATATTATTACTGCTAAAAATCTCCAGGGTTTTTTTAAATAAATATATTGGTTTTCGTGGTTGAATAGATACACTGTGTATGGTGAAAAGTCAAAAAGCAAATAGCAGAAACAATGATAATTTTGCATCTTTTATTTTTGTGTCATTTTTTGGTGGGTTTGAGCACCTATTTAGGACTGTCTTGGGTATGCACGAAACCTGTATATTTTGGTTGTGCATTGTCCTTGATCTAGATAAAAAGCTTGAGTTATTATAGCCATAAAGCTATTTTTGAAGATAGTAATTTCAAAACATCACAGCCTTCCAGTAGATATTAATAATTTAGATATTCCAGTTCAAATAGTTTTATTGACTCTGTTCTCTAGGGAGAAAGATGCACTTAAACATCTTTTTACTAATTTTGGCTTGTCCAAGCCTTGAATGAAGTCATGATTTTACTGTCATGCTGTGGAGCTGTATTCCTTTCATTGGTGGCCATTGAATGTTGGCTCCTGCAGACCAAAATTATTTATGTTTTTAGGGACCTTTTTAACTCTTCCTCAGATATTTCTGCTGGAGAAAATAATGGGCTTTCTGGTATTTTTGAGCTGCAGTTTAGTTTCTACCATTTTCTTTCAACTTTAGAGTGGAAAAAAGCAACAGGGCAACCTCTTCAAAAAGTATTTTGGGCTACCAGAGATGTCAGTCTGTCACTTTAAGTGGCTACTAATGGCTGTGTCAAATATTTACTTGGTGTCTTAAAAATGTGCGCAGTCCTGTGATGTTATTAGAGAATTGGGTTAATTATATTCTAATTTTAACATTTATTAAAAAAATAAAAACCAGCTGTTATAGGAGATTTTTATGCTTCTGATGTTAAAAAAAAAAAAAAGAAAGAAAAAGGGTAAAAAAAAAAGATCAACCCAAAATCTTTTGATTGGTTGCTTGTAAGTTGTTGAATGCAAAGAACCAAGGTTATACCTTAAGTTTGAAATGTCTTGTTATTGAAGTCGGATGAATACGATCTGACTTGTGGTATCAGGGGCTTCACACTGTTTTTCATGTGGAGAACCTGAAGCACCTATGTCTGTGTCAGTGGGCACAGGACAAGGTATTCCTGCAGCTGTGCTTTTTCTTGGGTGGATGTGACAAGACAAAGGCATTGGGTTGGGTGAAATCATCTGCCAGGCTGGAATTTGAACGCTGAATTGTGGAGAGGAAAGTTGAAACAGTCTCCATTAGGGAACGTGCTGAGCATGCCTATTGTATAATGCTGCAGGAATACTAAAACGCAAATGGCTGCTGGCTGTGCACAGGCAGGTCTTTAATATCTCAGGATTTGGTGCATAATAAGCTAAGACCCTTTCTCATGCCACCTCTGTGATGGATTCTTATTAACAGTATTTGTTAAAGCGCATTAAACATGTATGTTAAATGTGTGCACGTAATTAAATTTGGCCAGTGTGTGATAAAAGAAAACCTGTGTTAGAAGAGCAACAAAATTTGCAGAGTTAAGTAATGTCTAATTGGTAAATAGCCTTATCTTTTGCCATCATATGGCCTTCTGCTGTGTATTTATTTTGATATCCAAAGCAATGTATATTTACACTTCAGAGATGCCTGTTGAAGCTAAGAGTGTGTTTCACAAGGGTACTGCAAATGGTCTGTGTTAGTGCAGTGTTCTGCCTCACAAATTAGTGCTGCTGAGAGGCTGCCTGTATTAGTAGAGCTGATGTGCTTCTGCTGATTGTGCTGAGCTAGTGCATATATGTTGCTTAGCTATATGTTGGGATACATAGCATAGATGAACACCACTGCACGGTAACACTTAACTTTGAGCACTTTGTTTACCTTCTCCTTTATAACTGGCCTCCAGGGACAATGACAGTGCATGGCTTTGCTATTTCAGTTACATTTCTCTTAAACAGTGAAGGAAACTTGAAACAGTATTTTTGTGTCAAGAGTCCCAGTTCCATAGGAAAGGAATTTTTTCATTACCTTTTGCTTCAATCCCTTGTCATCTTTTTTTTTGTTTCTCCAGTTTTACATCTTTCATTTGCTGTTACTCAGTCTGTATCATCATTCTCAAAAACTGACTAATTTAGGCAATTTTTCTTTGACAATTCTCAAAATGTTTCCACTAAGAATTTCAAATCATTTCCTTAATGTTTTTTAGAGTGGGAATGCTTTTCAGCCACTGTAGTTGCAAATTTTTTTAACTATCAGTCTTTTTAACACAAGTAAAACTGTTTCTCTTTTTCCTTTTTAAATATTTTTGCCAAGTTTAAACATGTGTGAACGTACATATGAAATTTGCAATGAAGATGAGAGAAAATGGGTAAAAAGTGAGAGAGTAAGAGCAAGCTCTTTGTGTTTCTTCTCCAGAAGAACCTGTTTAGAGGTCAAAATAGCCGGCATAATTGATTCCTGCCAGAGGCAGCATGAATTTATATCTTTACCCTTGACTTGACTTTTAGCCTATATTTATTTAGCCATTTAAATTGTTGTAGCCGTTTCTTTTGACCATGCCCTTGGCAGTCTCATTGTTGACACTTTCACTACACTTCCTCTGCATTTGAAATTGTAATGCCCAGAAATATTTTTGAAGAAAGCATCTAGGCTCTAACTAAATACTGTCACTCTAATTCCAAGTGTTAATGCTTTCTCAATTAGAGCAAACATTGTGTAACCAAGGTATATTTCCTCATAAGGAAGTTCTAATTAAATATTTAAATTATAATCTTGACATTATGTTAGCTGTGATACGCAACATTAATTCTTTAAAGATGTAAAGGGTGTTAAGAGAGACAAGTTGATTTTAAGGTGGACAGAAGATGAATTAAAGGAATTCAGTTGCCTTTTATTGAAGGGGAGAGTGATTTATTGTCAGAAAAAGAATTTTGAAAATTAATAGGCCAAGCTATCATTCCCCCAGAGATCCTAGTATTTAATACATCTGCTTTGTTTTTCAAACATTTCCTTTTAAAGTGTTTTAGAATTGATCAGAATCCATTGTATTTGAAGGCAAGGTGGAACTATAGTGCCAGCAGAACTCATTTGCTGATGCAGAGGTGGAGTAGCACAGTGTAGGGAGGAGCGTGTTTCCTAGCTGTGAGGAAGGAACAAGTTCACTGTAAAATTCCCTGTCCTTCCAATGGCTCTCTTGAGCAGGAATGCTTCTTTTCTTGTACTAAGGGTTGTCTCTGGACATTGAGGACCGCAGGTCTTTTGTGTCTGAGTAAGGTTTCAGGATTAGTCCCTAAGTCATGTCCCCTTAATGAAGTAAGAAGCAAGGCAGTTGGAGGTTAGATGCTTGAGAGATAAATGTTTTAATCCCCAGTGCCCGGGTGATTACCCTTCAGCATGGAACGATAGCTCAGCTTCCTCTTGGAGCTCCTTGTGTGCCACAGTCACAGTCTGGTGTGCGCTCCTGAAGGCAGGCACACAGACCTTCCCTGTTGAGAACAGAGCACAGGTCACTCTTCCTCTCAAAATGTCTTTCTCGTAAAGGTCTGCTGCTGAATGGATTGCTTGTTAATTTACACAGTAGAACAACTAAGAAACTCACCAGAATGCTGGAGAGCCAGACCTGTTCAGTAACTGCTGCCTCTAAGCTACAGCTTACTGGAGAGCATCCTAGTCTTTTGCTTGGGTGGAGGCCATTCCACTGTATAGAAAGCAATGTCAAGAGTCCAGAGAGAGTGGGCATAGGTAGCAAGCCAAGTGCTGTACTGCATTTAGCAGCCTTCAGGTACATCAACACTTGCTCATGCATTTGAGCCTGGCCTAGCCTTTGCATCGCTTTTTTTCGCCAGCATGCTCTGCACTCATACTACATTTTCCTTTTGTTCTTAGACACCTTACTTGGAAGAACATGAAGTTTCAGTCTCCCAGGGAGACATCAACATGAACTTTTCCAAGCATCTCAAATCTCTGTAACTTTGGATATGTGCAGAAGCGCCTTTATGCTGGGGGAACTTGAAAGTGAGAAAGTGAGACCCTGGAAAACCTCACATGCCTTTGAAGAAGACAGTTTGGTAACAGATGGGCAGAGCCTTCTAGGAATGGGGTTTGACCTGAGGACCAGCCAAAGACAAGGATGTTGGAGTAATTTAAAAGTTACTGGTTGCTCCAGTGAAAGCAGCTGTTTCTCAGTCCATGCAGTAATCAGCCGTTTGTATGCCCCTGTGCCCTTGCCGGGATGGATGTGCAGGTGTAACTGTGAGATGGCACATCACTCCCTCTGCTTTTATTCTCTGGCCTGAAGGAATCTGGGACCAGTTCCCAGAGCAGATGCAAGTTGGCTGTACTGGGGACCAGTGCTCCCTCCATGTCACTGTCATGACCAATACCTTCTGATGGGAATCCATGTCTTGTTCTGGGAATTGTTAACTGACAATTAGGAAGAACGTGAATAGCAACTAAGTGCACAAGTGTTTTCAGACCTGCACAATGTCTTGCTCATTTTCTCTTCCTTGTTTTGGCTGATGAACCCTTTAGTTGCCACATGAAAAGCGGAGAGGCTGTGTGGCTTTGGGGAGCTCCCCAGGCTGTTCAGGGTTGCACAGCTGTGAGATTGAGAGCATAGGCAGCAACATGCCGGGTGCTTGCCGGAAACTGCAACCATTGGACAGACTCCCTGGCTTTGGGATGAGGAACTTGATGCTGCAGTTCCATTTGCATCTCCACCGCCATTCCGTCCCTGCACACCCCCCAGATATAAAGGCATTTTCTGGTTCCATACAGGATCAACAGATGCACTGTGCCTCCCATGTAATATAATCGCTACTGCTGATTGAAATGGAAATATCACTGTAATACAGCAAGAAGATATCGGTGACTTTTCTTCAGTTGTTTCCACTCTGTGGGGAGTACCTGTGTACGTGGAGTTCTGTCTAGAACAGCAATCTGCTAGACAGTGATGCCTTTCTGCTGCTGTTTACTGTCCAAAATATTGTAAAGATTGAAACTGCTGCGATCTTGAAGGGATCAGGAGATGTATTTTGTTGTGGTTTTTTCCTCACAGTAAACTAATGAGAAATTTGTTGCCTCAGGAGATCAAGTCAAATGAATTTCTAAGATGCTGCACACTGTCATATAGCAACATTTCAGCCTTATGCTTAGGGGAAATTGACTGCAAGGAGGAGGAAGCAGAGCTCTGTATCCGCAGTGGCTGTGGCTGGATTTTGCATTCCATTGCTTTCCACTGAAGCGTTAAATAGTGACTACTGCTGGAGACAGGATATTAAACTTGGTGCAGTCGTGTGTGTGCTTCTTAGAGCTTTTGATTTTTAAGAAGTGAAGGAACTCCTTATTATAAAACTTTTGTTCTAGTCCTTGTAATTAAATTATATCATAAAAATGTTGTATAATGTATATGTAATTTCTAGTTTTGACTTACAAAGACAAGTTTAAACCTGCGCATAACTCCCTCCTGCTGTGCTTAGGAGCTGGTTGGCAAAGTAAAATGCTTTGTCAGCAAGTCAAAAGAAATAATTAGAACTAACTTTCTGTTGCACTGGAAAGAAACCGCCATATTTTTGCCACCTCAGCCCCAGAATTTCCTATAGATAGACTTTAATGTTTGCTGAATTGTGATTTTTAATTAGTCTTACAGGCTCTGTAACCTGGTGAGTCCTTCCCTTTTGGTTTTTTGGTTGCTGGTGGGATTTTTTTTGGTTTGGTGTTTTTTGGGGGGGTTGTGTGTTTTGGTTGGGTTTTTTTTTTT
>JAWWEU010000163.1:18837120-18864169 GCA_035583155.1 Acropternis orthonyx
GGGGGTGGGGAGGGGTTATTGGTTGGTTGGGGCTTTTGGGGTTTATTGTGTAGTTCTCATCCTCATATACTCACCTTAATTTTGCTCTAGCTTCATACCAGGCCAAAAGTTGGTTGCAAATCTCTTCATGCTCTCACTTTGTTTTCTTCTGTGAAAGAAACTGGTGTGGGGCCTTGAAGGGAGCTATAGAATGCATAGGAGACATTGAAACTACTTGGTATGAGACCAAGTGTGAGCAAAGAGAGCAGATAGTCTGCTGAAGTGCTGTGCTTGCAGGATCAGAACAGAGCAGCTGCATCACTGAGACTATCTCTGTACTAATTGAAAAGATAAAAAAGATGCAGGCTAGGGACAGCATTCTCTGGCTTTTGCTGCCAAGTGGCAGGATACAGCTCTTGTCTGCAGTGGCTAAGCTGTCAGGCCTTTGCCAAAACCCAGGTGCCCTCATCCAGCCTGCCTGCTGGGAATGGTTCTGGCACCTGCTTCATCCTGAGTTATCCAGGAGAGCACGAGGTGGCCTGGGCCAAAATCCTGAAATGTGCTAATTGTTAAACAGTATGGCCAGGACTGGAGTCTCTGCCTTAACCTTGTCTTCTTAACCAGTAGCCTTTTGATAGCTTCCTGACACATTTATTGTTCTTTTAAACATAGAACCATAGAAATGGTGGTTGGATGGGAGTTCTGCAGATTACCTAGTCCAGCTTCCTGGAAGGAGCAGAATGTGGCTGGCTCAAATTTAATGAGGCCTAAATGTAGCTGCAGGAATTAAAAAAGTTGTCTTTTATTTTTCTTGCTTTCAATGGGATATGGCAGAACCCTGTGGTAAGTCCATAGCGCTAGGTGTTGTGTGTCCTCAGCAAGTACAGTATGTCATCAATCCCAGACAGACTTTTTGCCTGGGTAAGGGTCAGCAGTGCTTGTCTTTGCAGTGCTGTGGGCAGCATGGTGGCAGCAGCATGTCCTCTCTGCAGGCTCCAGCTGTTCCTCATCTCTCCTCAGTTAGTTAAGGCTACATGTTCTCTGTAATTACGTGCACTATTTCTACCTCTGCTGCTACATTCTGCTTGAATACTTTGCTTTATAATCTGCTCTCAATCTCAGGAATATATTAGGCATCTCATTTCTAAATGTGTGTATCATAGAATAATTTAGGTTGGAAAAGACCTCAAAGATCATTGAAGTCAACCATTAAGCTAACACTAACAAGTGTACCACTAAAACATGTCCCCAGGTACCACATCTACTTGTCTTTTAAATATCTTCAGGAATGGTGACTCAACCTCTTCCCTGGGCAGCTCATTCTAATGCAGGACCAGCCCTAGAGTGAAGAAATCTTTACCAATATCCAATCTAAACATCCCTTGGCACAGCTTGAGGCCATTTCCTCTTGTTCTGTCACTGTCTTTCCTGTACTGAGGGGCCCAGAACTGGACACAGGACTTGAGGTGCCACCTTGCCAGTGCCCAGTACAGGGGGACAATCACTGCCCTGGTCACACTATTCCTGACACAGGCCAGGATGCCACTGGCCTTCTTGGCCACCTGGGCACACACTGGCTCATGTTCAGCCGCTGTCAACCAGCACCCCCAGGTCCTTTTCCACTGTGCCACTTTCCAGCCACTCTGTCCCCAGCCTGTAGCACAGCTTGGGGTTGCTGTGATCCAAGTGCAGGACCCGGCATTTCACTTTGCTGAACCTCAGACAATTGGTCTCAGCCCATCAATCCAGCCTGCCCAGATCCCTCTGCAGATCCTTCATACCATCCAACATTCCTGCCCAACTTGGTGTCAGTCATCTGCAAACTGACTGTGAAGGGGCACTTAATCCCCTTGTGCAGATCACTGATAAAGATACTAAAAACAGGACTGGCCCCAGTACTGATCCCTGGGGAACACCACTGGTGACCAGCCACCAGCTGGATTTAGTTCCATTCCCCACCACTCTCTGAGCCCAGCCATCCAGCCAGTTTTTAACCTGGCGAAGGGTTTGCTTGTCCAAGAGACGAGCAGCCAGTTTCTCCATAAAAATGCTCTGGAAAGTGGTGTCAAAGGCTTTGGTGAAGTTCAGGTAGACAGCGTCCACAGCTTTTGCCTCAAACAGTAGACAGGTCACCTTGTCAGAGAGGGAGATCAGATTTAGTCAAGCAGGACCTGCCTTTCATAAACCCATGCTGACTGGGAAAAGAGAGGAAAGTTTGAGAGGCAATTAGTGTCTCTGATTGGGTGAGGAATTTCTGAATTCCAGGTATTTTTTGAGCACTAAATTGGTGTATGGTCTTTGTGACTTCACTGTCTTTTTTCTGTCTGTAATATTGGAATTATGAGATGGATTTCTTATAGAGTGATGTGAACACTGGTTAGATCACATGTATTTGGTAATGGAAACTGTAGTGTTCAGGATGAATTCTTATTTAAGTTCATCCCTGATTGTGAACATTCCTTCCTCCTGTGCCAGCCAAGGGAGGGGCCAAGTGAGGCTCTTTGAAGAGAAATTGCAACTTTTTCTTTGTTTG
Organism: Acropternis orthonyx; assembly: GCA_035583155.1. Taxonomy (NCBI): domain Eukaryota; kingdom Metazoa; phylum Chordata; class Aves; order Passeriformes; family Rhinocryptidae; genus Acropternis; species Acropternis orthonyx. The sequence goes on from JAWWEU010000163.1 coordinate 18,839,633, forward strand.
AAATTTCACAACATAACCCGGAAACCAGGGATGCTGTTGACATCAAAGTGGGAAAAAAGTACAGATTCACAGGTTGGTGAATTAACCATCTCCGTATGTGTCAAGTTAAAGTATGACTTCACTAAAGTGGCAACTAACTGGTATTTCTAAGTAAAAATCACTTTGGAGGTTACCACTGCATATTCTGCAGCTGGATGTTTCAGTGTCTCATTGCCTCTGTTCCTGTTGCAGGTGCATGTGACAGCATTGCAGCGATGAGTGGAATTTTAAAGAGGAAGTTTGAAGAAGTTGATGGCTCCTCACCTTGTTCCTCTGTGCGGGAATCAGATGATGACATTTCTAGCAGTGAAAGTGCTGACAGCGGTGATAGTGTCAATCCATCCACTTCTAATCATTTTACCCGTAAGTACTAAATCCGTCTATCTAAAGAATTGTCCCTGTTTCTCAAAATAAAATAAATTTTAAGGTTAGATAAGCATGATGATTTTTAATTGAACAGATGATAAAATGGACTCTCTGGTGGTTAGTTTGTGACTTGCTCACAAGGACTTAGTAAACTTGTATCCTTTGACTTCTTGTTAATTATATAAAACTGTTTGTCATTGTAAAAGTTGAAAGTCACTTGGAAGCTCCTACCTATTTGCTGTTTTAATCATGTAGCTGTTTGTAGTTAACACTGGGAGCTGTGCTTAAAGTATTTCAGACAGGTACTGTATGAAAAGTGCTTTAGGTAAGTTTATTTTCCTTAGATAAATGTAATGCAGCTGTCAGCTGTCTGTAATGTTGCATTGGTGAGAACTCTTCTCCAAAGGAAATATAAGCTTTCTTTTATTTGGAATTGAGGAATGTTGTGTATGGAACACGTAATTTCCATAGTTTTGGTTCTTCATGTAGCACAGGGTATCTCTGTACTTAGGCAATGATTTTGTGTACAGGTAAGAATTGGGTCTTAACTTAGCAAAGCTACATGTGCAGCATATATTTCTGGGAAAAATGAATTCACAGTTTGTATTTGCAGTTTATGATACTTGTTTCAGGTGGTTATATTGTTTTAGTAGTGAACTGCAAGTTTGAAAAACAGGGGTTTGCCTCCTTCAACTCTTTTGCACTCCCTACTAGAGTTAATTTGTGAAGACTGTGAGCCAAGGAGTAGATGAAGGTGAGGGTCCTCATCACTGCCCAGACACAGTGTGGTCCTTGTGACTCTGTGGTTTGGAGTGTGCCTAGAAATCATGTTCATAGCACAGGATATGAATGTTGTGATAACTGATTCCTCTACCAGATGCTGCTGTGCAGTTTAAGCTGGAGTTTGGATGTGAGGGTCCAAATCCTCTTTGCTCCAGTGTGGAACACTCCTGTGCAAGGAGGATGCAGGCACAAGTTTTCAAGTGGGTTTGCATGGAACGCTCTTGATGTGCTATATTGAAGGTGCAGTGCTAATAAGGGACTTACTGTATTGAAATGCCACGAAGGAGTAAGTGACTCCGTAAACCTCTGGTAGTATCAAGAAATATCTTGGTGACAATATTAGCTGCGTGCTGATATTTTAACTTTTGTTGAAGGAATTAGTTGATTATTCATCATAGACAGAAAACAGTCTTTTTACATCAGTCATTCCTACCCACATAGAAGACAACAATTATATTGGGAATACACAGATGATACAAAGAAAGTGAATCATTCAGAGGAGAAACTTGGAAGTTGTAAAACATGCATGTAACAATATGCTTTAATTGTAGTTAACACAATAAATAGTTCTGTTTTTGCATAAAATTTGTAAGGCAAACTACAGCATTTCAATGTTACGACTAATGATCTATCTAACTGAGCTGTTTTTGGCCAGAGTAATAAATGTGCACTCACACACACACATATAGAAATTGTACATACTACATTTTTAAAAAATACATGTAGATAGATAGATCAGTGATACAGAAATAGAATAAATGGTTTGCATGTGCACTGATAGTACTTTTTAAAAAGTATTGTCTTTAATATAGATGCACCAGCCTAAACTTCAAGAAATCAAGTACAGAACTCCAGTATTATATAAGGATGGTCTGGGAAGAAAAGTCGTGAACTGGTGGCCTTGGCACAACATTTGAATAGGCAAACCTCATGGTCCTGAAGGAAAAGACTTTTGGAGACTTGTTTCTATGACACTGGAACATGGCATCTTGCAGTGTCTAACATTCTGCTTTGCTCTTGCTGTAATGCACCATGCTTGCAGGAGCTTGATAAAGGTGATCTTTTTTTATTGGTAAGAAAATAGAGGATATTTATGATCAGATGAAGTGTAGAAAGATGGTTTAATCCCCACCTAATTAATTGCACACATCTTGGATCCAGATTCTCTTCCAGTGTGCATCATTGTTTTGTAACTTTACTAGGGACACTCCATGTTGCAAATGATAGGGAAGTCAGATTATGTTAATGCATTATTAAAATGCTGCAGGTGAGACTTTGCACCTTCTCTCTTGAATAGTAAAGCATATCGGTTACTTACATGTTTACACAATCAACATCTACCAATTGAGTGGTGTTAGAAAAATCACTTAGGTAGCCTTAAGCACATATGCTTTTTATATAAGCAACTCTGCCCTAAAAAGATGAGTCTTAGTGATGATGTATGATAGTAAAAGTTAATATGTGTTTGCAGTAAAAATTAATCATGTTTATATTTAACGTAAAAACACTGAAAGATATTTTCAACTTGATAAATTACTATGTCTAGAACAAACCAGGGCTTTTGTTGAGATTGGATATTTGTTTTATTCTCACATTTTCTTGAGACTTCATGTGTTTTGATTCTGGAAAGAATGTTTCAATTGGACATTTGTTGAAATTTTTATATGCACAGGATTTGTTTTCATTTTGGTTTGTATCAGTTGGTTGACATCAGGGATGTGCCATATTATGTGTCATGTTGGATGCTCATCAGGGCAGGAGCACTTTCCTTGTTAGGTACTTAGATTTTTATTTTTTTTTAACTTCCAAGGTTTTTTAAACAGTTTTATTTGAAAAAGCTTGTTTTGAGTTCTGGGAAGTGATGAAAAATGAACTGATCTTACTGAAATACTTTGTCCTGTCTTGTCAAAGCTGAATATGTAGAAATTATCAATGTTATGTCTCATGAATACAGGAGTCTCACACAGCTGTGAAGTGATGCTCAGCTAAAAACTACATGCAGATGTGTTGTACAGTAACAAAACTGTTAACAGAATACACTGGAAGGTGTTTTGTTCAGGCTTTAAACACATTCATCTCCCAAAATAAGAGAGCTTTTCTATATTGACTGTTTGAATCCGTACTTTGAAGGGTGAGTTCTGTGAGACTTTTTCAGGAAGCAGGCTGAAAAGAGCAGTAAAAAGGCTGGCCAGATTCCTTGCCTGTTAAATGCCCAAGTACCTCCTTGATGGAGGTTATCTTTCTAAGCCGTTTCCTGACATGTGATAACATTTTCTTTTTTCTTTTGTAAGACATTATCAAATCCTGTGTACTGTCTTCCTTCTGGTTTGTTTTCATATAGGTAAATATGAAGTTGAGTATAAACTCTCTTTTACTGACTGGAAATTGGGGGATTGTAGATGTTCATGTAGTCAACATAAAGAGCTATATGTTAATTCTGAAACTGAGAGTTTTAAAATCCTAACATGGTCCTCTAAGTCTTACTTTTCCTTTCTAATTGACCTGACAAAGAGATAATTTTCAATCACTTGTAACTCCAGCCCTTTCAGTGCTTCACTAAGCAGGCAGTTTGTGTATAAATCTATCTGGAATAGCTGATGCATCTCAATATTTACACAACCCTTGAAACAATATGTATTGGGTCAGATAAACAAGAGCCTTTCAGCTATCCTGCTCCATTAGCCTTAAGGGCAGTGTAACCTGCCAGCTAAATGTGGCACAAGCTGCTGGGGATTATTCAGGTGGGGCAGAACTACCAGAAGATAGCTTTGTTCTCAGCAGTTAACCCTGAAGAGTGATGGCAGAAAATACATGACCGAGAGGTCCCTAAGTGCGGACAACTGCAAAGGGATAAGCACAGAGTTTCTTTTAACAATATATCCATTTCAACAAATAAAGCAACGATGAAAAAAAAATTTATTAAATCCCTAGCCTAGGTTACAGTCTTCTTTTTCTGAGTCAGTAAATGAAAATTACAGTCCATAGAGAATAAGACAACTGTTAACAGGTTTGTAACAAAAAAACTAGTATTTTCTTGACCAGATGTGTGTATTTTTACACATGTGCACATTCTTATATCTCTTACAAATGGTGATGGAGTGCCTTAATTACTGCTGGCAAATCCAATCCCTGCCATCTTTTTTACTCACCTTTCTCAGTCTGTTGAGGTAATTTCAGTTTGATTCAGCACGTCATTAGTCACACCACAGATTTACCTTAATGGATGCCAAAGCATATCATTAACTAGGCCACATCCCTGTCCCATTTCACAGCCCCACCTTCATATCAGAAAGAGGGATGTTCATCTTCAAGTAACAGCCCAATTATGCATATACACTATGAGTCAGGACTAAGAGAATTTATTCCCTTTTTCCTTAGGGTTACATAGATTACAGGGCAGGAGCACTCACAATGCCATTTCAGCTCCTTTAAATTGCCCTGTTCAGTTGGGGCACCCCACTGCTGTGTTTTATCAGCTCCACAGCAAGCTGATGAATGTGGAATTGCTGTTCAGGATGTCACTAAAACACCCTGACCATTCCTGGGATTGTGTGCAGTGAGGGACACAGGGTTCCACACTCCAGCTCAAGTTTGGGGAACATGTGCCCTTCCAGAGAAGGGCAGTGAAGCTGGTGAGGGGTCTGGAGTGTAAGTTCTGCGAGGAGTGGCTGAGGGAGCTGGGTTTTTTTTGGTCTGAAGAAAAAGAGGAGACCTTACTGCTCTCTATAACTACCTGAAAGGTTGTGGCAAGGTGGGGGTTGGTATCTTCTCCCAGACAAGGAGAAATGGCCTCAAATTGTGCTAGGGGAGGTTCAGGTTGGATATTAGGAAAAATTGCTTCACTTGAAAAAGTAGTTAAGCATTGGAACAGGCTCCCCAGGGAAGTGGTGGTGTCACCATCCCTGGAAGCATTCACAAAATGAGTAGGCATGGCACTTCCTGGTACGGTTTAAAGGTCATGGTGGTATTGGTCAAAGGTTGAACTTAGTGATCTTGGAGGTCTTTTCCAACCTTAATGATCTGTGATTCTGTAATTCTTCCTGCCTTGTTGGGGTACCTGCCCCTAAATGCTTGGGGTTTTTTTCTGACAAAGAAAAGTTACAGATTTGCATGCAGTTGAAAGACCTGAGAAGACTTCCTATCTTTTGCACTTTGGTGCTTGTAAAAACTCCGCATACCATGTTAATCACAGATGCATCTCTTAAGAAATGCACTTTGAGGAGCTTCTTGAGGCACTTGAAATCACCAGCACCAGCTTATCTGATAAGGTGATCCTCACCAACAGGAGGAAGTGCCATCACACAGTCTAGCTGATAACTTCCATCAGTTATCTCTTTATTGCCATTAACATTATCACTGTCAGGAGCAAGGTTATCCTGCAGCCATAATCATAGGTCCTGCCATCCCACTAATCAGGGTACTGTCTTTCAGAGTGTTAGATGCCTGAGGTTCATTAGGAATGTGACAGGTCAGAAAGGGTTCTGAGAAAACCCTTTGGTCTCTAAATGCTCTTGCCTTCCTTTGATTTTGCCATTAAAGATAATGAGGAATTTGAAAATACAAATACATCCCTGCTGCACTTCCTTCAATATGACCTTAAAAGTACTGTTTGAATATTCCAAAGTTGCTAACATACTGAGATTGCCTCATCTATGTGGCCATGCAGAACTTGGAAGAAGGTACGAAATCCTTAGGAAGGTGTAGCTTTGTTTAAATTACCATTATGAAGGATAAAGTTTTATTTGGTGTTAGGCATTACCTGAGTTCAGGGCATTACCTGAGCTTTGAACTTAAGCTGTGTGTTTCATTGCTGGTTAGTGACAGAATCTAAATGAGTTAGAAGTGGTGGTGCTCGCTTATTATGGGAAAACACTTAGGTGTAGCTAAATGCAGGCATTCTTTTTTCATGGCATCTTGCAATTTAATTATATTGCTGGCGACCAGGCTTGGAATTTCCTGGATAACAAGGAATATGTTCTTATTGCTATTGTTGACTCATGTTATGAAATGCTAACAGGTTGAGAGATTCTGATATTTGATTTCAAATAAGTTGGCTCATCTGAGTAGTGAAAAACAAGAAATGCAAAGAAATTCAGTGAAATGTCTTTTCTCAAAGTCAGGCAGGATGACAGGGCAGGGTATGCCATGACAGGATCTTACCTGTTGTCTTTCTCCTGGAATAAGGACTACTGTAGAGGGAGTTTTTAAAAATTGCAAAGAGGGATTATAAGGCAGGCTCCCATTGGTTTTTAGAAGGATTTGTGCAACTAATTCTTATTTTTTAAGTAAGTTCTCTGCTACAAATAGTGCATTTCATACACCATACAATGAGAGGGACAGTTTTTTCCTTACATGATGTTTTTGTTGGCTTAAAAAAAATCAAACAAAATTTTTTTGTTGAAGATGCTCATGACAGTTACACCAGATATTTTTGCAAATGCAAAGTCTCAGACAGCTGAATGGGTAGTTTTATGAAATGGCTCATCACAGAAGTCACACAGAAGATGGGACAAAGGATTGGCTGTAGTGTCATGGGAGAGCACAGCAAATGCAATTGTTATGCATGGACTCTCCTGCAAGGATCCCTGGTAGCAGCTTTCCTCCTCAGGAAGCTGGGGCCAAGGTCAGGAATAACCATCTCTGAAACAGCAGCTGGACATTTAGAGTAAAGGGAGAGGCAGAGAGTGGGTAACCATCTCAGTCCTCCCCACAGGCTGATGGTATTGGGAGAATGGAGAAACTGGATTAGCGTGATGAATGTCACAGAAAAGCTTTCTGGAGATAGAGGGTGCTGAGGAAGTAAAGCTTTCACTGAAATTTTAGCAATAAAGTTCCCACTTTTAGGATACATCCCAAGAATTTAATGTTTATGTGAGATTTTAGATAAAGCTCTTGGGAGTGAGGTAAAATGTTTAAAGTACAAATGAAAAACCTCTCCTAGTCATGTCAGACCTGTCTGTGAGCTGGTATTTTTCAAAAACCTTTTCAAATGGGACTTACATCTAGCATTAGGCAAACATTCCCATTAAGCCCCTTCTGTGAGGTAAATTTAGCTTTAACTTTACCCTAAAGTGGGGGTTACCAGAAGGATGGAGCAGTGAAATGCTACTGGGATAGGTGTTGCTACTCCACAGCATTGTCCTTCTCCTGTCAAATTTCCACTACTCAATTTACACCTTTCTGAGTATGCAGTTCCCTTTAAGACTGCCAGATTCAAGTTTGTTCTAGAAAATACCTCCCTGCCCTCAAGCTCACGTTTCTTTGGGAGGGTGCGTTTTATGTCACAGCCTTTCCCTCTTAATGTGGATTTCCAGCAAGTCGGAAAAGTGTTTTGTCATTCAGGGCTGAAAATTTGTAAATTTCATGTATGGTGACTCTTAGAAAAATATCTTTTGGGAGGCAATGGGGTACAAGGAGAGGTAGGAGAAAGAGGCCGAAGCAGTTTCTGGACACGACCTTTTCCCAGTTTTTGTTTTCTGTGGAGGCTGGGAAGCAAGATGGCTTTTTAAGTGGTATTCTGACCTGGATTACCTTGATGGATTAGATTTTGCTGTTCTGTGGTGTTAGAGTGATGAAACACTGCATGGGAAAGCCATGGAGCAGGTGGAGAATGGTGCTAATCCTTCTTGCCATAATGGTTTATGTGACACTAAGAGTATGTAAAAAGCAGACAAACAGGTAGTAGAGTGTAAGAAATGCAGCATTTCCCCTCATCTGAGAGCTTTAATCCAAAAGTCTGCTTCATGCTTGCTTTTTCCAGCCTTTTGAAATGTTCACGTCCCTAAGATGTTTCTGCACTGGTGACAATGAATTGCTTTGCCCACATTGATGCAGGAGTGTGAGTAATCTGCTGGGGAGCCATATGGTTCACATTTATTTTAATGTGTCTTTGACATCAGGAGAGTAGCTGAGACAGCAGAAGAAAGTGCTTATGTCTTGGAGTTCAGCCAGAACTGAGATAATTTAAGTTTTGTAATCAAAGAACTACCAGTTTTCTCGGTAAAAAATGTTTGAAAAACGTGATGGGCTTAAAATGTCACTCGTATCAGGATTTTGTAAAATTAGGAAGCAGGTTTTGCATTTTATGGATGAGCACAGCCACAGCAGGTGCTCTTCCTAGGTGGGAGTTTGTGTTCTGATTTGGCCACTAAGCACGCAGGAGGGAACGCTGTGTCTGTCACAGGTTCCACACTGCTGTGGCTCCACTGCCCAGATGGGAAAACGAGAATGTTCAAAGGTGAATGAACAGTGCAGCTGTAAAGTGCCTTCTGTGCATGTTAGAGCAGTTCAGGAAGACTTTGTTTCAGTATGCCAGCACGTTATTTTTGTTGCTTACCTACTTTATCAGTTATAATTTACTCATATACAAATGAAACTTGGGTGGTTCTCTTAAGCATACATTGGACTGCTAGTGTAAATATTGATTTTCCCCTTTTGAAAATTGCCTTTTGTGGGATTTGGGAGTCGTATGGGCCAATGATGACATCTGTTACCAGGATATAAGAAATACATGACGACTAAGTATAACAAAACCTGAATTTTTCAAATGTGGAGAGAGTTGGGGGGGCTGCGTGTTCACATTTTTCACAAGTTCACAAATAGATAAATAATGGTTATTCTCAAGGATAAGCGAAGAACATACAGCTTGAGGTGGAGAAGGGAGGGGCACCAGAAACAGGTGCAGAACTTCATCCATGGTGGGAGGAGGCAGTGCTGGGGCTGTTGGGTGCAGGTGGCACCGCCAGCATGTTCCCCCTGCACCTCGCTGGGCATGGGGTGTCCCAGCCTGGTTGGCTGTGGGTGGGACAGGAGGGAGATAAACAGGTCAGCCCCGTGTGCAGAGCCCAGTAGGAATCTCTGCTTCTATCTCTCCGCTCCACGCTTTGAAAATATCCTTGTGCGGGGTAGGGAGGGGAAAGAAGGGCACACAATTTCAGAAGTTAAAGAGCTGTGAAAAATGAGTTAGTAATGAAAGTCTTCAGTCCCTAATAATACATACAATGAGAATTTTTGTTTGCAATGCGGAAGGTAAGTGCAGAAAATCTTATCATTATGAGGCTGTTACCAGGAATAAGGTGATGGCAACCATCTGGTTTCTTCCATATAACTATGCACTAAGGAGAGAGTCTCTAACTGTAATATTCTAGTTACATTAAAATACAGTGCAAAAATATTGACACTGAGTTGTTACAAATTAGTGTGTTGCTATGTGTTTCTTGTCTATTCCTACAAGAATAAATTCCTCTAGATGTGTGTTTAAACTTCTCTGCCATATAAATTACTTTGTTCTCTTTTATTAACTGTTAATAAACAAGGGCCTTTGTGTATTCTCTAACCCCACGTGATGTGAATGGCTCTCATTTTTCTGAGCTCCTTCATTGAGGAGTCTTGTTCCAAACCCAGAAAGTATTGCTCGTTTTTGTGACAGCATTCCAGCACAGATCAATGCTCTGTACAACATGCTTTAGCCAGGATGAATCTGACAGGGAAGTTTTATTGTCAGGCTGGTCTTTGTAATATTTCCCCTTTTATCATTAATTGTTGTAATGTGACACAGCAGTGTAAGTAAGAAGAAACAGCAGCCATGGAAGCTATACTGCAGAATAGTTTTGTTTTTTAAGGCTATTGCTATATTCATGATAGCTGTATTTTCTTTTTTTACATTGATACTTCCTTCAGTTTTGACATTCAAGTTTTATTTTTAGAGTATCTTTGAAAAAATGAATTAGTGGGGCTTCGTGTTTTGTACAGGACACACTGCGTCTGGAAAAATCCATTTAATGTATTTGACCAAGTACCTAGAAACTGGGGAAAAAAAAAATCTGAGAAACACTTAGTCTTTCTGGTAAACCATCTTGTATGCCATTACTGTTAGCCACTGGGACATGAAAACTGCTTTTTGGTATGTAAAATGTTACCATTTTAAATTGCAACCATTTTAATAAGAATAGTGTTAATAAAGGTTATGACCTAGTGTCCCAATGTGGGAGGTGGTCTCCAACTGTGTATATAATTTACCACCTCTGGGAAAAACCATAATGATGTTTGTGTGCAGCCTTATGAAGAAATCACTGAAATCTCAGTTTCTTGCTAGACTGATGAACAGATATCTCTAGCCTCTATTGTAAGTGGTTGAAAAAGGGTCTTGCTGTAACACAAAAACTCGGTATGTAGTGTTTAGGCATTGCACTGTTCTGCAGGTTCCAAGCTCACCATGCAGGTGTTCTTAAGTTTTGGAAGCCTTAGAGCTTCCTTGTATGTACAGTAGCCAGAGAACTCTGTAGCCAGGAATTGTGCATAAAGGGAAATTACAGAAATATATGCAGTCAGGAAATAAATTATAACTGCTGTGGATAAAGCGAATTGTTACGAGGGAGAGAGGTTAATAACTGAGAAAACACGAGTAAGCACATCCTCCCGTGTGTCTGTGCAGGAACATTGTGAACAAAGAGAGCAAAAGGGAAGGCACAAAGAGTAGGTTGTGTTTCCATGCTGGGTTAACCACCCTTGGGTTAAACAATGGTTTGCTATTAAAAGCTTTCCCTCAATTATTTTGGACTCACCTTTAGGAATTCTGTTTCCATCCAGCTGCCATTTTTGCCATAGCTGCTCTGTGGTGCAGATGGCCCGTGCTGTGGCTGTAGCTGGGGTCCAGTGCTGCACAGATGGGACCATGCTGTGGCCAGGTATGGCTCTGAATCTGCAGCAGCTGCCTTTGCATGGCACAGAGCTGATAAGCCTGCACACCTGCCTTGACTCCATGAGGAGGAAGGCCAGTTGCAAGCCAGTTATTAACTTGAGTTCTGCTCAACCCAGAAACAGAGCCACTCAAATGTCAAAAATTTCAGTAGTTGATGTTATTTCAGATGATGACTTACGACAGGCCTGTTTGAAGAAATCTGTGTCTGAAGACCTTGTTCAGATATAGTGTTTCTGAGAGATACTTCTCTGCTGGTGGTTATGGTCCTGTCTCCTTCCCTGATTATTGATATATTTTATGCACAATAATAGCCTTCTAGTTGGTGTTGACAGTGTGTGTCCAGTAGCTGCAAATAAACCTCCTCTCAACCTAGCAGCCTCTGCCTTGAGTCAGTATCATCCTTTTTGGACAAAACAGATGATAGTAGCATCCACTGATACCACTTGTTACACAGGCAGATGGCATGGAAATGCCTTTTGGAGACTGGTGAAGCAAGGAAGTCATTACGAGATCTGTTCTGGAAAACTCGTGTTTACACTCTCAATGGATAAATTTATAGGTTACAAGCTTTTGTTTCCCTGCAAAACCTCTGAAACTGACTCCAGAGAGGCATGCAAGCCTTGCACAGTCTGTATCCTTCATTCTGAAAGGAGCTTGCTAACTGATGAATGTCGGTAAATTTTGCTGGATCTTTGTTCATGCTTCCTAATATATCAGAATATGTATTTTGTATGTTTTTCTTCTCTGTCTTGAGTTAAACAGTGTCCTTAGCAGTAATTACAGCTGATTTGAATGCACTGTCTAAGGTACAGCGCATGCAAAATAACATATGCCCCTGACTCCTGGTGAGATGGTCTGAGAATCTGAAATGTACTGAATGAGTTACAGAGCATTTGTCCCTGATGTTGGAAAATGTCCAACGTTTCCATTCAATATCTAATAATGTTTTTGAGCTCACATGAAGGCAGCCCTCTGCTCAGAGATTTTTAGGAAGTATAACAGTGCCTTTGCAGTGCTGACTGCGCTTCCTTTTGTGTCGTTGGTTACTGAGGCTGTTGCAGTTCTCATGTCTCCTCACTGACATCTCTAATCTATACTATGGGCAATCAAATAAAATCCTCTAATCTTTTGCAGTTCCTGCCAGATCTGTTCTTGTAAACAACATTCTCATAAATATGAATATATTCTGACTCTGTCCTAATAGTAGCGTACAAAAGATGACCATGGGGTCTTCACAGAGCCTTAGTTCTGCCCTTTAATGAGCTTCTGAGTGAGACAGAAGCAAACTCAAAGGATAGGATGTGTTTCAGAAAAAATAATCCCATGTATTGTGAGGGCTATGAGTGTTTACGTGCCTGTTTAATTATACAGATTATCATACTATTTGTCTGACTCAGAACTATAATATTAATAAATAAAAGCATGAACTTTAATGACATTTACAACAAATGGATGTCAGCTCTCACACTGTCTTCAATACATACTTCAATCCAGTTCTGGATTTATAGTGATGGTGAGGTTACAGTATGTCAGCATTTTCTTGATCAGCTTAATTATATTTTAATGCAGGGGTTTTTTTAGTGATATATTAAAAAAAAAAGCAAACAACTTTGATAGTATGGCATTGATAATGGAAAAGCTCATTCATGTAATAGAGTTTTTATCATAGATAACTTTTTTTCCAGCTGGAAGTAATTAGGTTGCAGACTCTTCTGCTTAGCTTCATTTAACTGTTAATATTAGTGTGTAGTGTGTGAATAAAACATAAGGTTCATTTCTTTATATATAGCAATTAGTATGAAAATGGTATCTCTGCCACAAAGAGATTGACAGACTTTAAGAAACAGAGGTACTTTTATTGCACCATTTGATATTCCTGCCACCTAGCAGCCCTGTCAGGAGTTCCATAACTAAGGTAAAGCCAAAGCACTGTAAACACAGACCTTTTGTTGCAGATACTGAGTGTCTTGGTCTGACACAATTTGGAGGGGCAAGACCTCGGACAGAATCTCCTTCCTCTGATTCAGTACCCCTGGTTCTCTCCAACAGAGAGAGAGATATCAAACACGCCTGGTAGCAGTCCCGTGGAGTGGGGGAAGGAGACCCTCAATCTGCTGACAGAAGTTCCAGTGTGGTCTTTTATTGGGCTCAGGGCAGGTGGGAACTCCTCTGGGACGGGGAGTTCTTCACTGGATGATTAAAACTGGATCACTGGTCATTTGACACCTTCTAAGATGTTATGGCCTCCTGTCATATCAGCACAGGTGGATCCATTATGACCATCAGCAAAGGTGAGTATTATCAGGCCATGTGTGTCGGAATTGTCCTGATGCCTCCCCTAGGGGAGTTACCACAGATGAGTCACTTGTGTAAGGACAAAGAAACAACACCCAGCCCGTAGCCTGAGGTGGGGGGTGTGCACATCCTCAACACCTGGATTGTCTGAGTCATCAGCATTCCAGTCTTTTCACACTTGTGGATACATTCTTCTCCTAGGATAATAGAGTACCACCCTTAAGTCCCACCCCACAGTCTAAATTAGCAGGTATACTTGAGGAGAAGAGAAAACAGAGATACCAGAGTCTTTGTGGACACAGAGACCCAGGACACAGGGACTGTCTCGTGACTGGATAGTCAATACTTGATTTCTTACTACTTGTTTGGAAAGTATAATTCTGCACAGATTTCCCAGTCTATGCATGAGATGTCATTGTCAGATTAGAACACTTCCCATCTGTAGAAATATTTTCTGTGCTACTCCTTATATACTGACTCTTCTGCATTTTTTATGGTTTTCTGACATCTGAGAGGAAGAAATCCTGCCATATATTACTTAATAATCATGCTGTAGGACATCTGTGCTTTATATAACTGGCACTATTATCTATTTTATCTTTTCTTTGATATGTTAAGCCAATTGACTCAGTGAAAAAGCTTAAACAGAACCTCCATCTTTGAATTGTCTTGAACATGCTTAATTTTACTGTAACGTATTTCTACTAAGAGTATTCTTACTAATATTAAGAATGTGTGGGTGTTTGCAGGAATGTGGACTAACTCTCTCTCAGTGCTTAGAGAGTAGGAGGAAAAACTATCTTCAGCCTACAGCTGTTTCAGATTCAATGTTGGAGTTCTCCAGCATTCCAAAACAAAACCATTTCTAAGTGTGTTTTTGAAAAATGATCTTACAGATTTCCCACCCACAGATGCTTAAATGTACAGAGGCAGCTACTGTGCAACTTCCAAAATGAAAACTAGGAAAAAAGCCTATGAAATAAAGTCAAAACTAAAAGCATTACCTGGATATGAGTGGGGAAATTCCTCCGTTTGATAAAGAGATCAAGATGGTACTTGATTTAAAATCTGTACAGAGACCATGTGTCATGCCTTCTCTGACCCATGCACTCTAAAGTCTTACATTTGAACAAGTCTCTTGTGAACGAGTAAATCATCATTCTGACAGGACTTTAGTAGTATGTCCTCTTGGGAATCTCTGCATTGGTAACTTCCTTGTCTTTTTAAATTTCTTCCTCTATTTCCATTAACAGGTTGACTTAGAAAAGGTAGAGAACCATGGAGCATGACAAATTGGAAGGGACCCACAAGGATCACACAATCAGAATATCCTGAGTTTGAAGGGATTCACAAGGATCATCGAGTCCGACTCTTAGCCCTGCACAGAACCTTCCACAAGAGTCACACCATGTGCCTGAGACTATTGTCCAAAGGTTTCTTGAACTGACAGGATTGGTGCTGTGAACACTTCCCTGGAGAGACTGTTTCAGTTCCCAACCACCCTCTGGGGGAAGAAATTTTTTTCCAATATCCAACCTAAACCTCCCCTGACACCATCTCAGACCATTCCCTCAGGTCCTGTCACTGGTCACCACAGAGAAGAGATCAGTGCCTGCCCCTCCTCTTCCCCTCACAAGGAAGTTGTAACTGCAATGAGGTCTCCCCTCAGTCTCCTCTTCTCCAGGATGAACAGACCAAGTGTCCTCAGCTGCTACTCATACGGCTTCCCCTCAAGGCCCTTCACCATCTTCATTGCCCTTCTTTGGACATTCTCTAATGACTTAATATTTTTCTTATATTGCAGCGCCCCAGACTGCACACAATATCCAAGGTGAGGCTGCCCCAGTGCAGAGCAGAGTGGGACAATTCCCTCCCTCGACTGGCTGGTGATGCTTTGCCTGATGCCCCCCAAAACACGGTTGGCCCTCCTGGCTGCCAGGGCACTGCTGACTCAGATTCAATTTGCCATTGCCCAGGAGCCCAAGGTCCCTTTCCATGGTACTGCTTTCCACCATCTCATTCCCCAGTCTGTACAAACATCCAGGATCGCCCCATAACAGGTGCAGAATCCTGCACTTCTCCCTTGTTGAACTTCTTACGGTTGGTGATTGCCCAGTCCTCTAATTTATTGAGGTCTCTCTGCAGGACCTCTCTGCCTTGAGGGAGTGAACAGCTCCTCCCAAGATGTCACTACTGAAAAATATTGTGTAATTGATACATGAAACAAAAATTATTCTATCACAGAAATATACAGAGAGGAAAAGCTAGAGATTTTACAATAAATACAATTACTGTTTCAAAGTAAGCTTTTGGAAGTCATCACAAATCTGGAGAGTTTGTTCTTTTCCTCTTTCCCATTATTTTTCTTGCACCTTATTCTTTTTTGCATTTTCAGTCTTTTTTCTTTGTAATTGCCAGCATAAAATTGTCCAAGGGCAGTGTGAGGCTAAGAAGTTGGTGGGTTATGGTCTGGATAAGCTTATGCTAGGATATGAACAGCTTCAGAATGCTTTTAGAGAAATAATTACATTAATAAGTCTTTCCAACACCATATCTGATTCCTCTCAGCATAGTCCACATTCTTCTTACCAAAATATATATGCAGCAAGAAACATCAGTTTCTACATCCCTCTTCTACTCCTCCAGTAGACAGTAAAAAAGGAAGCAGGAAAAGCTTAAAAAACTGAGATGCAGCAGAATGAGTGTTGATGCAGTCCTTCCAATGTATTAATAACTGGGTATTATCAGTCAATCTGGATGTGTTTGTTTTTATTCTGATATTGGGTCAAAAAGCTTCAGGGAAGACTAAGGTACCATGGAAGAATTCTGCTTTTCAAAATCAGTTTTGATTCTTACGCATAAGCAATTAAAGCAAGATAGAGCAACAAATGGAAAACTAAAAATAGAGAACTACAGTTACCATAAGCACCTCAAATTATACAATTCCACAAAAGCTTAAAATAATCAATTATTTTCCAGAGAACCAAAACGCGGAGCAGATATCAAACAAATATGTTAAAGACTCTGCTACCTTGCTCCTAATATAGAAAAGAGAATACAGTTTTCCAATACATTTGTATACAAAATTTGCAATAGTTTGAATTGACAATAAACTTACCATAGGGTTGCTTATACTATGAGATTCTATGCTAATACATACAGGTGATTTATTGCTTGGTAATGTTGTGGCAGCACAGATTTAATTGAAGAATTATGAGTTAGAGTCTTTATCAGAAAATCTTTTTAACATCAGACAGGGACAAATCACATCAGAAAACACCTGAAAAGTATCACCCCACTTTTTCTATTCTCAGTGTCCACTGAAGCTTGAAATCTAAACTGCATTTCTAACTTCTAAGGAGAGATTCTGAGGGTCACATTTACAATGAATTGCAACTTCATGAGGAAATATGCTACAGAAATAAAGGCTGGGATCACATGATATTTCCATTTGCACTCTCTACTTTCAACTACAGTTCAGCTTGAGTAGACACATCTTTGTCAAATCAAAATCTCTACAACTGTGTGCTTCATACAATAGCAGTGACAATAACATCCTCCAGCCTTGAACTAATGAGCAATAAAAATCTAAACTACCCTAACTACCCTGCACTACCCTAATCAATTGTACTTGTTTCCAACATTATCAAATAATTAGCCTTTTATTTCCCTACTTTTTCATGAGAAAAACAGTATAGAAGCATGATATGATAGGAATACAACTGATGAGCATTTGATCTTCACTTTTCAAAACAGAATAAGCCTTCTTGAACTGCTGAACAAATTACTCTTGTTGTATTTAGTATACTGAAGGTGTGTTGCATCAGGCATGACATACAATGTTTTTATTGGAGTTTAAGTAATTTCTAAATTTCTCTATCCAATGTCTGTATTTATAGGTTATGTCTGAGCAGTTTTATTAACTTCTTAGCTTAGCCAAAATTAATCTACTCATCCAATCCAGAGAGTATACTGAAAATCATCTTGATTACAGATAGATAACCAGCATAAAGCTGCAAAGGCCTTCTATTCTGCACAATTTATCCCTGCTGTCCCCCCAACTGTAATCTCACAGGGGTACAATGTCTCATTATCTTCAATCAATCTGTTGACACTCACATTCCAAAAATAAAAAACACTTCAACATTGAAGGAAAAGAAGGTTTAGATTATGGATATTGCAGCAGGTGCTGGGAAGCCCACTGAGAGAAAACTGTCAAACCTATACAACATGAACACACAGCTTGCTGTTGCTTTGAGTAAAGACAATTTTATGGCAAAGCAAGGGCACAGGGGAACACATTCTATAACAAATATGTAGAAAGGAAACAGAACACAAAATAATACAGACAACCCAAAAAGTAGGAAAATGGCCAAATGTGCATTTTTACCATCTGGCCAAGAACAAGGTGCTTGATGCCTTTACACAAGGGATATTGACAAAATGAAAAATGCACGTGCTGTTTCTTGCAGTAAGTAGAAAACGCATTTCCATTGTTCAGGGTTTTAATGTCACAGTAAAAAAGAAAAAAAAAATATTCTTGTTTCTACCTGCAATCAGTCAGCTAGAGGCTGACTGATTTAAAAAAGAAACTTTCTAAGCTTCTTGAAATGCAGAAATATTTTGGTGTTACTTTTTCGGTTTCTTTATAGACAGCAGGCTTATTAAAAGTACACTGGAAATAGAAAAAAAATATCCCCACAACTTCTAGCGTAAGACAGCATGAATGATGTTCAAAGCAACTGAGATTGGGGGATAAATACAGTGCATGTGTACAGAAAGCTCAAAAAGGAAAATCCAGGAAAGAACAGTCAGTCTTACTTCAGAAGCTGGAAGAGCTCCTCACAGTAACTATTACCGGGCATATAAAGGAGTCTGGAAAAAGGCAGTAAGTATTTACCAAGGGAAAATTTTGCTTGACCAACGTGATTGCTTTGTATAATGAAATAACATAGTAAGCAGATGAAGGGAAGAATGAGGGACTTTTGACATGGTCTCCCAATGCCATCTTTTTTTGTAAAATGGGTTGGATAGGTGGACCTTAAGTTGTATCAAAAACTGGTTAAACACACAAGTTCAAAGGATGGTGATTAATGACAATAACCAAGGACTGAGTCCCTCCAGAGCTGATACTGGGTTCAATACTGTTCAATGTATTGAATCCCTGTAAATGATCTTCATGAGAGCAATGAATTCACTGTTATCTCATTTGCAAGTAAAAACAACCTGAAGAGAGACCTAGGAAAGGAAGGAAGAAAAAAAATGGAAAACTAGGCCAACAGAAACCACATGACATTCAATAAAAAGAAATATAAAACTCATGCATCTGGGTCACACTAAGACCTAGAAGTTCATGGGAGATCTAATCATAGCCTTCCAGGACCTGCACTCTTCATAATGTGCACAGTGACAGGACAAGAGGAAACAGACATGAAGCCATTTGAGGGCAAATGTCTGAAGTGACTGAAATATATATTAAAACTAGCAATAAATTAAAAAACCAACCAACCAACCAAAACAAACAAACAAACAAAAAAACCAAAAAACCAGAAAACAAACAGAAAATCCTGCACTAAAGACAAAAATTGAGGACAATTTAATGCTGGGATAAAATGCCGGGAGAAGTGGTGGAATCTGCCTCACTGGAAATATTTAAGAATTCACTTGATGGAGCCATGGATAACCTCACCATAGTCCCTCTTTTTTTTAACAGAAGGTTAGGTCAGTTGATTTGCAGAGGTCCCTTTCAAAGCTCACTTTTGTGCAGCTCTGTGATTTCTCTGCTTCTACTGAGGCAACAAATTAAATGACAGGTACTGAGATAAGCCATACAACTCTTTCTTCTCACATCTCTAAATCTGGCACTAAGAGCCCCCCACAAACCTTCTGCATCATGCACTATGAATTTAACACTGAGATGATTCCTTTTTCTCCTCATTCTAGAAAACATCAAATCCTGAAATTATGAAATTTTAAGTCAAAGTCCTGTTTTACCTTATAAAGTCTCAAGTCCTTCCTCTTTGCTGAATTTTATCAAACATGTATTACATTCCATGTTATAGATGTCTGTCATTGTGATTATCATTATACATTACCAGCAGGGAAGAAACCAATGGCAATCAGTGTTGAATGTGTGATTTTTTTATATTTTTATTTTTTGACTTAAGATTTATTTACTTAAAAATTTTAGCAGTACCTTCAAATTATTTTCTGAAGAAGCTTGAATCCTCTCTAGGCCAGTTTCTAGATAAAGATATTTTGTTATGTTCACTGAGCAGCATATCATGCTTGAAATTTACTAAAATATGCATTGTTTATTCTATTCTAAAATATTTCTTCCAGTCTGAAGTATACAGCATTAACTTCTGCTGTTTTTTATATTTTAGGAGTTTAAAAAAAAAAAAAAATTGTTTTTCATAGAGAGTTCATGTTCCAAAGTACATGTTTCAGATAAACTGATTTTATATAATTTTTGTGGGTACCAGTATGGCTCATCCTTATCTACAACATTAGTTTCATAGCAACTAATATAACTCAGAGGAGAAATCTTACAAGAACACAAAAAAACCCAGATTAAAATGAAGAACAAAACTAAAGATATAGATGAAATAAACAGTACTATGAGGTACCCTAAAGACTTTACTGTTACTTGTGGATATGTCAATGTTACTATGGGAACTTCAGATTTTGCATTTGACATGATTCAACTGTAAGAATTGTTGACTAAAAAATGTAAAGACCAACAACCAAAAAGAAACTGTGATTCTTTTTTTTTTTTTGTTACACAGTAAAAATTCTTTTCCATTTTACATCATCCAACAGCTTGAAAATGAATGTGGAGAAACTAGAGAAAAAACGAGAAATTTTGTCTCTCATGTCACATAGAATTAATTGTCAAAGAAAATAAGTCATAAGGTTTATGTAAACTTAATTTCAATGGTTAAAATAATTTAAATTATCCAGTGGGTGTATTTTTAACAAGAATCAATTAACCATATAAAATAAAGTCAGCAGAATCTGCACTTAAATCTTGAAAACCTTATTCATTTTTTGGAAAAAACTTCCACAGAAATGAGGTCAAAATTTTGAATGATACTTGCAGCAGCAACATACAGGATGTTTCCTCACCCAACTCCTGGATACTTTATCTATGTAAAGACACAGCTGTATTTACAGCACTATACACTATAGCTGAGAATTCATGAAGATAGGATCTAAGTTGTGTACCACCCAAGCTGCACTTACTGTGCCTCACAGTAACGTCTCTTTCCGCTCTTATTGCCCTTATGGATAGCCCTTTCTCTCCAGTATGTGCAGTGACAGGAACCAAATATCTTTGCTACCCTAGACAGACTTTTCACTGATTCTGGTAAGATTTGTCAGACTGTCTGCAGCGACTCCTAGAAGAAAAGGCCATTTCCTCAACAGTAGATGACTACTGCATCTGCACATCATCACAGCAGCAGAAAGCTGGTGTTCTGATCAGGGTAAGAGGAGTTAGTTTATTACCCAAACAGCTTTTCTTAAGGAAAGATAAGGTGGAAAATTCTGAGGGCCATCAGAAAGCCAGCACTGTGTTCATATCCAAATGAGATTGAGGATGTTTTGTTTGAGAAATGGTGGATTTGTCTTTGTAAATGTAGACACAATACAACAAAAAATCTCAGGCCTGCTTCTTTCAGCTCTGCCTGAGTTTTGATTTATGTCACCAAATCTGAAATTTTCAATATCTACAGATTTACTTTAGTAGTTACTATCCCCTATCCCATTCTTTCATTAAGAAAATGAACAGTAGAAACACAGAAGTGTGTATTTGAAGACAAACCATCAAAATCTGCGTACTATTGTGATGAAATTTATTCAGTTCTGACACCCAGGTGAATCTTCCTTTTAACTTGATGGAAAAGTGTGGTCTAATGTTTGCTTCCTGTATGTTGTGTTAGATTGCAAAAATTATGAAGAAACTTAATTGATGCAAACTGATAAAACACTTCAACAAACTAATAACTTAATTCACTGAGTACTGTCCCCAATATTTCTCAGCTAGATCTAGATCTGAAATGTACAAGAGTCTTAATCTGTCCACAACAGTGTCAAGCAATTAAACCGCACTTTATTACTTACAGAGTGATTTCTCAGTAATTCTTAAGCAACTCCCTTGAAAATTACTATTTTTGTGTATGATTTCTCTAGAGCTACTGCCAGTGCCATCTGCTGTGGCCAGATCAGAGGATGAAACACACTAACGTCAGTGCCTGTTTTGTCATTTCTCAAGAGACCGTGATTCTCTTCTCACTCAGAATTCACAGCCCATATCTCTCTCGATTTTATCTAGCATCTGACCCTTTCATGTCAGTAGCATAGTTTTCCACATCACTGGACTGACATACACCCTGTAATGAATTGACTGTGATTTTTATCTTGGTTAAACAGTAAAAACCACACAAACCTTTAGTAAGCAATTGCTGCTGCAGAATAGCATACTGTACTTACTGCCAGGAACAGACAATTTTCTGACTGATTGGAAAAGCTATGAGAGAAAAATCTGAAGGCCTGTCACATCTGCACATTTTCTTCCTTAGTTGTGCATGTACAGTTTAACATCTACATGTATCTTCCAGTGTCTCAGTGAGCAGAGCTAGAGTGAATTGTTTAACTCAGTTCCTTTTTAAGTAGAATAGCACACTTGAGATTTTTTGCAAAAGGAAATAGTGCAGTTTATGTGAGACTTCTTATCTCAGCAAACTAAATATATTCTCCAAATGCTTTCTTCTTTCATACAATAAAATTGCTGCCTGTGTGATTGTCCCTTTGTGCAAAATTGAATTTCACATTTGCCACTGTAGGAACCTTGCTGATAAGGTAGTGGCTGTGCTTAAAAACTTTCTGTGCTGCGTTTGTGTTATACAGCTGCCTTTTCATGGTATTTATAGAAATTTAGAATTCCAAATCCCAATCAGTAGAAAAGCACCTTTTCCTGTCAAAAAGTTTGGTCAGGGGCATGTTTCACAGACTACAACACCTTATCGCTCTCTGACCTCACTGAAAATATTAAGGAGTTTCTCATGTATTGGCAATTGTGAGGTAGAAATGGAATATTTGCTCAAGCAGTGCCTAGGAAATGATGCTGGCAGCTAATACATAGCTTTTGAAAATGTTTCCTACAGCAAAATGGAGGATTTCAAACTTTCGTCACAAATATCCTCTAAAAATGAATAATACAATTTACAGGATTGCAACTGCAGGATTCCATGAAATCCTTTAATTCATTACAAACACAAAATAATGTTTTAAACTTATTTTTTCCCTTGAGGTCCATTCAGTACTGCATCTTCTTCTGTTTCCTTTCTTTTGAGAAATTTAAATAATGGAGGTTTTTTTCTTTCCCAAGTTTGTTTCGTTTCATTCATAAATCCTGCACAGCAATGCAGTACAACTCGTATACTGCATCTGCTCATACCAGTCCCCATTCGGGTTTTTACAATAATCAAATATTTGCTACAGTGTGCTGCTGGCATGTCCCTTATGGTGAGTTTCAAATGGATATGGCAAGTATGGTTACATAAAGACATGAATTTCATATAGGCATTATATCACATGTACACTACCCTTCACTTAAAGAATCTCCACGGACTCAATTAAGTCAAGTTTATGAGATGGAAAGGGAAAATCTAAGGAAGAATATATGATGCATGGTAGCTTGAGTATTGGTATGTCTTGACTGCAGAAGTAATCCTATCAAATTTCACAGATTTGTCGTGTCTGTCCACGTATAGGGCTGATGCTGTTAAAAGCTACTAGGAAAGTATTCCTTGCCTTGTCATAGTAAAAAAGAATAATCTTCTTGTCCAGGATACTTGAGATAAATAAAAACAAGAGAAACTGCAGTTTGAATACAATTTTGACATTCTAGTATAGATAATCATAGAGCAGGAAGCCAGAGAGCTGGCTGTGTAAGGAACTTTCACTAGCTCTAGTATTAGTCCCATTTTTCTTCTTCTTCTTCTTTCTCCCCTTCCCTGCCCAGTGCAAGAACCTGCTTTAACTCATACAAATCCACAACACTGAGTGGCGTTCTGAGCGAGAAGGATTGAAGTAAATTTCCTTGCTTTTATAGACCATACTTTAACTATGTATTTGAAGTTCTTTAACAAAGATAAGGTTAATAGCAAAAGAGAACACGACAGCCTTCTCCAGTGAATCATCAGAGACAAAGGTTAATGCAGGTGCTCTTAATTTCTCACTGGAAAAGACTGGTTTTCTCCATTGAAAGCAATGAGTGCCCTCTAGAAGGCACCCTGCTCCACTGTTGCTGACTAGAGTTAGGCACTATGACTGTGGACTAAACAGTCATTTGAAAAATCACATTCTTCCTCAAGAGGTAAAGATGATTTAACTGAAAAACATAATCATGCATTTCATTAAAGCATTCTGATTGGAATAGGACTAAGTACATCATGGTTCCATACACCAAGGTCTTACTGCATTCTGGCAAACCAAAGTATAGGCTGTGGCAATTTCAATATAAATATATCAAAGGGCAGAGATGGGGAAAGAGGCAGTACTGATCTTCTGCAGAGTATAAGAAAGGCTAGGAGTTAAAATATGTGAAAAACAAAGACAGTAGGCAACAGAGACAACAACACACTGGAAGAATGGACTATAGTACTGAAGTATTAAAAAAAACAAACAAAAAACTAAAAGAAATTTCAATTTAAAAAACGCTATATAAAAGAGTGTTTGTGTATTTGGAAGTAAAGAAAATCATTTACATGGATGTGTAGGTAGGCTGTGTAGGTTTGGTCCTGATCCTTCATTCATGTAATGTGCATGAATGAAAATTAATGATGCAAAAGAGCTGTAGTCTGTTGTTACAAAGAGGAAGTATATTTTGATGTTGCTTTTGTTGAAGGTTTTAGTCAAAAAGTTACTGTAGGAATAATGCATATGTAAGTAAACTAATAATTTTAATGTTCATGACAGAAAGTTGTCATATTAGTAGCATTTTCAGTGTACTATTTCTTTGAAACTACTTAACTAACATGATGTACACAATATTTAGTACTCAAAAAATAGTATGTGCATATATTTGGGATTTTGCATTTGGGTCAAACATTTCATATTTATTGGCTTAAGAAGATCTCAAATTAACTGGAGGTTCATTTCTCACTTTTCTCTCTTTGAAGTGAAATCTGATGTTGGCCTCAGCCGGTGTAGTTAGGTGATGGAGACCAGCTCGTTTGCAGGGTGGTGAAAAGATAGGCGGACCACAGCTCGTCAGGCAAGTGGTAAGTTTATTGCTGTAGTGAACTAATTTTTATATCTTAAGATTATGTAAGTCATATTAATCATTA
>JAWWEU010000163.1:18864269-18944438 GCA_035583155.1 Acropternis orthonyx
TATATATTTTCAAGAGTAACTTTTCTTTCCCAGAATATTTTACTGTAGTTTTATTTCTCATTCCACTTGTGGCTGGTTCATTTAATTGGTAAAAAAGCTGCTTGCGCTTCAACAGCTGCCAGTGTTTCTTCCAAAACAGAGGCACATCATCCAGCCAAGATCCAAATAACATTGATACTGTAATATGAGAAATTGGATACACCCCAGAATAGTTTGATACCTCTTTGAGCAGAAAAAAGACTTTCTAATATGTACTTCCCTATATAGGCATATAGGCTGCGAAGGCTCTGATTCAGAGTATTTGCTTTTATGCATTGAAAGAGAATGTCACAGTATCAAAATTCCCCCATCTTCCAAACACTATAGAATTGGGTTTATTAAAGGTAGTTTTGTTTTGAAACTGTGGTATATGTGAAAAAGAACAGCACATTAAACCAATATTTAGTATCATGCAAAGTTGACACCCCCCTATCAACTGGTTTCTGCCAACGAAATAACCCTCTTCCCTCACTAAAAGCTTCCTATAAATATTTTTGACAGGCTCTGTTGGTAGGAGATTTGCTTAAACTTGGAGTTCACATGTAAGTTAAACATGCCTAATGTAAAAGAATTTCTCTTTTGATTCCACTGTGTACATCCTACACCTTTTTGGAACACCCTTCACTGAGAGCATTTAAGTGAATGTAGGGCCTGATCTTATAATTATATTGTTTTATATTTATAATCTAACATACTTGCAGCATATCTAAAAAAGTGCATGTTATTTATGTAATACTTTTAGGTATTTATTAGATTTAGGAAAAGTTATACTATTTCCGTGTTTCACTGAGCCCCAGAGAATTCTGTGGTTTTGTCAGTAGGACACACTGTCTGTAATTTGGATACAGGGCTGTATTTTCTAATGTACTTTAATACAGTTAGGTAGACTATGCTGATTTTTTTGGGCAGCATTACTTTGTGTAGAAGTTTGGGGATTTCCATTTGTGATGATGAACATTTCACTGCATAATAATATTAGAGACTGCACTATGTTTTAACTGTCCCAATAACCAGACCTGTTCCAAAACAGGCCAAGTGCTTCCCGTCTCTAGAGACAGTGCAACTTTAGATTAGCAGTGTACATCACGTTGCTTTTACTGCTTTTATGGAATGGTTCCAGGTTGTTCAAGAGTGGTCAGGTACCCTTTAAATCACTTTACTGCCTGAATTCTGACAGTGAGATGTCTCATTCATACCCTCACACACCTGCAGTTCTTGCCTGTAAACCGCAAAGCAATGACTTCTCTTCATTCTCAACAACCTGTTGCCATTTTGCAATAAATCAAATAAATTGGACTGCTCATCTTAAAAATCAGGGAGTGTCTCTTACCTTTCTCAGTTGTTTGTGTGTCTTTTTTCCTCTAAAGGCTCACCGCTGTTGCCAGTGAGAAACAGTAGATCAGTATCATGGGAAAAAGTTACTAAGTGTCTGTAGAACAAAAAGAATAATATTTAGCAGTTAAAATTTGGCATTTGTTTTTAAACAAATTTGTTTGATATGATACTGCATATGTGTGTAAGAAAAACAGCATGAGTGTGAGTGGAATCAGAAAATAATTAGAAAAATACTAGATTTATTTTTTGTCAAAATTCTGCACATTAGAATATATATGCACATACTTGTATTCAGTGGATGGCAGCAGAAAGAAAGATGAAGGGAAAGAAAAATGAAGTGGGTCTGAGTGCTAATCAACATTATTCCTGTATCATCCAGTGGTGGTGATGATGGTATGAATTTCTGAGACAGTACGAAACACTAAACATTTGTAACTAAGCTTTTGCAGTTCCTCTAACACTAGTTTATCACCATTCAGATTATGAGAGGGAGGCTTGTTCTGTGTCAGTGTGAGCAGTGCTTTCGGGATGCAGCAGCAGAGCTGTGGTGCCTCGCTGGCAGAGCGGTAGCAGTGTGCCCAGAGCTGAGAGGTGGGGCCGCAGTTCTCACTGCTGGCGTATGCAGTGCTGTCTTGCTCACAGGGGTTAGAAGAGGTACAAGTCAGTGGATCGCTGCCTGTGGGATGACACTGAGACAACTCCTTTGAGTTCCTTTTGCTGGGATTTAATTGCTTCCTCGGTAAAAGGATAAAACATTCTTATGATGAGATGGGAAACAATGCCCTGGCCAAGAATTTCTGTTCTAAAGGAGGCAGTGGTGTTCTGTAATGGCTCCTAGGTTTGCATGTAGCGGTGTCTCCTCATTTAGACTGCACACCCTGGAATGCAGTGTCTGTATATACACATACATAGCCAGGTGTTGTCACTTGTGTAGTTCCCTTTGCCATAACACATTTGCATGTTGTCGTTCATGCTGTAACCTGCATCTCTTCTAGCATCTTCAATCCTGAAGAGAGAGAAGCGGAAGAGAACAAAAAATGTCCATTTTAACTGTGTTACTGTGTATTACTTCACGAGAAGGCAAGGCTTCACCAGTGTTCCCAGCCAAGGGGGAAGCACCCTGGGAATGTCTACCCGTCACAACAGCGTGCGCCAGTACACACTGGGAGAGTTTGCCATGGAACAGGAGAGGCTGCACCGAGAGATGTTGAGAGAGCATCTGCGGGAGGAGAAACTCAATTCTCTAAAGTTAAAGGTAAAAATTGTTTAAGACTTTGATCCCTGCCTTACTTATTTAAATGAGTAGCGTCAGAGCTATATGGGCCCATTGTGTATGTTAAACAAAACCATTTCCTGTGAACTCCATTTTCAGTTGAAATGGGCTTTTTTTTTTATTTTATTTTACTGAAGATGTGTTGTTGTTCGCTAATACCAAATGCTCTTGTAGCTGTCATTGCTGTGTACCTCCAAGTGCTTTACAGGGAGATTGTTGTTTTCTCCCAGTTTTCTATAGAGAAGAAAATAAAAGCAGAGATACCACTGGTCCTCCTGGGGCCAGCTTCCCAGTGAAGCTGTCCTTTTAAATACACCATAGCAGAGAGAAGGAAACTGTGTTTGAGCAGAGGAGAATAGAGAAGGGGATTGTGTTCCTGGAAGTGTCCCTTCTGCCACTTCAAAACTGGTAGCAAAACATTTTATGTTTTTGCAGTGGATGAAATGCTTCCTGTGTCACAGCTTTTTTTACATGTATTTTGGGCTCTTTTTCAGATTAATCCTGTAATTAAAAGTGAACAATATTTAGAAAAGTAAATGCATTTCTGTGCTGCATATCCCCTTCTTTTTTGATAGTACATCTCTGTCTCTGCTGTTGCCCAGAGTGAAGTGGCACCCTCCAAGTTTAAGAAATGCCTTTCAGCATTTCTCCCATAGAATGAACTATGTTTATGAGTTTTATGTCTGAAATCTGAGGAAGTGTGCATGACCCTTACTTTTGTAATTACTTTTTTCAGTCTCCATACTGTTTTTTTTAAATAACTAAATAGATTCTAAATAGCGAAATGGATTCTTAAATACATGAATAAGTTCATAAAATTGGAACTGTCAGAAAACCAACATAAAACCACTCAGATAAAAGGCAAATTAAAGACATGGATGGAAACCAAAAACTAACCTAGAGTGTTAGTAACTTATCACTAGAGAGAGGTTATACCTCCAAGCATGTCACATCACAGGATGTTCAGAGCATCAAGTGTGAATTGTGCTGTGTGAGTTTAACTGATGATTATCTGTAGAACCCTTGGCTGACTTCCAGGAATCAGCTCAAAGAGAGGAATCCCCAGTGGAGTGAGTAAAGAACAGCCAAGCATGCAAATATTTCACTTTTCTTTTCTTAGCTAGAAAGTACATCAAGAAAAAGCACAGATCCTTCTTACCTTGAAAGATTCAGTGGGGCCTTTTAGCCTTCGTGTATATGGAGTAGAGCTTGGCTCTTTGTCCTTTTATAATCTTCCACTTCACTGGGATGGATTTCCTTTCTTCATTAACTTACTTCACCTCTTTTTTGGGGACATAGACTCTACTTTCTGCTCATCTTCCAAGTAAAATATGTTCTTCCATCTTCCCAGTCACTTTTTTGAGTAGATGATAATCTTTATTGAGATGAAGTTCCTGCAAAATCTCTTTGTAAGTATTCAGTGAATAAGGAGAGCCTTATTTGCATCCTACTGGTGTTAAATCTTATTACTAGAGTAAAATACTTCTCTTCACCCTGGAGTATGTATAAAAACGTAGGCAACAGAAAACTTCGCTTTTGAACAAGTCCATGAATCTCAGTTTAGTTGCATCCCTGATTATGCGCTTGGGATTAAAAAAAAATTCAAACATACAAAGCAAATCTATGACTCGCTGAATTAGTGAAGAGTCACTGTAAGTACTGAGCACATTTTATTTGCTTAAGACAGCAGGGCCTTGCTGATTTTCCACAATAGAGATGGAATAGCTGCTTGCTCATTCACATAGTTTCTAAATTAACACAAAAAGGAAATTCTGTGGCATTCTAAGGTGACAATGTCAGCAATTCTGGTCTTTAATGAAAACGTGCTAATCAGGATTTGCATCAAAATTACTGTACATCACAGGAAAATTGAGAAAATGAAGTACAGTGAAGTTTGCTCAGAGGTTTTTCTATTTGAAAACCATTATGCAAACAGAAAATAACATTTTCAGTGTGGTTTTTTATTTCAGTTTCCCTGTGATTTTTTTATTTTTTGCATTGCATTAAAATATACAAGTCAGTAGGTAGATAACAGAAATATATTGAAATTGAGCTTCCAAAATATTAGGTACTGTTTATTATTTTACTTGCCAAAAGTGAAGGGTCAAATAAGAAACATCTCCAATTAAAAGCAGATAAAGACTCTGAAATCATCTTCAAGTCATTTTAGCCTTTTAGCACCAGCAGCTGGTGTAAGCAAACACTGCTGACAGTGGCATAAACACTTGTTAGCAGCAGAGTGTGAAAATTCTAATGGCAATCTGGACATAAAAGCTATCTTGTCAAATGAAAGGTACAAGGTAGTCATTTGAGAAAACATGAGTAAGCACAATAAACTATCTGGAATAGTCCTTATTGCTTACTCATAATGTCTTCTCAAATTAAAATTTATTAAAATGATTAGCATGAGACTAGAGAAGTTAAGGCTCACAGGTCTGTGGACACAGTTGGTTGGTTTCCTTTGTGGGAAATTGTAAGGAATAATTTCCAGCTAGGGCAGGCAAAGGGATTCATCCTAAATTTTTCATGTTTTGCTGAGTTAAGAGTGAATTTGACCCAAAGACTTCACATATTCATTGGCCCTTGCCTTGTTCTGTGGTTATGACATAAACTTTTAGCTTTATGAGAGAAATTTACCCATCTACATATCAAGTTTAATTCAGATGAGCAATATTATGACAGTCAAGAGAACTTAATGTTCCCCTGCAGTTCTGTATTGGAAAATATATTTGATGGTTCCTGATGGTCTTCCTCCCTTTGTAGTTACCCAGTTACTTGTTTGAGAAATGTTAGAATCTTTCATCTCATTAACTCATTTGTACTTTGTGTGGCAAAATTGAGGGGTTAAAAATCAGAGGAGACAACAAGGAAATCATCCAGCAAAGGAGCAGGAGCTAAGGTGCTTTGAAATGGCAAACTGCTGTCTAATCCTGCTCGATGCCCAGGCATTTGATGTTCCAGCCTGCTGGATGCATGTAGCATTCAGCATGTGACTGGAGGCCATTCCTTAGTGCTCTCCTGCTGTGTAGCAAAGCAGTTAACGATTTGCAGGAGGAGGAGGAGAAGAAATACATGACAGGGTTGGTGTGGATCTGTAGGTGCCTTTGTTAGCTGAACAGTTAAAGCATTCACCACAAGGGTAAGAGCCCTAAAAGTTAATTTTTATTGAACAGCAATTGAATAAAATACTAAAGTAATTACAGAAGCAGGGATTAGAATTCTTACCCTTCCCCAGTTTCAAACTTAAATAACAGTGATCTGCTTAAGGAGTGGTTTGAGTCTTGCATGTATAAAACTAGAGAAACCAGATTTCTTAGGTAGGTCATTCCTCTATTATGTATTAAACAAAAACAAACAAACAAACAAAAAAGGCAAGCAATGAAACATGAATACACTGCACTTAGTTCTACCTTGCTAACATAAAATGAAAAATACAAAAATCCCCAAAGGGTGCCATTCTGGATTGGAATATTCAGGCTGAGCTGGGTGTGCGGTGGAGTATTCCCTCCCCCCAGCTTCAGGCAGCTAATTCAAGATGTGTTTAATCACTGCGTGGATTTGCCTGTCTCTCACTGCAGAACGTACAAAGGGATGACTTCTAATGTTGCCCTTCCTGCTTTACTGAACTAATATGTTGAAATACCTGGTGTAAATAATCTCTCCGTTGTCCCAGGGCCAGGCAGAACTGATTAGGAAGCTACTGCCTCCTCTTTTCCCAACCCCTGTAACATGAAATGCACAAGAGAAAATGGAGTAAGAAAATGATCTGAAGGAAGTTTGAGAGGACATTTTGAAAATGCCTGTTTTTAAGATGAAGAAAGAGCTAGAAGTATATGCACATAAAGGGATTTGAATGTTGTAGGGATAACAGACATGATAAACCAAAACATTACATAAAATGAAGGCACTATACTCTGAAGGCTGCAGTTAGGGGGAAGGTTTGAGGATACATTGAGAAAAGAAAGAAAGAGTAAGGCTTATAAAGTGAGGTTGTGGAAGTGGCAGAACACCTCTGTGTGAACTAAATGCGGTGCTGAATTGCTAAGAAGGGATGATTGCTGATCTGCAGAGAAGTTTTCTTTGTGCTGTGTAATGTGTACGCATAAACCGTACATAAGGACTACCAGTCATGACCCTGAGACTCCCCTCCATTAAAGGGAAGAGCATTGCTTTTAACCTGAATTTACAAGTCAGGAATAACCAGGTGGTTGGGGTTTTTTTCCTGTGATTGCCTTGCGCAGTTGTTAGAAACCAAAACTGCAATTGCCAAAAAGAGTAAGCAGTCAGCAGGAGGTCACTGTCAAGTGATTCAATAATGCCATAAATGACAGTTATAATCTGAAAGACTGTGGAAAGGATGAACTGTTAACATAAATGGGAAATGAAGCAATTTGCAAGATAAGAAAAGCAGAAATAGTGGAATGGGTGAAATTCAGGACTGCTTTTGTATGCATCAGAAATGTAGCTAGATGGAGATGACACAAATCAGTAGCAGAAAAACGGGGAGTTACTTTTACAGTGGTAACTGTTAAATGTCTCAGCACTGAAATGCACAAGAAACGGGTTATGGTACTTCAGACTTCACTGTTTTTTTTATTTGTATTTAAAACTGGTGCCTAAAAATTTCTTTGGGATAGCAGGCCAAAGTGAAATTTTCTGCAAGGCATATTTTTCTATAGGTAAGAAACATTCAAATGACATTCACTGAGGGCCATTTTTCTGAGGTCATGGTGATGCCCATGATGAAATTGTTAATTCAGATGGGACTTGCGGCTTCACCAGAATATAAATATTGCATTGTTGCACCATGTTTTCTTCTCGAAAGTATGAGAGCAGGTGCTTCACTAGCATAATTCAGCAACCGAGAACATTACATAGAGCAGGGTGAAAATTATGAATTTTTTTGGTTTTTTGTTTTTTCCTATTTTAACAAAAAAAAAAAAGCCTGATCACCCTGTCTTTGATCATATTCTGGAACTTACTGGCAGTCATGCAGCATGTTTACATGCAGCTTTCCACATTCGTAGCACCTTACCCACATTTACATCTGTGACATACATGTGTGTGAGTCTAGTTTAAGGACTTCGTTAATTGTTCTGTGTGACAGATGACGAAGAATGGGACGGTGGAGTCTGAAGAAGCCAATACACTGACCCTGGATGACATTTCTGATGATGACATTGATCTGGACAACACTGAGGTAGATGAGTACTTCTTTCTCCAGCCCCTGCCGACGAAGAAGCGCAGGGCGCTGCTGCGAGCTTCTGGAGTGAAGAAGATCGATGTGGAAGAGAAGCACGAGCTGCGAGCCATCCGCCTGTCCCGAGAGGATTGTGGCTGTGACTGCCGCGTCTTCTGCGATCCAGAAACCTGCACTTGCAGTCTTGCAGGCATAAAGTGTCAGGTAAATGTCTACACTGCTTAATTATCCAGGAGAGGGGGAGGTGTCTCTGCACACCTGTGTTCTTTTTG
Organism: Acropternis orthonyx; assembly: GCA_035583155.1. Lineage (NCBI taxonomy): Eukaryota > Metazoa > Chordata > Aves > Passeriformes > Rhinocryptidae > Acropternis > Acropternis orthonyx. The sequence continues at coordinate 18,872,389 of JAWWEU010000163.1, forward strand.
TTGTTACAACCTTTGGAAATCGAAGTATTAGACAATAACACCTGTGGATCTCAAACCAGTTTTTTAAGGTCCCAATTTAAGAGTATATAGTGGGCAATCAGCACAAACAGTCTCCTAAAATATCTTGATTTATTTCATGATTGGTTTAGGCACATACACAGTCTAGGGTGTTTTTTTGTTCTTACACAAGTATTCTGTTTCTCATACTCTTCTTTGGCCTTTATCTAAATAGGGAGATGCATATAACAGACGAAATAGTAGCCTGCAGATTTCAGAAGGGATATTACCTGTTATTTTAGAGACAATTAACATCCACCCCAAATGTGAATTATAGTCCAAACTCAATGATAAACAATAAATGACACTCTGTGGTACTGTCCTTTATATAATATGCATGATACTTAAAAATCTATACATGATAAATTTGCAATAAAAAAAATGTATCTGCTGTTATAGCAGGTAAGTTTTTCCTCTGCAGACTGAGGAGATTGTACATTTACTTACATTACAATTATGATGTACATTACATCATATTGTACATTTACATAGTGTCAGCTGTACATGTCCCAAAATGTTCCCTAAAAGAGATTTCTGCTAGTTCTGCTGAGTTGCTGTTTTGCAGCTGAGTTCTCCTCCTGAATGCATTTTTCATCATCTCGTAAATCCAAGCTAAACTTTCTCTGCTATTTTGAATAATATATTCTGCTTGCTGTTTCTGTTTTAATCACCACACATGGGGAAGATGTACTAGATTGTGTTACGTGTTTCTCGTCTGCATAATATTTGATGTTTAGGGACTATAGTGTAGGTGAAAGTCATAGACCTTACGCTGTCTAATGGAACTGGCTGACATGGGGATACAACCACATTTTTAAAACCTTAAGATGAGTATTTTTAGATGTAGAAGTTCTGTGCAAAGTCTGTTGAGCTTAAAATTTTGCATCTGCAGTGGAGTGGAATACCTTTTAAAATGTACTTCAGTTTTTATTCCTATTTTCTGTGGTCAGGTGTCCCCACTGGCAACTTTACAAAGGTTTCTATTTATAACCCATTTTGTTTCAATAGGTGTCCAGTTTCCACGACTTTTACCAAATTTTAACACGTTTTCTGGTAATGCTTTTGTCTGCATTTGAGCACAGAAAAAGCTGTGGCAGATCCATAAATACAAAAACTACCTATTTTTTGTTCCACTGTGTAACACTTTCACCTGTGGGACAAAAATGTATTTTTCCTACTCTGCATCACTGATGCACGACCAGGTCCCTTACTGTTCCTCTCAGTACTGCTGACTCCCTGAATTATTGTTAGCTCGGACTAGTCTTACGAGTATTTCTCAAGGTGACTCCCACTTCACCATTGTGTTTCTCTAGGCTGTCTAGGTTCTGTCATATCACCAGGCTTATGCTACATACTGTTAATCTGTATTCTTTTCTTTAAAAGGTGGATCGTATGTCTTTTCCATGCGGTTGCACTAAAGAAGGGTGTAGCAATACAGCAGGTAGAATCGAATTTAACCCTATCCGTGTACGGACTCACTTTTTGCACACAATAATGAAACTTGAATTGGAGAAAAATAGAGAGCAGCAAGTTCCAGCACTTAATGGCTGCCACACTGAGATAAGTGCACACACTAGTTCTATGAGTCCAGGACCCCATCCGGTTGAATACTCAATTGCAGAGAATTTTGAGATTGAAAGTGAACCTCCGGCTGCAGTTATGCATTCCCAGTCAGCCGAGGACTTGGACTGCCCAGGGGAAGAGGAGGAAGAGGAAGATGGGAGTAGCTTTTGTAGTGGAGTTACAGATTCTAGCACACAGAGTTTAGCCCCTAGTGAATCAGATGATGATGAAGAGGAAGAGGAAGATGAGGAGGAAGATGAGGAGGAAGAAAAAGCAGATGATTTTGTAGAAAGCATGGGCTCCCATGCTGATATGGTGCCTCTTCCTTCTGTCCTTTGCTACTCTGATGGAACTGCTGTGCATGAAAACCACTCTAAAAATGCCTCATACTATACTAACTCTTCAACTCTGTATTACCAAATAGAGAACCACGTTGCTGGCACTGCTAACCAGATCGGTGAGACTTACTCAGAAAGGGATGCTGTCAAGAACGGTAGTCTTTCTCTGGTGCCTTACAACATGACTTCAGAACAGTTTGTTGACTACACACGGCAATCAGAGGAAACTTTTAGCAGCCCTCATTACCCTTCTGCAAACCCCTCAGTGATTGTTTGCTGCTCATCTTCCGAAGGGGATGGCAGTGCTCCATGTAACAGTTTATACACTGAGCATAGGCCCAGTCACCCGCAAGTGGAATTTCACTCCTACTTGAAAGGTCCTTCTCCAGATGGCTTTGTGTCAGCTTTGAATGGCGACAGTCGTGTACAAGAGCATCCTGCTGAGAATTCACTAAACCTCCCAGAAAAGAGCAGACTGCATGAAGAGTGCATCAAATCACCGGTGGTAGAAACGGTACCTGTTTAATATTAAAATTATTCTAGGACTGACTTCCTGTATTAAAATTCACTCCCATTGGATTTTCCTAGAATCTTACTTTTTTAAGAGGTAGACAACACTTGGACTATAATCAATGTTCCAGACACATTGTGTTTTCTCAAGCTACACTGGCAGTGGTATTGCACAAAAACAGTTCATGCAAAGATTTAAATAATGAAACCTTTTTTTGATAAAAATAAAACATGTAAGTAAAAAACCACACCCAACCTATTTCAAAGTAGCCTACCTACGACGTGTGTGAAACCTGCCAAGCTATCTGAATCAAAGCTTTGTGTTTTTGACTGTCGGGCCTGTGCAAAAATGTTAAAAATGATACTTTGAAATAATCATGTTTAAGAGTCCTAATTTTCAACATATCTGAAAAGATGGTAAGTTTAATGTAAAAGTAACTACTGTACAAAAAAAGTTTTAATTGTTCTGTACTGTATGTATTTTATTTATGGTAGTTTAAGAGTCACATTTTGATAAAAATGAACAGCATGTTCATTTGAGCAGAGGATCCATAGGTAGTTACAAAGAGCATGTCCACTTCTCATCTGGAGTACCTTGTATTCTTCCCTTTTTTTCTTTTTTTTTTAATACCATTTCTGGTAAATTGTCTTGAAATGCATTTTTAGAGTGTACTATTTTTCTCTTGTACTGTTCTCGACAAACAGAAGAGTCAGAAAGGGGGCATTTACATCTTCTAGAAAGATAGACAATCCTCCATTAAAACTAAAACCAGTGGCATTCCAGAACTAGTACCCTCTCCCCAAAGAAAAATGATCTTGTATATAATGGCAAAGCAGTAGCTTAAGCTTGCACAGCACCTTTTAGCCCAAGGACCATTCAGCTACTTCGCACTTTAGTGCTGTTTTGCAGTACTGTATTACTGCGGGAACTGTGAACGGCTCTGGAGAAATGCCATAGCTCCACACTCTGAGGCATATCTTAAAATTCACTGTAACAAAACCTGTATCTTTCCCAAGCCAGTTTATGAATATGTCAGTATGCATTTTATAAAAGCAGAGCCTTACTGATCAAAGCTTAAATACAGCATGGGAAAAAATGTGGAACTCTCTAGATTGCCTAAATATTTAACAGTTTTTATGAAATATGAGACTGGCTTTTGTGAACTTCTGATCGTATCTCAAATTTAGTGTCATTTGATCTAATTAGGAAACAGCAGATTCAGTGAGGAAAAACAGCTTCAGAAATTTTGTATCTGTGAAAGTTTGCAAGCAAAATAGCATGTGCATCATATGGATATCCATTACCTTGTGATCCATTTGGTTTTAAATGAAATGGAAATTAAAGTACCTGCTGTATATCAACCTTTAATTTATTAACCAGCCTTGCTTTCATCTAGAAGAGGAGGCATAGGAACCAGCTTTTCGCTGCACTGGTAATTCTGCACTGCCTTATTTTCATTTCAGAATCTGTTTTAACATTTTTGTTCCTCTAATACTGAAATTTTATTTATTCTACATTGAGTTGAAATGCAGACCTGTCTTGTTTGTCAAAATAAGGATCAGCATCTATCTGTGTCAAATCTAGATGTCTAACAGTGTGCATGTAAACACAGTGTATATTTTAGCTCTGTAACAATGACTCTTCTGGTTAGAAGCTCTTTAAAACATTGTGTACAGTACTCCAGTAGAAAAACTGCCAGATGTAAAATATGCTTTTCAAAAAAATCCCCAAACCTAACTGAATTGTTTTTATATAAAATCTGGGCAAAGTGATTTCTCACATTTATGCTAAATTAGCAAATTTTTACTCCATGTAGTAGCTGGAAAGGTTTTTTATTTACTTGTTTCCACAAGAAATCCTACATGTTTTATATGAACTGCATTGAAAAGTCTAGTTCTCTAGGGACTGGATTCCAAACTTGCAAAGTATTCCACGTCCTGGGAAAGTGCATTCATGTTGGTTGTCTGGCTCAGCAGTTCCATAGCCGCTGTTCCTCCTGTAGTCACAGAACACTCTTTCTCTAAGGCTGCGTAGCCAGGTAAGCACCTGTATTCTCCAATGCCATACAGCAAATACCCTTGATTTTTTAAAGAGAAACGTGCTAATTCTTAAAAGTTCTGCACCTGAGAAGAATATTCTGTTCAGGATGTTCTAAGGGCAAACGTAACAAGTCTCTGTACGTAGGTATCAATAGTGAGTTAAATTTGGCACTCTCACTCAACACCAGCACCAAAAGCACAAATCTTTTCTGCTTGAGCTGGGACAGTAGATGAGGATCAGGAGCAGCTCTTTAACCTCAGAGTGTGTTGGAAAACCACACACCCTTTACAGGGGTATTTATCTCAGGGGAAAGTTAAACAAAATCTTTTGTTATCCACCCCTTTACTGAGCAATAAGAAATTATTTTCTTGGCCCTTTGGCTTTGACCTGAAAAATACCTTTAATTGTATCAGCAAGCACAGTAAGTGATTATAGAATACATCTGAGCCAGCTTTAAAATACTGAGGTGATGGTTATTTACTGTTTCCATTCCCACAGGCTTCAGACCCCAGTCCTCCTTAATATTAGCACCTGTATAAACTTCTGGGTACTTAGATGTGTATGTTGCATGCCACTGGGGCATCAGGGGTGAGTACAGCCAAATTCCCTCCAGCCTGCAGCACAGGATAACAAGCAGTACCTTGGCAGAGATAGGGTAGGGAGTGCTGTGACTATAGAAAGCATTTTTCATACAGTTTTCCCATATTTAAAGTAGCTAATTCCTGGGAAAAAGTAAAATGTGCAAAATAAAGATTTAAGTTAAAAAAGTATTCCTAATTAACCAGCTGGTGATAATGTAGATAGTAATACCTTTCTTTTAATCTAATCTGAGGTTTTATGATAAAGATTTGGTATCAGGATATGAAGTAAACAAATATTGTTTAGTTCCTGCAACAAGTTACAAAGCTAAGTTTGTGTTATAATTCATGGAGAGTTTCTGGTAGCTATATTATCAACAAGCCTTCCAACAGAGATAAACTCATTCTGAGGAAAAAAACCCAGAAACCTCTTTTTTTCACTATAGGCTAAACCTCTTGCCCAGCCAATTCCATACCAGCAAATAACAAAGCTAAGGCCTTTTCTAGTATGTATAAGTTCACTAGAGTGAAAAAAACGTGATAGTTGCAGCCCTGACCAGAATAGGAAGGTTAATTAACTGGCAGGTAGGTTTATTTACCTGAAATCCAGAGTAGGATGTAGAAATCAGGTGAGAGTCAGGCTTACCACTACTTGATTAGACTTTGATGTTTTGTTTAGAACAAAAAACATACTCTTCATTTAAGGGGGAAAAAAAAAAAGCTTAAATCATAGGATGGAAAATATTTTAATGTTATTTTCAGGGCTAGTATATAATAATGCATGCTGTGTCCCACTTCTCAGCTGGTTAATGTTCATTTTGATAACCAGTCCTGTAATTTTGGGTAGGCTGTTTCTGTGTGATAGAAGTTTTATATTACTAAATGATAACTGGCAGTATTTGCTTCTGTATCACCACAGTGTATCATTTGTGGAAATGTTTACTTTACTGATAGTTGTGTCAGCTTTAGTTCTCAAGATATCTGGCTAAACACTGCTAAGAAGCCAGGTAATAAATGATATTACATAGTTCAGAAAAATGAATCGTAACAAAATCATTTCCCTCTGTTAAAATAAACCAGAATTTTCACACGGATCACTGGAACAGCACCTAAAACCAGATGCCTTTTGCCTCTAAGGTGAGCTTTGCCTCTCTTGGAAAAAAGTGCATTGTTACATATATAAAGCTTTAACTGATGTTAGACATGAAATTGGAACTTTCTGGCACAGTTACAGGAATTGCTTTTTAAGACCTGTAACTCATGCCCACTGGAAGATCCTTAAAAATTTAAAAGCTAGTCAGTAAAACTTTCTACTGTTCTTTGTTGAGCTGTCTGCCATTTAGATCCGAAAGTTCTAGATTTGTAAAGTTTTACTACTTTTCATTTACACAGGTTCCTGGTAGTGAATCATGAGTTGACATTTATTTGCTTTAAGGCCATTGTACACAGCCACAGATACAGTTCAGCCTGCTCAGTGCTCTGGTAGCAGAGGATGTTTGTGGGAGTGCTGCAGAAATCCAGTGTAGTGTTGGTCGTGCTGTTACTCACTGGCTGCTGATTGATCCAGAGCCAGTTTCTAACCATATCTGAGTGTTTTGTGTCAGTAAAGGTGCAAACAAACTGATCACGTTGCTTTCCCTGCCGCACAGGGAATATCTTCAGAAACACAGCTAGTTTGTTAAAGATTGTATACATATATTTGTATGCAAAACAGAATATATATTATGTTTTTTAATATTTCAGGTGTTTCCGACTCTTTGAAGAAATGTGTTATACTAGATAGAGAGTACTGGGCTCAGAGAGAGAAGACCTGTGTTCTCTTGGCTTTGCCTTGTCCTGTTGTGTCACTTGCATTCTCTGTGCTCTGGTTGGTAATACACTTGGCGATACTGTGATAAAACATAATTCTATAGAACAAGCAAAATACCACTTTATTCCTCTTTTTTTTTTTTTATTTATTGCATCATAACTAAATGTTTGTGCTGCAGACTACACCACTTTCCAAATGAAGCCTAGTCCAGCTCAGAAGTGAATAGAAATTTTTCACTAATGTGAAACATAGCTAAAGCAAGCTCTCCTTTACTTGGATGGATTAATGAACAGAAGTGTAACAGTAAACTTCACAGTGAAAAATTAGAATGAAAGCTGTGTTGCATATACAACATTTACCTGTTGAGTGCTTAACATTTGAGCAGCAAGATTGTAGTTTGCCTGCAACACCATTCTTGGCATAGCAGGCAGTCTTACTCCCCTGCATGTTGTTTTCTTTGGCTGGCTGAATTCTCTCAGTTGGAACTCCTTGCCTAGGCTGCTCCTGTAGCAAAGCAGCTGCCCTTACTCAAAGATAAAGCAAGAGAGACCCATGATATCCTTTTAAAAGGCATTTGCTAGATCAGGATCTCCATTGTTAGAGCTCATGGGTTGTATAAACCCATGGTCATTGTGCCAGTTGTTTTATATCCTGAAACAGTCAGGAATAGGGACAGAGGGATGATATGGAAAAATCCTTAAGAGTTCAGGGGTGTTAAACTTTCCTGCTGAGACTGAGGAGTAATTCTATCATCTTCTTTATTATGGTTGCAGAACATTTGATGTAAAATACTTTGAAAAACTAGAATTAACCCAGAGAATATATTCTATAGAATTTATTTCTAAAATATTAAATCTGATGACTATTTTTTTAAAATGGTAGAAAGCTGTTATTTTCAAAACAGAGTTACATGTTCCTTGGTATGAGAAATCTCAGCATTTGCCTTTTCAGTGTTTCCAGGGTTTTTTAATATTCTTAATTTTGCTATTCTCTGTCATCATTGTCCACATGCAAATTATTAATTGTCCATTTTCTCCAGGAAGTGTCAAATCCAAAGCACGAATATTGTGAAGTGAGGAACAAGTGCAATTTAGTTTTAAAGATGTCTGAGTGAACACGTACTTGACTTCTTCACAAATTCTTCCTTTCCATTGTCTCTTCCCACTCCTAAATCCAAGGCAGCTTTTGATGTTGTTGCTAAGAAATATATCAGAGTATTTTTTCCACTTAAAGAGGAGAGTTATAACATCCTTGAGGACTTTTCTGCTACCCCAATGGCTGATATCAATAATTTTACTTTTTATATGGAACATCCAATTCATGAAACATAGGTTCTGCAGCCTTAGTATTTTCTTTTTTAATGCCTGCCTTCTTTCCTCTTGGTGTTGGGGAGGTCTGTTGTACAGCAAGACTTTTCATTACAGTTGAGTACACAGACAACTCCTCTATGCTGGAAGTTAGATCTTGAAAAGCCAGGCTGGATGGGGCTTTGAACAACTCGATCTAGGGGGGGCATCTCTGCCCAGGGCAGGGGCGTTAAAGATGATCTTTAAGGTCCCCAAATGGGGCCATTCTGTGAGTTACAGTGATTAGAGCTCTAAGGCCGTACAGTCTTTGTGGTTGGCAGACACCCAGAACTCAGGAGGTCCCACTGCCTGGAGAACCTTGCTCATGGTGCTTTGTACTGCAGCTTCTCAATTGAGAGGATGAGAGTCCTTCATCCAAGACTGGGCCTGGGACCAAAAAAAAAGGTCAAAGGGCAAACTTCATCCTTTAGTTACTCAATTATCTTAATTTGGATCTTGTTTCATGAATGAATGTCCACCAGAACCAAGTCAAAAGAAGTTTGCTGCTCATGTACATTCTTCTCTACTTTTCCAACAAACCATGTAGATGGGATTAGCTTTTCATGACAGACAGGAAAAATGAAGATACAAATGCACATCATTGTTCTAACACAAGGATGGAGATAATCTTTTGTCTTGAAGCACTAGAGTGAGTGGAGCATAGAAAGGAGAGTTTAGAGGAAAAGAAGATGAAGGCAAGAGACAGATTAATGAGGACTATTTTTCTTCTAAAGGACAAAACACAATACTACATATTAAAAAAAAAAAAAAAAAGAAGAAAAAAAGGAAATTAAGATCTCTCCAAAACAAGGATGGAAAAGTATATGCATATTCACTAGAAGCCTGCCCATGTTAGATCATAATACTGATTCTATTATTTAATATACTTTAAACCAAACATAAACTCAGTACAAAGAGGAAATGCCATTTTTTTCCAGACCAGTTGTATGCAAGTGGCCGTTAAATAAAAGACTTATCCAAATGCATGGGGTAAAAACTACAAAGCAAAGCAACACTCTAGAAGCACTTCTATCATGTCCTTTCTTTGCCTATAGCAATTACAAAGTCATGTTCAGGATCATTTAAATTAATTCTGGTCCCAAGCACATACTCTCATATAACCAGTTTCTCAGACAACAAGAGATACTAAAAGACAAAATAGGTGTCCTTTTTATTATCATTTTAGTTTGGGATTTTCCAGTGAGACTTAGTACATTATGACAGGAAATTATTTTAGGTTTCTCCATCCTAAACTTTTAAAATACCTTCTTAAGAATGAAATTTTGGGTTAGATTGTGGATGAAGGTTAACTGTGCTGGGGTACTGGGGGATCACTGTAAAGACCCGTTTGTGAGTCTCAGTTACAGATTCAGCACCAGTTTTGAGCTTCTTGAAAAGATCAGCGTGTGCCCGGGCAGCTGGTTCTCTTAAAACAAAACCTGAAGCAAACGTGCTTGTTTCTTTCAAACCATTTCACACAAATAACACCACTTCAGTTCTCAAATGCCCATGTAAACAGTGCTTACCAATTGGGCCCTTCTTTCAATTGACTGACTCTAGGCACTTCTGTGGAAATACATCTGAAGTGTAGTTTGTGAAACATGTTAAAAAAGTGTTTGATGTAAAATAAGCGCTAGACATTTAACAGTGCAAAAATAGTCAAAATCTGTAGATTACAAATCCATTTTGAAGAGCCTGTAATATTGTCTTAGTACAGTTGATCTTTTAAGTTAAATTGTATTCTGGTGTAATAACCTTTTACAAATAAAATTATTAATACAAATGTACTGGTTAATACCTGTTAACATAAAACATGGCTAATTGGTTATTTTGATTTGTTTCCATCTACAGCTAATAGATATTTTGTAAAAAAAACAAAAAACAATACTTACTACTTTTTATATGTTTAAAGTATTTTCATTGTTTTAACAAATACAGAGACTATGTAACACTTACACTGTCTAGTCCAATCCTGTCTTTCAGGAGGTTCATCTCTCTGTGTGTGTGTATATATATATATATATATATATATTTCCCCATAAGAATATAAAATTGCTTTTGAAATTTTTGTTGGCAAGTGGTAAATAATACACCATGGCATAGATTCAAAAGCACTTAAGCTGATGGTCTTTCAGACAGGTAATCTATTCAAATGGGACTAGTAAAATTGTGGTGTAATTGCAGCCATTTGTTTAAAATTTGTACATTACTTCTAACTTGACTAATTTCTGAGAAAAATAATTATGTTAAGTACTTAACATTTTCCATTACAGATTATCTTGCGTACTAAAATAATGGAGATCTCCAGAGTAAAGCAAGATATTTAATTGGACTGCTGCTTTTAAACTGAAGAAGCAAAGGGAAAGAAAGTTCATCTTAAAATCTGTACATGGAAATAATTTTAAGCTTCATGAACTACACTTTTCTTTAATTTTCTTTTTTAAACAAGTTGTAACATCAAAGATGCCAAAGGGTAATATAAGCTACAATAATATTAAACAGAACTTAACCTAGACCTTACATTGTAATAATTTATTCAAATTAACTGTATTCTTCTGTATTTATATTTTCGGTATTTATTATGAAATGGAATTTGATGTATTTATTGTGGCTTATTACTGCAGTGTATATATTACAAAAATGAGCATTTTTAAGTCTTAACATTAGGTTCTTTTGTTAATTAGTGGCACTTGTATCAGCTGTATTTTTATTATATATTGTACAATATATATTGTCCATTTGTTTGCAATGAAGTAAAACAGGTTTCTACGTTACATCATGGCTGCCAGTGCATTGTGCGTCTTATTTCTGCTCTGCAGTCACCAGCGTCCTTTCTCAGCTGAGAGAACCAGGATTAGTCCTGCACCTCCTCCCTGTGACCTATAGAGCCTCCAAAGACATTCTGAAATTTCAGGCATTTCTCACATTCCTCGTATTCTGACAGCATAAACCAGTTGTGTGGAGAGTTTCTTTCTGTGTGTTTTTAAGTATTTTTATGCCAATTAAATTAAAGAAATAAACCTTGTTAGGTATATCCATTTGCCCTTTCATGATACTACTGCCTACACTTTTCTTTGGTCAGTGAAATAAAGTACCTTATTCACCTGCGCCTATCACAGTAAATTTAATAATTTTTATTATAAAGTAATGAAACAATTGTTTTCAACAGCTGTTGGAATAAAATTCTGCAACAGCTCTCTCTGGTGGACAATTTGGAGTAATGTTATACAGCAAGTCATTTCAATGGCTACATTTCAGGACAACTGCTTATTTTGAAAACTGCCAATCAACATTGCTTCATTAAGAAAATAATTAACTATCACAGGTCTCTGTCATATTTTCATTCTGGTATTTATTAAATTGAGCTGTACATTTATAAAAGTTGTCCCTAAGTGTGCTTTAATGATGAATTACATATAGCTAAATTATTTGAATTTTAAAAACTGGTAAAGATCAGATGTGGTTCTGCAGATTATAAAGTTCTCACAGGATTTAAGGTATCATTTGTTTTTAGCTTGTTAGTTACACAGAATGAAACAGAGTAACGTGCTAGCACACTGCTTTTGGGATTGCCATGAACTATGGTTAACAGGGCTGTTCCCGGGCTTGCTAAGGCATACTGACAAAAAATGTAAAACAACTTTCAACACTGGTGTTCTAATTCAAGATACCAGCAAGCCAATTCAGAAGTAAGAAGATTTAACACTAAGGTTCACTTCTCTACATTATCTATTAATAGTACTCACGTTATTCTGTACTCACCCTAGAGAAAACCAGCAATCACTCCCAAGGGTGATAAACCAAAATCCTCAGGTATGGTGAACACCCCCACTGCAGCGAACAGTGTGTAACCAGGTAGAGCCACAGCCAGGCAGTGGGGACCTCTTGTCCACAGGCAGGGGCTACCCAGAGCCACAGGCCCCAAAGTCCCAACAGGTTTAGGACCCGCTTTGTCCTGCTGGGAGTAGGGCTGAGCTGTCCTTGCCTGGAATCAAGCCTTCTTCAGCACTTGTGATTATTCCCCTGGATTATGAGAGAGCATGGTGAGATGCAGCTTAACACTGATGCCTGCTGCTGTAGTAACCTGCCAGATTTTATACAGCTGTCTGATTGACCTATGAATTTTTACATGCTGTATATGTAATAGTATTTATCTTTTTTTCTCCTTCATGGGAGCAGAGAAGAGCATATTACCATTGCTGAAAGTGCTTTAAATGACCCCCTCCCCCCAAAAAAAAAAAAAAAAGAAAAAAGAAAAAAGAAAAGAAAAAAGACATAAAAGAGCCTGCCTGCAGATTTTCAGCATGCCACTTTCAGGAGAACATTAACAACATCCAGAAGATGCTGCTGCTTTTTTATTAAATTACAAAAAAATAACCAGAACTCAACTTTTTAAATTTCAAGTCATATTTACAGATCTGCTATTGATCTTCTGGTATTATATGATGTCTACATACATTTATACACACACACACACGTATGTATGTATGTTTGAATATTTGGAAGTTTGTTTCAAAAAAGTAATTTAAAGGTTTCCTCTGTTCACAGATCTTCCGTCTTTTCTGGCAGGTAGTATGAAGTCCAAGACTGAACTGCTGCTGTACTAAGTACTGCAAAAATACAAATTAAAATGTCACTCATGGTTTAAAGAACAGATAGTAAACATATTTTTTAAAAAATTAAGAGTATAGTATGAATTTTGTCCTATTGACCTATGTTAGGCCAGAAAAGAAGTCTCGAAAATTAAAGGAAAAATCTTAGCAGACAATTTTTAAATCACAGAATTAATTTTCCCCTTCTACACTTAGAACTAAAGGCAAAATATAATAACTAGGTGAATTGCTCTACTTAATCTTTGCAGAATACAAGAGTGACAACTACATATATTACCAATCTGCTATGATATAGTCTTAGATTAGCACTTAGGAAAAAAAACCCGGAAGCAGAGCTTGTCTAGCATTGCTCATGAAGGGATTCCTCATTCTGAGTGCAACAGAACACTTGTTTCCTTACAATTCAAATTATACCCTGGTTTGGAACACTACCAAAAAAAACACCCAACACCCCCCCCAAAAACAACTGGTAATGAGTAGATAAATTATGTTTAAGATATGCATATTCCAGTCTGACAAGTTTATAAGATACCGTTTGCATGAAGACATTACCATTTAGTGATACTAAAAGTAGTAAGCACATTTTTTGCATAACATGAACTAAGAACTAAAAGAACAAGTTGTTTTAAACCACTGAGCTAAGTCTCTTGTCTTCTAGAACATGTTCCTTGAACACCAAGTTTCCATTTCATACCTGGGGTTCAACACAGCACAGCTTCTCTCTCTCTAATCACCCATCCTCTCTATTCATACTGTTCAACAATTTTCTCACTGACCTGCATTCTATTTTTCCTCAACTCCTCCAGATTATCAAGAGCATTTGTTGCCCTTCCGATATTGGTCTGATCTGCAAAAGTAATAATCCTTTGCATTCCATTACCAAATTAAAACATTTATCAGGGGACACAGGCAATGCTGTTCTATACAACCTTCCAGTTTCACAGTGGTATTAATAACTCTTCCCAGTATAGTCTTTATTTTAAGTTGTGCAGCTTTAACTCATAGCCTATTCTCACAGGTGTCACTAAAAGCCCTTTAGAAGCCAAGATGCAACTCAAAGGCATTATCAAGCCAGAAAAATAATGCTTCCAACCAATTACCACTGGTCCTTGCTTACTCACTTTTTTGTCCTTTTAGATGACTTAGCACTACTGAGAGGATTTCTTCTTGCTTTTATTCAGAAACTGAACTCATTAGGTAGATAGCATTAAATTATTCACAGACAGGCTCCCTCCCTCCATTAGAAGTAAAACAACCCACACATCTTCATCCATCCACCCACCAGACCCTATACCTAAATTAGCATTTATCTGTAATGATATTATTTATTTACCAAGAAAAACGAACAAATGTATTATTAGTGTGTTTTGTCCTATTCAGTCTTTAATACCCACCCATTCAAATCTATTCTTAGCTTTATATTCAATCATGGAGATAAATATTTTTGTCTTTAAGATTTTTAAAAATTGATTATATATTTGATTATGCTGTATTATTTTCTACAGTTAGTAGAATAGTTAGGAAGGCCAAGGTCTTACTAGGACTGATAAAACTGAGGTCAGTCATTTGTAAAATGGGAAACAGAAGAAAAAAAAAACAAACATGCAAGTGTTTGCACAAGAAATGATGTACAAATACCATTAGAAACCTGTTGAGGTAAACATTGCAAAAACCACTAAAAAGTAGGGAGAAAAACTGAGTTTAGTAGGTAACACGTAATTTAAAAGCAGTAATGAACAAAACGCTGAAAAAATGTTAAGCAGCTCGGAAATCTATTACAATATAACACTGTCATAAATTTTAAAGCTCATAAAATATAAAAATCTGTAGAAGTAGTTTTGGCTAAACAAAAGATTAGTATCAGAATAAGCAGATTTTCCATTAGAATAATCATGAATACATATTTTAGTGAGAATTACTTTTTCCTTCTACAAAAGAACTGACTTGCTAGAAGCTGATCACAGTGTGGTAGCCTACTTGGCTTTTACCTGACAGTCAAATATTTAGTTTTTCAAGTGAAGGAACTTAAAAAACATTGAGAAAGTATCACTGAGTAAAGTAAATTATTAAAAAAAAATAAGTCAACCAAGTGAGCATAAAAATATAAAGTGTATTGGGGTTTAGACAGTAGACAATAATTTCTTGCAAGCCTACAGAGAAAATCACTCTCCTTCTTACTTACAATATGTGAAAAAACAACACACATATGGCCCCCGAGATGAAAGAGGACTAATAGGATCCATAAATCAGTGGTCAACATATAAAGCCTTATCACAGAAATATTGTAAACAAAATATAATCAGGATCTCAATTATCTTTGGTATAACAAACTCCTAGGGAATCCGATGACACATTTTATATCCAACTTAAGAGGAAGAAGAAACTTTAAACATTCTGCATTTAAAGTATCACTTAAAAATGCAGTATATGCATATGATCACAGTTCAGAATGGATCTTCTCTTTTAATAAAATGCTTCTGGCCTACAGATACCAAGTCTTAATTGTTCTGGCCAAAGATCCACTTCTGGAAGGGGTCTGATGGATTACAGGATGCCAAACTCGGATGCTCTCCATTTCCTGTAAGGCACATATGTAGTGCTGCATTGTACAGAGTTTGATCCTAAAGTGAGGAAAAAAGGAGGGGGAAAAAAGTGAACAATGAACATGTTATTTTTCCCCATTGTTCTTCCCCCATGTTGATTGCTGAAGGTCATACAGATGGTGCAGAGGGGGTTAGCAAATAAATAAAAGTAGTATGCAAGTGCCAACTCATTTTGTTGAGAAAATTTTACAAAATATTTTAAAAGATACAAAACACCTGAATTGGCTTCCACGTGGATGTCCAGACACACACACACACACATACACACACACAAAAGGATATCAACTGTTTTTTTAAGTAACACTCCTACTAATGAAATCAAGTTTTGATCTGTTAACTGAAAAGCTGAAGTTACCTACATTTTCCTCCCAAAACTAAACTTCCTCTTTTTTGGCTTCAGAGTTCGGTTTTGCTGGCATTTTTGCTTTTATTGGCAATCCAAAATGAAATAATACAAAAGAGCACTGCTAAAAATGTCAATTCACTGCACATACCTTTTGGTGCAGCCATTGCTCCTCTCCAACAGCAAAGGTTTTCTGGCCTTTGTAGCTGCAGTCTCGAAGCTGCACAGGTCCCTTAGAAGCGTGTAGACAAAGCTCCTTCTGAATGTTATGTCGAATTTCATGGTGTGCGGAATATTCAAAGTACTATTTAAATAATTTTAAAAAAATTCAGTAAATAAAACCAAACAAAAGTTATTAAACTAAATTAAGTCCTTGAAATTACCATACACAAAGTAATAAATTTCTTTTCTTATTCAAGAATTTGAGACTACAGAATAACTTATCTGGTTTTTAGCACACACACTTTAAAATTGTTTGCAAACTAAAAGCATTTTTTAATACTAATGCAATGCTAATTTTAATTTATGTGTATAAATTTCAAATGACACTTGCTGCATATGTATTATGATGCAAGATCTCACTGTGTGCTCCCACACAGATCATATATAATTCAAGGAGACCAACCAAAGATATAGTTGCACAGATAACTTAAACTTTGGTATTTCTTAACTTTAAAAATCTGTGTTGAAATCTGTTGCTGGATTTTGTTTTTCTCTTGGCTCAACCAGAAAAAAAAAAAAAAAAAAAAAGTCACATGAAACAAAACTGATTGATTGCTGTATGCCAACTTTTTCTACTACTCTATGTAAACAATAAGTGTGAACAATAGGATGCTGTTATGTCCTCTTGTGAGCTAGCCATTAGAAAAGTAATACAAGCATGTATTTTGTGAGTTAATTTTAGCATTATTTCCTGACAGGACAGTACTGTTAAGGCTCAGGAATTCTAGGCTGTAACTTGGTTTTAACAGGAATTTACTTCTGACAGAGACACCCCTGTCCTTTTATACCTCTAGCCCTACCCTAACACCCCGGTCTCTCATCCCTCATTTAACTGCAGAGTTCTATCATTACATCCCACTACCACTGGTCCTTGTCAGCTGCCTTCACCATCTCTTTGACTATTAAAACCAGGCTCAGTTACTTCCCTGTGGCTTTCAACCATCTGTCCAATTAGTCAGCAATCACCTCCTCACTGCCTTGGAATCTGGGAATAGCACTGAGGAACAAACAGGCACCTCCCTCTGAAGACTGCGACCAACATTAATCCCTGAAATAGGTACTGATAGGAGTGACCTTCTTGGTCACTCAGCTCTCAGACATAATAATTTAGTCTTAATCTGGTAATCTCACTTAATCTGTCCTGATTTGTCTTTTGAACTTCAAACTCTCTGCAAGCACTGAAAATATGACTTGAAAGCTAGGTTTAAAACTTGATTAGTTTTGGATATTGAGATGGGCATGTTCCCAGTCTCAGAATATTCTAAAAAGAAAGAATAATATACAACTGATAGACAACTCTGTCAATTAGGTTCTCTCTTCCACTCCCTTCTGCCATCTCAAATATATGGACAAAGGTGACAGCATAGAAAAGATCAGCCTACACTGATAAAAGTCTGGTAAAGGATAGACAACAACTGAAAACAGAGCATTGTAATGAGAAGGGTTAAGTAAGCAAATACGCATCCCTCAAGCATTACCAGCAAAACCAGTATTAATGTTCTCTGAAGGCTGGCATTTAAAGGCCTTCAGACTGTTATTTTATGGCAGGAGGAAAACCAAAAAACATAATACTTCAAAGAATAGAGTTTTAGTACAGTCCAAGATAACTTAGAGGGAGAGAACAACAGAAGCATACAGCAGATCTCTTAATACAATATCTTGGTAAAGTGTTTCCAAATTAATGACTCTGACAGTGCGAAAAGGCTATTATAGTGTTAATCCACAACAGAATAAGAACCCAAGTTGGATACTGTAAGAAGCTAACATAACAGGGTATGCTGTCTTAATCTAGACAGCATGTCACCTCCCACAAAAATGAATTAGGAAAGTATCAAATACCTAGGGTTATGTGTCTGAATTTTCACAGTGCCATCAATGGGTGGCTTTTAATATTGAAAAAAATGTATTAACCCCCTCGAAATAACAATTATATTCTAACAAAAACTTTAAAACCCTTGCTGATGTTCAGTTATCAAGGATCTACAGTTGAAAAATTCTATTCACTCTTAAAGGCAACAGAGAAGGGTGCATTTCTGGGCAGGGAAGGAGATGTTCCTTTTATTAGTATTACAGCAGTGGCTGAAGGACTCAGTATCTGACATCTATTGCAAGTTATACTGCAGAAGGACCACAGCACCATTGCTGCCTCCAAGAGCTATGCACCAAAATCTCCTCTTGAACAAATGGAATCGTGTTATTCACTTGCATTAGCCAGTACAGGATAGGCCACTTTGACCTCACACTACGAGGCTGCAAGCGTGATAGGGAAGGTGGCTCAGGCCTGGACACTTGGTCTCCCATTGGCTGGATTCCAACCAACATCTTCCTTGACAGTGCGAGTCCTGGTGACAGAGAAAGAAGCAATAGGAGGAAGCATAAGGAAAGGAAGAATTAAGACAACACTTACAAGACAGGAGTAAGGGTAGATGAAAAGGTTTCGCACAGAAAGAACAGGTCAAGTGAAGCAGTGCAACTGTTGAAATCTGAATTTGTATGCTGAACTTTAAATATTAGAAGTGGACACAAAATGAAGAGTGCCATGAAATTTTCCTTTAATAATATATATAGGAATTAACTATTAAAGAAAAAAAAAAAAGGAAAAAAACAAGGTAGAGAGATATTGCATTTTAAAAATCAGTCCATTTTACTAAAATAAAGTTTTTATATAGTAAAGCTACAGCACAGGAGATCATAAAAATCAGGTAGCAAATATTTTACCTGATTTCCTCCAAGTCCATGACAAGAATACATAATCAATGGTTTGCCACCATGGTTATTTTCTCCAACATCCAGACACATACGGTTACCTATATTTTTTAACTAAAGAAAAGGTGTTATCAGGATAAAAAAAAAGCTTAATGTGGATGATGAAAAATTAAACTGTCTCACTCATATAGAAAACTAACCTTTAGTTTAACAACAATCACAGATGTTCATTTCTACTTTCTGCTATGCTCAAATATAAAAATCCTGTTCTCTCAGTTAATCTTTTCTAACTAAAAGCCTAATAACTACATAATCACACATTTTATTATTATTTTATTATTATTATTAGTCTACTGGTGTACAATGTTACTGTTACTCAAATTACGGTTTGAACAGATACGCATAAAATATTCAAAACTGGAGGAAGGGGAAGTTTTATTTGCAATTACGCACTAAACATTCCCATTCAAGCTCAGAATCATTACTTTAATATTTTTTTGGTTTCAGCAATGCAATGTCCAAAGTTATTTGACAGGGAACATGACTGTTGGCATAAATGAAAAATGAAAATTACACAGCTATTGACAAAGCTATAAAATATTCAAATCACAAGTTATGCAGAGGAGATTCTTTGTCCAGAGTAGTGACGGGAAAACCCTAGTGCAGTTAATGATAGATAAAAATTTATGGCTAAGGTAGCACAAAAGATTAGCAAACTTCCTGGACTGTGAAGACTATAGAAAAATAATTAAAATTAAACTTACATATCCAGAAAACAAAGGATTCAGATCTGGCACATATGCTTCAGGATAAACATTACTGAGATACCAGGTAAAATTTTTACACTGCAGACGCTGCCTTAAATCAAGTCTTTTTGAGATGTCTCCAAATGTTTTCTGTTAGAGTAGGGGAAGTAAGGAAGAAGGGAAGATAGATATATAGATATATATATATATATATATATTAACATTGCTATCAATTTTGTACATGTAAAGCTATGATATTCTGTGTTGTAGTATTAAACAAGTTTTAAGCTTCATTTGTTGATTTTTTCTTATTAATGCTGTACTACTAGATATTCGTGAAGGCAGAAAAATAGCTTCTGGAAGAAAACTCTAGATTCTAGCTGGACAGAAAACTTTCAAAATAAATAAGCCAACACCCAGCCTTCCTTGGAAGTAGCTGAAGTTTTTAAGCAGATACAGATAGGATGGTTATCCATAATTGAATAAGTTTTATTCTGCATCTGAAGAACAACAAAATCTGCTTTTTAAGTAAAAATACTAAGCAACTTCAGACTAATAAGACATTATGTTTCTAACTCCAAAAAATAAGTTAGTTTCCATTGTCTATGCTCAGTAGTTTTATTCATGCTGTTCTGGTAGTTCCAGTAGCTGCTCAATGCAAATAACACAAAATTTTAGAGAATGTATAAAACCCCCCACCAATAAAAAAACTTCACCATTAAAAAAAAAGAACACTATCACCATCCAAACACTTTCATTTTTTCATGTTTGTTGAGGGGGGGCTATGGCATTAAGCAAACTGAACTCTGTCTTTTCATTAAAACATCTAGAACCCTTACATACTTTGTCAATAAATAACTTTTGCTCACCAAAACTTTCAACGCAGCAAGTGTGATTTCTAATACCACCACCACCACCTACTTGTTTCACAATTTTTGCTGCCTCTGTGTTTCTTCGGTAAAATATTTCTTTATACTCGTCCATCCACACTTCTGCAAGGCGAACTTGATTACGTGTGATCACTTGGGTACCTTTTGGGAAAGTGTGGGGACTCTTGCTGCGAAAGACATGGCCAACAACAGAGCAAGGCATGATCTCCAACTGTCCACCACATTGCCACACCTAATAATAACATTTAGTGAGTAAGTGCACTGCAGGTAGAATTAAGGAGGTGGAAAAAAATTCAGCAATATTATTGTTCACCAGAAAACATCAAACCGCTAGCAAAGGGCACAATATATCAGGCATGCCTTAAGCGAATTCCTAATTATGTAAGCCTAGGAAACATACATTTCAGTTATCAACCTAATAAAAAAAATTAAAATCAGTTCAGTGAGCATGTTTGTCTTTTATTTCATAGGTACTTAGTAATTAATTTTTCCATGTCCTAGTTGGCTGATTCAGCAGATCTAATACTAATTTGTCCTCATAACCCTTGTATACTGTCAGCATAGACAATTGCTAATTAGGGAGCTAAACTTACTCTGAAAGACATTTCTATATTTTCACCTCCCCATATTTCCATTTCTTCATCATAGCTTCCAATGTGTTCAAAGTAGTCTTTCGATATTGAAAAAAGACCTCCAGCAAAAGTAGGTGTTCTGCAAAAACAAAATTTTCCTGAGGAAGGATTCAAATACGTGGAGTTTTTAAACAGAGATGTAAAAGCCTGGTATAACTGATCTAGGAATTTTCCATGCACTTATCAGTGTTTCAGTGCAGTGGTGCATTTTCCTGGCATACATAGTACTTCTAGCAATTAAATCTGCCCACATGGAGTCTCATTTGACAGTTTTATTGTCATTTATTCACAACTTGTTTAGACTAATGACTGGTGCTATAAAAGACAGCATCAGAAAAACCAATATATTTTCCCTGTATGGAGGATATCAAGCAAAGTTATTATTCTTACAGACCGGTAACCTGTCAGGGGCCAAAGCAAGTACAATTATCATCAAATGCACTCCTGTATCAGCCTGGCAATTGGGTGCTCTGATCTTTTTTGTCATTCTTTCAAGTATGATGAATGTGAAAGCAGAATCTGTGGTATTGTCTCTAAAAATAATCCTCCTCTGCCCCTTCCTGCTAGGAGTATAATAAGCAATAGAAATTGCTTTTTATATTCCTCGTCTACATAGAAAAAAGGTAATGCAGAGCAATTACTGTCTTAAGGAGACTATATTTTTATGAAAGCTTTAAAATGTGGTTCTAAAAGAAAGTATTACAAAAAACATCTAAGACACTAAGATGTCTGATTATACTCATCTGAAGAAATAGTTTATTTACAAACTGCTGTTCATAACAAAACCCTCATGAACACAGAATTTAAATAGTATTTTCAAATTATGTTTACCTAATTGGATAGGTTTCATCTTTTCTTCTTTTATTTTCATGCTTAGGAAGAGATTCCCATCCAAATGACAAACTCCAATCAAAATTTCCTCTGTTGTGGCTGTGCCCATAAGGAGATGGTTTGCTGAATTCGAAAGTATTGAGATCTATAGAAGCAATGTCAGGGCTTACAACGGCAACAGGGTTCTCAGCTATTCTTGCCAATAATGGCTCTAACCAGCCATAAAAGCATTCACCTGTGAAGAAAATGGGAACAACTGAATTTTAACTTGGCTATGAAGTAAAGCGAATTTGTCAACACGTCCAGCAAGCCAATATGGACTGCTTTTAAATAGCATTGCTAATTATACTTTCAATAATGTGAAACAGCAATAGGGAGGATGATATATTGCAAATGTTTATAATTCATAAAAAATTTGCACCATTAAATCAAAGACAACAGCATTATAAACCAGACCTGTCATACAGGTTACACTTACAGTGAGCATCCAGAAAGGTAAGGGTCTCTCCTGTTGCTACTGAAGCTCCCAGCAACCGTGCAGTGATCAGACCTTTCCTTTCCTTCTGACGGACTACTTTAACTATTTGAAACTGTTTCACATATTCATCTAGTTTATCATGCAGGTATTCTAGAACAAGGAAGCAGTTTCAGGATATTCAGAGAATATACATGCCCAAAATTTTGCATTATTAAACTAACAAGATAAATGACTCATTAACCCCAGAAATTACCTCAACATCAAAACCATAGAAATTCCTAACTGCTGAAGGTTATTTTTAGGGGCTGAGTTTTGTTGGGGGTAGGAGTGTAGGAGGAGGTGACTGGCTGAGAACAGGAGATGGAACACTAAAAATATTCTAAACAAGAAGGGACATTCTAGTACATCTCTGCTGCAGTATTAAGAGTTTGAATATCAATTCAAACTTCATTTTCAGAGCAAATGGGTCACATACCTATGTTATCTGCAGAACACGCAAATTCTTTCCTTAATGATGGCACATTTATGATTTATACAGTTTTCAAAGGCTCCAATATATAAAACAGCAACAGAAGCCATGTAAAAAACTACTTAAATGCTCAAGGTTTGAGAAACAGCCCCACATCCCTCATTAAACATTCCACATAACCCTCCGTACTCTGCCCATCCTTAGTATTAAACTGTACTACTGAACATACTTCATATCCAAGTGTGTCAGTATACTAAATACAGACTTACAAAAATAGCATAAATACATTAGTATTTGTATAGACATGTTCCTCTAAAATTAAGCACATGAAGTTTTTTGAACTTGCATTTGTGTTCCCATGCAGTATCTAGTTATTTTTGAGAGTCAGCTGGAGTGCTGAAGATTATTTTTCCAATAAATAATTTTACTTTCTTGTCAAGACAATGCTCTTCATATTAATGAAATGAATTTGCATAAAGGCAATCACTATAATAAAATGCAAATTACCACAAGTATTGGCCAATTTGTACTTGTATACTTTGTTCTATAAATATCAAATGGTTTGAAGCACAAATTACAAAGCTACTTGTCATGCAACCAGTTACACAGTTAAAGCAGTACTAGAATTGGAAAAACTAGATGTGGAGTTTAAAAACCTTTGAGCACAAAAATTTCATATTTGACCCCCTTACAGAAAAAAAAAGATGGGGAAGGACTACTTTATATTTTAAAGAAAAAGAAAGGAACAAAACCACTTAGAAAAATACCATTATACATATCAATGGTGGCAAAGAGATATCCTCTTAACCAACTTATCTGCAACCCTAACATGTCTTCAATTAAAAAAAAAAAAAAAAAAAAAAAGAAGTGAAAGTAGACTTGTTACCATCTCCACTGGCATCATCCACCAAAATGATCTCCTTTAGCAGAATGGCAGGAGATGTATACATCACGCTGTGAACAGTTCTGAGCAGAGTAGACCATGCTTCATTATGAAAAACTATTATAATACTTGTGGTTGGCAACGGCGGGCAACGCTTAAACTTTTGTTCAATACATCTACAGATAAGAAAGTGTCAGCTGTTACAAAACGGACAACAATTTTTGACTCAAAATCTTAAAAGAAACCCTTCTCTTTCTAGTACAAAGCTTTATAACTATGGACATTAAATATTTCAGCTTCTCTACTTTCTATTCCAGTCTTGGGGTGCGAAGGCAGGTGCTCCAACTGGAGCAGATGTTCAAAATATTTTTAAAAATATGATGATTGAGAATTCTACTTGAAAACTGACTCAGTTCAGCTTTTGTCTCACAAGCACTTGAGTACATGTCATATTATACCCAGGTCTTCTTCAGGAAAAAAAGTTATTCTGTTGAGGCACTGACTGAGCTGACTGACAGTCACCACTACTTCAGAAATCCAAGAATACAAAGAAGAATATTTATTAGAAAAAACGCAAGGAAAAATAGAACATATCCAATTCAGAACTTCAAAATTTTGTAGAAATTCTACATAATCCCTAGGGCACCATCTCCTGTTCAAGGGATACAATTTTAAACCCAGAGTTTTTCAAGACTCATATATCCTGATCACAGCTTTACATCCAATCAAAAGCTAAGATGACAACGCTGTATTCTTGATTCATAAGTTGCACACTTACTGTTTACCACCTGTTAACTTCAGAGACTAGAGGACAGTCCAAGGTAATAACCACAGCCGTTGCCTCACAAAATACACAGTTCTGCTCACCAGTCACGCTCTAGCAAAGGTTATGGTGAGCTGCACCACGTGTGCACCAGCAGCAGCTCAGTAAGTGCAGTCACTTTTGGCACAGATGGCTGGCAGCACATAATCCAACACTGAGAGACCAATACCCACTCTATCTTCAAGTCCTACAGTCTACATGAATAAAATTTTTCAATACTACAAGACTGCTGTTGAGATGTTCCATTACCTTGTTCAACAGTTTACAATTTCCTAAGTTATTACATTATGCTGGTGGTTTTATTAACACTGAATATCAAAAAAAAGGGGGGTGGGGGGTTGTGTTGTGTTTAAATTGGAGAAAAGTTTAAACCATATTTTCAGTTTTCTTCTAAGTAAAACATAGCAGGTATCCTGAAAGCTACTCAAAAATTTTAGCTTAAAGGCAAAAGCAGAAAACTTTATTTAAAATATGGTTACTTTGAATTCAAAACCATGAAAGAAGTGAGCTTTCCTATACATTCTTGACTTTGGCACTGCAGATCATTATTTACAGCCAATCATTATGCATAGCCAGGAGACTTTCCTAAACTATCCCCTAATGCTGAACTCAAATCACTTTGCAGCCTGAATTTCTGAGAAGTTTTTCAACTATCAGGACATACACATTTCAACATACTCAGGTGGCCGAGTGTCTGGTCCAAGATCTCGGTGTAAAGAAATCCTGTCACTTGCAAATGCATTAAAACAGTGTTTCTCTTCTCCAAGCTGTTTTTCTTTCTGTTCTTCTGAATTTAAGTTGATGGTTTTAAATGCTTTCCCAGAAGCTCCAGGAGCATTAGGATCTTGAAGGGGTCGATCTAGAAAGGGTTTTAGTTCCACTGCAGTATAGTGCCCTTGCAAACAGTGTCTCCCTCCAGGAATCTTAGTTTGCCTAACTGGTGCTTTTATCTGCATTTTTGGCTTTGCACCTTTGATATTGTTCATAGCATTTAACACAAGACCTAATACATGACTTTTCTTTCCAACAACTGGCTCAATCCCTGCTTCATCTTCAAAATCTTGAACACCCACTTCTCTTTGTAATAAAAATAAAAATACCAGAAAGACAAACACAATAATGCTAAACTTCCAAAGTTTCCAGTGAAAAAGTGTCTTGAATAGTTTAGGTGTTCTTTTCAAGGCCATTCTAGTTTTAAAAAATTTCATATGGCAACTTCCTGTCAGTGCTGTTCTTCAAAGAGGTCACAGCATTTCTTGAAATTATAATACCTGTAAATTAAAACAAAAAGTATTAATTTAGACATCTAGTATATTCATCAATGTAAAGCCACAAGAAATTAATAGGGAGGAATTAATTCACAACTCCAAAATGTCAAATGTTATGCATGCTATATCACTTAAAGATACTCCAATCCTATCTGTAAGACACCCAAAATGCCCTTTCCTTGTTTTTTGTTTTGGGTTGTATTTTTTAAACACTTAAAAAAGAAGAATCAGAAATCACTAATAAAACACTATTTCTACACAGTGCAACTACTTCACATTCATTTTCTTTGAATTAATTTGTTTAAAATTAGAGAAAAGTGGTGTTTAAAGTCTTCTAGAAGCAGAGAATTTTAGTTCAATGATGGGATAGATGGAAAACAGGTGGAATCCGTATGTAAGTTCAAGCTGCATGTCAGAGAGAGTCACGTGAAAAGTGAACTATAAAAAGAGGAAGGACTTCTCAATCAACTTATTTCAACAATTTGAAAGTTTCCAGTATTTTTTTTTAAAAATCTATTTCAACATCAGTCCTAAGTAATCAGCTGTCAAGTGGGAAATTCTCAGATTAATTTAGTTATCTGGTTCGGTGCAGACTGGATACAGGTAAATTGGAGTAGGTTAATTTAGCCTGGGGATCAAGTAATCGTTCTGTATATTTTTTTCATTCACTTGTACTGCACTTTCTGGCATGTGCTGCTGCAGCTCATCAAGAGAACATACCAAAGAGCTCTCCACATTCAGTGGCTTTCAAAGATGAAACTATGAAAAACATTTGAGGACTACCAAAATCTAAGTGATTTGAATTAAATTCTCTCTGCAAAATTGGCAGTTTACAAGAAGGGGAAATACAGCAACCAGCCTGAATTCAAGAAACAGATTCATTTTTGTCTAAATTGCATGTATGTACACCTAGAAAATAAATTAACAGCATCTAGCTAAAAGCCACAGTTAGTTCCCATTTGCTAACTACTGACCACAAAATAGCAAAAAACTAATTTTCTATTTATTTCTTTGAAATACAAGTAGATTCTGCATTTCTTATTTGGAGTAACATATACTCAGGAAAAGATGTAAGAGAAAACAAAAAACAACCCCTTACCCAGTGTCCTTCAAGAATTTGCAGGAGAAATTAAACAGCTGAATTTCTTCACATTATACTGTATTACAAAGCCTGTGTCAGTTTAATAAATCCACACATTCAAACTACAGTACTTTTACCATAGAATTATTATTAAAAGAATGCAGAGGGGAGCTTATTACATCACTGCCAGACACATACTAAAAGGTACCAAAAACATGCTTCACAACTCACTAAATTAAAAAGAAAATCAAAACAAAACTGCAAAACCAGTCCACTTCTGTCTGACATTATTTTCCCATTTTTCTTTAGTGCTGAAAAATTTGTACTACAATACCTATATGCTGCAGAACTAAGAATAAAACTTACTTTCCCTATAAAAGCATTGCAACCAATTTACCAAACTGCCAGATTGAAAAATGTCTTGTTTTCTCACCACGTCTGGTGGGTTGATCTTGACTGGGTGCCAGACATCCACGCACCCACCCACTCTTTCCAATTCCAGTCCTCAACATGACAGTGGGGACAAAAATAATCCCAAAATCACAGAGTATGCAGAGCTGAAAGGGACCCACAAGAATCACAAAGTCCAACTCCTGGTCTAGCACAGGACCATCCCTAAGAGTCACACCATGTGCCTGAGAGTATTGTCCAAAACCTTCTTGAACTTTGTCAGGCTTGGTGCTGTGATCACTTTCCAGCACTTTCCGCTGTTCCAGCACCCAGTCACCCTGCGGGTAAAGAAACTCTAATATTCAACTCAGACCTCCCCTGACACAATTTCAGGCCATTCCCTCAGGTCCTGTCACTGGTCACCACAGAGAAGAGATCAGTGCCTGCCCTTTCTCTTCCCCTCACAAGGAAATTGTAACTGCAGTGAGGTCTCCCCACAGTCTCCTCTTCTCCAGGCTGAACAGACCAAGTACCCTCAGTCGCTCCTCACACAGCTTCCCCTCAAGGCCCTTCACCATTTTGTAGCCCTCCTTTGAACACTCTTTAAGAGCTTAACATGTTTCTTGTATTGCAGTGCCCAAAACTGCACACAATATCCAAGATGAGGCCACCCCAGTGCAGAGCAGAGAGGGGCAATCCCCTCCCTCACCCAGCCTGATGCCCCCCAGGACAGGGTTGGTCCTCCTGGTTGCCAGGGCACTGCTGACTCATATTCAACTTGCCATTGACCAGGACCCCCAGGTCTCTTTCCATGGCACTGCTCTCCAGCATCTCATTCCACAGTCTCTCTGTACATCCAGGGTTGCCCCAATTCCAGGTGCAGAATCTGGCACTTCCCCTTGCTGAACTTCCTATGGTTGGTGATTGCCCAGTTCTCTCAATTTGTCAAGGTCTTTCTTCAGGGCCTCCCTGCTTTTGAGGGAGTCAACAGCTCCTCCCAGTTTTGTATCATCTGCAAACTTGCTTAGTATCCCTTCCAGTCCTGGAAGATGTTGAAGAGCACAGGGCCCAAGATGGAGCCCTGTGGAACCCCACTAGTGACATTCACCAGTCTGATGTCACCCCATTCACTGTTGCCCTCTGTGCTCAACCCATGAGCCAATTGCTCACCCACCACAGGATGTGTTTATCCAGCTGTGGGCTGGACAGGTTGTCCAGAAGGATCCTGTGAGAGACAGTATGGAAAGCTTTACTGAAATCCAAAACAATTACATCAACTGGCTCCCCTTGATCATCTTAGGTGGGTTACCTTGTCATGAAAGGAAATCAGGTTTTATAAAGCAGAATTTTCCTCTCATGAAGCTGTGCTGGCTGTGACCAGTAACTGTGTTGTTGTCCAGGTGTTTTTCAATACCTACTTCACCTGGCACTGAAGTGAGACTGACAGGCCTGTAGTTTCCAGGGTCCTCCTTATTGCCGCCCTTCTTGAAAACTGGGAAAATATTCGCCAGTTTCCACTCAGCTGGGACCCCTCTGGATTCTCAAGACTACTCAAAAATCATTGAGAGAGGTTTTGAGATGACATCAGCAGCCCTTTGAGGATTCTGGGATGAATCCCATCAGGCCCCATAGAGATTTGTAGGGCTACAGCTGGAGCAGCAAATTCTGCACAATTTCAGGGTTGACTGGGAGCTATCACTCTCACAATCATGGTCCTCTAGCTCAGGGCACTGAGACCCCCTTGGTCCATCATCCATATTGAAGACAGAGGCAAAGAAAGTGTTAAACACCCCTGCCATGTCCCTGTCCCTGTTTGTGAGGTGACCATCCTCATCCAGGCTAATGATATTTCTATACTGTCTATTACCATTAATGTATTTGAAAACACTCTTTTTATTGTCCTCCACACTTCTGGCCAGCTTCAACTCCAGCTGAGTTGTAGCTAAGGGCAGTGTGATTACTTGCCAGTTACTGCCACAGGGAAAACAGACTTATAATGATGAATTTTAATTCATTGCCAATTAGAAATAGAGTAGGATGGTGAGAAACAAAGACTCAAACTACCTCCCCTGGCTCAGCTTCACTCCTGCATTGCCAATTCTTCTATCTGCTTTCTCCCAAGTGGTGCAGAGGGTTGTGGTCAGCTTGTAAGACTTCATCTCTACCACTCCTTCCCCTCACACTTTTCCCCTGCTTCAACATGGGTTTTCTCCATGTGGCACAGTACTTCAGCATAAACTGCTCTAGCACAGGCCATCCATGGGTGGCAGTTCTTGTCAGGATCTTGCTTCTGCATGGACTCTCCACAGACTGCAGCTTTCTTAAGGGCATATCCACCTGCTCTGGCATGGGGTCCCGCACAGGCTGGAGAATGGATACCTGTTCTGGGCTGGTTCTTCATGGGTTGCAGAGAAATACTTCTTCATTGGAGTCTTCTCCATATGCTGCAGGGGGAGTATCTGCTCCAGTGCCTGGAATACATTCTCCCCTCCTTCTTTACTGACCTTGGTTTCTGCAGGGGCTCACATTTTTCTCACTCCTCTTTCTCACAGCTGCTGTGCAGCATGTTTTACCCTTTCTTAAATACCTCATCACAGAGGCACCACCTGCTACACTGGGTGGCTCAGCTTTGGCCAACAGAGGGTCTATTTTACAGCTGTCTGGAAGCAGCTGCTTCCAGCCTAGGATGGGATGTTGGGGGGAACAGCCACTGGTCTCTTATCACAGAAGCCACATGTGTAATCATCCTCATCTCCCAACCTTGCCATGAAAATGCTATACACAATGTAAAACACTAACCATATGTACAGATTAGCACCCAGCAAGAAGACTGTCACTGCACGGGCTACGGCCTCTGCAGGTTGCTAATTAGGAATGGTTTTTTAACACCATCAAAAATAAAATCACACTACTGTTTCTCAGTGCACCAAGGACAAGCACATATGATACTAGTAAATCTTAAAGCTTAGAAATCAATAAGTGATACAAATATATCTTCTCAAATTAAAAAAAAAAAAATCTTCTTATCCATATCTATATATTCAAAGTACCTAATGTCAGAAGAGAAGTCTGGAAACTTCTTTATCTCATAAGCAGTCATTAGGCATAGTCAGTCAGGTAAGAACATGGGGAGAGAGGCATTAGCATTTGTTGGCTGGTTGGTTAGTTTCCAAACATTGTTGTCTTCAAATTTCTTTCATCACACTAAACATGAAATTATGTTCTCCAACTTCGGCTAGGCCTCTTCCCCTTGGTAAAGAAACTTAAATTTGTCCATGACAAAAAAAAGGTTAAACTTTAAGGAACATGACTGGTATAAGATACGTCAAGGGAAATGAGGTTAAAGTTAATTCTACATAGCAACATTGACTGAAATCATGATTAAACTGGAGAACTTAATATTTGAGTCAAATATTTACATCCGTCTCATTTTGTTTTAATGAGCTGGCCTAAAACTACTCAAAAGGGTAGGAATACCAAGTGTGGCTATGCACCTGTTACCTGTCTCAGTACCAAAGAAATCTTTTAACTAATTTAACAACTACTTTAGAGAGTTAAAGTTGCAACCTGTTAGATTTCCATATCATCTTCAGCCTTTCAATTAACACAGCAACACTTACATTGCATTCACTAAGACAAATTTTTTCTAGTTCTATATTTACTTAATTGCCTCCAGCAACAAAAAGAAAAAATTAAGTAGAAAATATCAAATGTTTCTTCTATAGATTTTAGGACATACTTCAGACTTTTGATGCTGAAACAGTAACCTAATCGTTACAAAACATAAAAAGTATGTATGTACATTTTACAAAAAACATTAAATATTTGTTGTTTTCATTTGGGACTATTTCCTGTGCAAATTTAGCACGTACGAATCCTTAGAATTCTCATGATCAACACAATACCATAGTCAAGATATCCATAAATCTAAATAACCAAAATCTACAATTCAACCCAAATGTTTCTTGCACTGCCTGTTTTGCATGCCTCTGCCTTCAGACAAATAAATCATTAAATTACTCTCTGTAATAAGCAGACATAATGAGCAACCATGAGCAAGTTAATAAGCATTTGTTTTCCTGTGTTACTATACTCACTGTTATTTGCATACACTTGCACTTCTCTTTGACAACATTATTGGTACATCTGTCTTGGCTGCTCACATCTAATTACCACAGGCTGCCACAACACACAGGTGAAATGTGCATTCCCAGAAATGAAAAGACAACTCACCTGAGTTAGGTGTGTTGTGGAAGACAGCAAGACAACACAACCCTTTCAGTGTAGATGAGTACGCTGCAGTAGCATACATGGCAGCAGGATGTGCACAGAAACAAGTGCAAGTGATGTTTCTTGTTTAAAGGAAGGATCAAGTGACAGCCTTGGTATAGTAGGTGCAGCAGAGAGGAAGTGGACAGAGGTTCACTTGCCACAAACATACAGTAAAACCTTTTGATACAGACAAATGCTGAGTGCAGTTTTGTTAACAAAATATCTGATAGGAATATGGCTCACAATAAGAGCTGAGCTCTCTGTTGCACAAAATAGTACCATTTTCCAGAACAGAAGCTACATTGTCCAAAGGACTTTTGCCCTGAAAGCTGTATTTTACTTAGGGATTTTTACAAGGATACTCTGTAGTCAGAAATATGATCTTTATTCCCCGCAAATGTCTCTCACATTTCCATGGTACAGCACTGTCAGTAAACACAGACCATGTTACTGTTCACCCCTCCAGGACATGCTGAAGAAATGTGTGCCATGATTAAACTCCCTGGGGTGACTGTTTAGTAAAGTGTTTAATCTTCGATTCATTAGTGTTATTTTCACTAATAGTAGTCTTACATCTTGCAGCACTTTGAAATAACTAGCCCTAAACATCAGAAGCTGGATTTTTTTTTCTTTTTTTTAAGAGGAAAATAACCAGAAAACTAATACATACTACAGAAGTCTTCTGAAAGTGCCAAAAAGCAGCTGCCACACTACTTCAAACCACATCACATGGGCGGTGCGTGAATTCAATGCAGTCTGTTACATTATGCCACCCACTAACTCTGATGTCAGACTGTCTGCAAAATTTGCAAAATCTCTTACTTAGAAGAAAGCCTCACTACTGTAGCCAACATGTAGACAACTTGGATTTTTTGTCAGCTTGCTCTGAACAACACTGTAGACAATCATTTTTTGTATAAAAAACCAAAAGTGTCAATATAAACCAAATCAGCAGAAATTCTTTCAGATCATGCCAGTGAGGCAAATTTTTTTGAGGTTAGTATCAACAATACACTTGACCTCAGTTCTTTAATAAAACTATTTTAAAATCTACTTTTATCTGAATGTTAAACAGGTTTCAAATGTTTCCTGACAATGTTGCTTATAGGACATTTAAAAACCCCTAAAAATAGAAAATACTAGGTAAAAAAATACTAAAAATAAAATAAAATAAAAAAACTAAAAGAGGGGAAAATAGCGGAAAATGCTTCAGAATTATTATAATCAAAACTATTTAACTACATAACTTTGCTTCAACTTAATCTAGTTCTTCTGTAATTTCATCTTGTCTATTTTTCCTTGTTATCAAAGTATACCATCCCTTCATATACCTTAATGTCCCTTTAATCAGAAGGTGGGTGTGTGAATAGAAACACTGAGCAAATTCTGTAGGAAAAAAAAGAGACCTGGCACTCATGATCAACTGTTCTCTCCAAATTATCAAAAGTCTCACAAAGATATTTCAGGATACATTACCTGTAAGAAGTGCTTTTACCACTGGTATTTCTGAATCTAAAATTCTAGACAGGGCTTTTTGGTTTTTTTGCATGAATGTCAATGTAGATATTACTAAAATATTAGTCACCGAAAAAATCAGTTTGGTAAATGATATTTTCATCTTCTATCACCACAGAAACTGGGGTTTATTTCTACCAGCAAAATAGTAAATCACCGAACAAAACTGTTTCACTTCCTAGAAGTACTTCCCAGAGGAACACCCATTCGCGTAAACACCTTTTGTGACAGATTAAGAAACATCCAATTCAGAGTGAACTTTATTCATACAGGTTTAGCTTAATATGGAATATGAAGGCTCTTCATACAATTAAAAATATTCAGAAGCACTTCAGAAATCAGGGTAAATTTAAAAAGTTGCTTAAGTTCAGCAAACTATGCTACTGTTTCCAAGAGTATTATCCCCTGACTCAGGTAAAGGAACAAATTATGAAATGAGGAGTACAGAAGCTAAAGACTATAGTTTCTTTTGAAAAAAGAGAAACAGAATCAGTTGGATTGTTTCTGCCTCCACAACTGCAACAAAAGATACTTGCTTATCTGTTCCACCAGGAATTCCTACCCAATACACTCCTAGATAAGGTAACATACCAAAAAAAGAAATAAAGGTTCACAATACCCCAGGTGCTCTTCCTCTGGGTACATTCTTTGAAGCTCAGCCAGTGGAAATGTGGTTCTACTCCTGAAAAAAAGTTGTCAGAGGAATACTGAATGTATTCAGTTGCTGAGCTTTCGTTTTAGAAACATTGAAGGCAGCGATTATTCTAGCAAATACTGGATGTAACCTGCCTCACTGATTATTACAGAGAAATGAGAAGCTGTA
This sequence comes from Acropternis orthonyx, assembly GCA_035583155.1. Lineage (NCBI taxonomy): Eukaryota > Metazoa > Chordata > Aves > Passeriformes > Rhinocryptidae > Acropternis > Acropternis orthonyx. Next base: position 18,906,220 of record JAWWEU010000163.1, read on the forward strand.
AATGGATGATTATACAGTAGGCTGAAGAAATTCTGAGCAACAGCAGCGCTGGAACAGCTTGCTGGAATACAACTTGGTCAATTATCTCCTTCATCAGATTCTCTGAGATCAAAAAAATAAATGGGGAAAAAACCCCAAAGAAACCAGCACCAAACCTCCTCCTATATAGTTTAATGGAAGTGCTTCAAACTCAACCTTTCACATGCTATTTCAAAATGAGTGCTCGTACTGTTTTTCTACAGCCAAGCACTGTATGCAATAGGCAGAGTTAGTTCCCTGTGACAACTGCTAGCATATTAAAAATACACAGCAACCATGTATTATAAAAATATTTAGGTATTATTTTTACAGATCTGGGATTGTACAAGATACAAAGATCTGGGACATGTAAATGACATGCACTTGTCTCAAATTTAAATTTCATTCAACTCTCTATTTTCCTTTTTTTTCTTGGTCAGATTGTTTTGGGGCTCTGTTAAAGTAATTTTAGACTGTCCCTAAAAATGCCACAATGACAAGTGAGCATGATAGCAGCTGTAAAGTGCTGTTTTAGCTTAGAAGGATTACTGTCTGGATCATAGTGAAGGGACTTTGTTTTCCTGATTGTAGTAATGCTTCTAAGATAACAAGAGCATCTGAGTATCAAGTGCAGGTCTTGAAATCACAGTTTTCCAACTAGCCTTATAAACTCTTGTTTAAGTGATAAGTGTAAAGCAAAGAGTGTCTCCTCATGGGAGATTTACTGGGTCAGTGAGTGCTGAACTAACCTTTGTCAGAATCTCCCAAAGGTGTCTTTGCTTTCCTCCTCTCCCCACTTCAGTGCTTCTTTTCCAGCTGCATTTCACTGCACATTAGTCCCCCTCTAGTCAGTCATTTGACTACGGAATTTAATTGCAAAGTCACTGTCAGTAGTTTTGTGGTATGATTTCTGTTTTTAAGCAGAACTATTTCCTATGGCACATGATATCAGCGAGTGTTAGAAAAATCACAGTGGTAACAGCAAGTGAATAATTTCATGCTCTATGTGAGTTGACAAAACCTATCACTTCATGGTCTAGAAACCTGAAGCACTTTCAAACCTTGTAGAAGACAAGCACAGCAATGAGCAGACTGGGATGAGAAACTCATCAGTGCTGGCAGGCAACTGATCAGCAGTTCATATCATGAACGTGATTCTCTACATTGAGGCCAAAGAAAGAGGAAGGCCTGCACCAGATACCAGCTCTTGAACTGACCAACCAGGCAGCAAACATGCAAAACAAAAAAGCATCTCAAAGCAACACAGAGGGTCACCTAGAACCACAGACTTTGGGGAAATGTCAGAGAGGGCAATTATATCTTGTTCCTATTTTGATAGGGGTCAAGATATCAGGGCTGCCCCTACTACTACCCCATCCCAAAAAAGGGGCAAAGTTAAGCGGCAATAGCAATTGTGAGGAAGAGAAAAACTGGTCTTCCGCTCCTTCCCACAGGGCAACAAAAATAGTAATTCAGGCTCTCTGTAACTAACTTAATTTTTACTGTGCTCTGTTATTGAGAAGACTTGAGATGACAGTAGCAGATGCCAAACTGACCAGACCACAGAGCAAATCTAGCTAAAAAAGAAACCAAACCCTGTAAAGCTGGCTGTTTTGTTTCAGTCTTTAGCTGTCAGCTCAGCAGCTAACACTGGTTTTAGTCAAGACTAAATATAATTTATAGTTTTTTAAACAAAAGAGGTAATTTTGTTACAGAAGGCTAACATGTAAAATACTACTGAGGTGCATATATAACATTCATATTTCCAGTATGATTTTTTATTTAACCAGCAAAAAAGTGTATTAGTAAATTCTTCTTTGTACAGGAATATTTTACACACAAAGTTAAAAAAAAGATAAAAATTCATGACACTAAAGTTATTAATGTTAAAATACACTTCTCCTGTCAGTTCTCCAGACCCCAGAAAACATTGTCTAAGTATTGTCACCAGCTGTGTAGAAGACTAATAAACAGCCGGAGTAAGGAGACAATCTGGTGACTTTTCCAAAGCACTTCGTATAGGATGACATACCGCAGAGTGAGCTGGCAATGTACACAATGGAACCGCCACCGTGCCTGCTCTGGAATGAATGCGGCACTGTGGGCAAACCCTTGGGCGGGCTCCGTACGTGGCAGGGGACACCTCCCTCGGTCAATACCTTCGCTGTGGACGGCGCATCCGGCGGCGCCCCCCGGAGCCCCCGCTCGCCTTGGGCTCCTCTCCCGCTCCACGCCCGCCCGGACCGGGGGCTCGCGGGGCTCTCCCGGCCTCGGGAAGAGCTCGCAGGGCCGGGCTGTGCGGGAGGGCCCCGGGGGCTGCGGCCTCGGGGGGCTCTGAGGGGGGAGTGAGCGCCGAGGGGACCCCCGGGGCAGCCCCGGCCCCGGGACCGCTCCCTCACGGCACGGCTCCCGCCCGCACGGGCGGCGGCGAACGGAGCAGAGAAGCGGCACCGGGCGCTGCCCCCGGCGAGGCCAAGGAGGAGCGGAGCCGGGCGGAGGCTCGGGAGACGCTGCCACTCACCTCGTCCGGCGGGAGGAAGGGGAAGGCGAAGGCGCTGCCGCGGGCACCGGGAGAGCCCCGAGAGGCCAGAGCCGGGCGGGCTCTGCGGCTTCCGCCCCGTCGCCGCCGCCGCCAGGTGCGCGCGAGCGGCCCGCGCCTGCGCGCGGCCCCGCCCCGCCCCGCCCTCACCTGGCGCCAGGTGCGCGAGGCGCGGCCGGCGGGGGGAGAGGGGCGGCGTGAGGGGGGGGCGAGGGGTGAGAGGGCTGGGAGGGCGGTGTGAGGGGAGCGGTGTGAGGAGTGAGAGGGGCGGCGTGAGGTGAGCGGTGTGAGGGTGAAAGGGGCGGCGTGAGGTGAGCAGTGTGAGGGGTGAAAGGGGCGGTGTGAGGGGAGCGGTGTGAGGGGCGGTGTGAGGGCGGGGGGCGCCCGGGTTGAGCCGCTGCCCTCCCGGCACTGCCCCGGGCCCACTGCACTGTGGGCACAGTGACAGGGCACAGTGACAGGAGGCCCGCAGCGGGCACCGCCCGAACCTCAGGGCGCAGTTCAGACGTCGCGGCGGGGGCTGCGGGTCTTGCTTCGGTCACCCAAGTGCGATGTCGTGGTTGACCAAGCGCTCCCAGCTCAGGTTGCTGGGAAACAGAACACAAAATCCCTCAGAGGTGAGATCACAGGTCGGAGAAGGGATATCACACTGAGCTCCCTCTCTTCACAATGCACTTTCCCAGAGAGATAGATGCAAAATCGCTTTTCTACAGAAGCACGGTTTTATTTATGGGGGACAAAAAACCCAATAAAGTACTATTTGCATTCCCTTTAATAGACTCTCCCCTTCTTCCTATTCTCAAATAAAAGCACAATCACTGTCCCAGCCCAGCACTTCAAAGCTTCATTTTCTCACTGCTGAACTGAATGTGCTCAGCAACCACATGGTGAATTGGCAGTAGTTACACAGATTCTACAGCAGTGACAAAACAGTTAATACCATTTTTTTACGAACTAATTAATATTGCCCAGGAACACTTAAAGATTTAGACCAGAATCTATCGCAACTATGTTCTGGTATTTCTAGCATGTTAAAATCCTTCCTTATGCTTTTGAAAGCTGAGGCCTAAAGTGTGTAGCTACATCACCAAGGCATGCACGGCCACCATTTAACTTTCATAGCACAAAATTCAAGTAAGGCCAATTTCTAGTGTGAACATTTAAAAAGATGCTATTTTTGAGAATAAAGCCTGCATTAACATGCATACTGACTCCTTAAAAAAAACCAACACCAACCAAACATCAACAAAAAACCCCTCCACTTCAGAAAAAGACTTAGACCATTCACTTAGTCCCTCTTTTAGCAAGCACCAGGTCACATAATTAGCAACAACTCTAGCAGATAAAAGCATGTGACTTTTGCAGCAACGGTCCAAATCTCAGTATTTTAAGGGAGGTCACTGTTTCAAAAAACAAAGGGTTCTGATTTCATTGCAAGATGAAGCAAGAGGTAAAATCACAGAGCAAATGAAGCCAGATAAGCAAAGTAACTGTTGTGATCGTTGAAAAGTGGCATAATCACAAGCTGATGGAGAAGTACTTGCTAGTGAAATGTTTCCTTAATTTCTTTTCCTGTTTTTTCCCTTGTTCAGCACTGCATATGGAATACACTAATGAGCTCTTTATCATCAACTTTTGAAAAGCCAGAATCCACTCCCACTATTGAGACTTCCCTGAAATGTCTCCTGGAGCAATTTCAAAGATAATTCATTTGGAAAATTTTCAGCAAATTCTCTACTATTATAAACTCTGTTTAAAGTATTATGTTTATAAATAAACTACATTCATCTAATGAATAACAAGATTAAAGTTTAGTTTAATAAACCAGAGATGCCTGATTTTAGAAGGTCTATAGTCTTTCCAAAAATTGCTGTAGCCACATTTGAGAAATAATTCCTAATAGTCAGACATAGTCCAAAAACAGGGGAAAAACTTTCAAGTTTCCTTTACTCTATTTTCATTTAAGAGTCTTACTACTTTAGTTATTTTTAGCTACTCAGACTAATTATTTTGCCTAGTGATATTTCCTAGACCATCTTTCTAGTATTGGTACAAATATGAAAAAAGCAACAGCAAATTAAAACAGAATTATTATTTAGAACAGTGTTATCAAAAATCTTTACATACCCTCTAGAATATATTCTAGGCATTCTGTGCCTGCAGGTGAAAGAGGGGCAAGAGAGAAGAGGGAGAGACACCTATGGCTTATGTTGCTATAGCTACAAGATGCTTAGATTTTCAGTTCCAGTGAATGAATCAATAGAAACCACAGCTTCACTCTCCTCTTTTATTCATCAAAGGCAAAACTGGAAGATGGGTTGCTAAGCAACATCACACTAAAAGAGTGCAGTGCTTTGAAATTAGCATTACTGACTCCCCTCCATCCCAGAAGCCTCTTCCATTCAAACCCTTTTATTAAGAAAGGGGCTAAAACCCCCCATCAAGCTACCAGAACATGCATTTTTAAAATAAGAAACTCTACAAGCAGAGAAAAAGCTGAAATTAACACTTCCAATTAGTTAAGTGAAATGGCACAAAATCAATCCTTCTGCAGAGAAAGTAAAAAAAAAATAAAAATTTCTAAGTACAGCAAAACTTAAATTGGCTTATATAAACCAAAAGGGATATGGAAAGGACATTTATTTCTCCTGAGAATACTATATTAGAGCAAGAATTTCTCTGAAGTTCTACTTAGAGCCACCTTTTTTTAAAAAAATTGAAATCCAAAGATGTGTCTCATTTGCACTCTTCTTTTGAAGATCTCATCTATAAAGACACCAATGCCTAGATACGCTTAAGACAGCTAATGGGAATTCTGAAATCTTCTACCTGCATGGTGTATGCATAAAACTCCTCACCAAAAGTTAGCCACAGAAAGCTTAAAGTCTCAGTTCAATTTTTATCAACTAATTTCTGTACTTCATCATCATGACTTAATATGTCACATCTGTCTTATGAAAGGCTAATGTCTGCCTTACGAGAAAAAAGTAGATGCAGATGTCTTTTTTCAAAGCATCTTGTATTTCTTGATATAAACCCACCTATTTTTATTCTAAACTTCAGCTAAATGTTATTTCTATGCTATCCAGGAAGCAACACACTGATCCTGCATGAATAAGGCTGTCTACAAAGAAATTCTGTTTTACTAGAAACTGCCTCAATAAGGCCTATGTACTTTTTAACAGTGGAAAAAAAATGCAGAAGAGCATAGTTTAACAATTCATAGCATACTGACCCCCACAGCCCAGCTCCCTTGAGTTCCCTCCCCAGCCTGCTGAGATCCTTCTAGATCCTTCCATGTTCCTCATTCCAGTCTATACCGAGTTTTTCCCTAGTATACTAAATCTTCATCCTCTGAGCTCTATCATGCTGCAAAACTTACAGGCAAAAAACCAGGGAGCTTGTACTGTGCCTGGTACAGTTAGGTACACACAGACTGCCAGCGCTCAAACAGGAAGGACAGGCTACACTCTAAGTTTCAACATTCCCTAGGGAAAGGGAGGCTGCTTATTTGAGTCTTCTCAATTCTAATATTCACACAAATCTTGTAGAAGTGTCATAGTCCTGAGACACATCTATTCATTTTAGTTTAGTTGAGCAAGAGCTGAAAAGTTACTGGAATGCAGTAAACACACTGCAAACACCAGCAGGCAGCATCACTGCCTAAGTGATGCATATCAATGTATTCAGGAAACAAGGCTATAAAGTTACCCAAGATACAGCTCCCAATTATTGATAAGCAAGATTAGATACGATTGTAAACAGGATCCCTTTTGTAGCTTTAATGTTCAATCGTGGTAAAAAGAAACCACTGAAAGTGACTTGACACAATGTCAACAGGAAAAGCTAAAATCAGTTGAGGAGGAAACTTAAATTGCTTATAAAAAAAAAAGTGGATCATTAAGAACTCCCTTTTCATGTGAAAACATTACTTTTCTAGTAATATACATACAACAAGTGCTATTTGAAAACCAAATACAACAGTACAACAGTGTGTTTTGTTACGCAGTTGTTTTTTCAAAAATTCTGCATCAGTGGAAAAAACCTGATCCTTCTTCCTCTCATTCATGACATGTTATTGCACCTTTAAAGATCCATGGGTATATTCTGTATGTGAGACAAGATCATAAACGCCTGTAACAGAAATTATTTCTCCAAAAAGGGTGTTTTACATGGATTAAACAAAATGAGTGCTAATTTCTGCACATATGACTGTACTGTCTACACATACCACGAAAGACTAAACACTACAAATTACAAACATTTCTCTTCATGGGAATCTGAGAGGTGGATGACAGCATGAGTAGAAAATAAATGCCATGTAAGACTTGCATGATCTATAGAAGTCTTTATTGAATATTTACATAGGATTTTAACTCTTATATTTTCATTAAAAAATGTAAATTTTACTGCACACAATGCACAAAGCTATTTTTTTCAAGATTTAAAAAATAAAGCATGCCTTTAAGACATGTAGAAATAAAAAAACCCCTTAACTTAGAAATACACCTGTAGTAATGAAGATTACACTTTAATTAGGAAGTAATGGTTTACACAAACTGAAATCCAGCATTTAACAATACACTTCCACTAGGTAAGACAGGCTGTTATTGTGCTATTTCAAATAAAACAAAATACTGAGATATATGCTTTAAAACAATTTTATGATGCTGATAACACTTTATGATGTCCCTTTACATAACACACATAGGAGTAGTATTCTTTCCTGAGTGAGAATAAATACAATTTCTTTCAGGGTTCCAGATTTTTCTGGAAAATGATCCAGAACTCTAATTTAATTAAATTCATCATATTTACAATATTTTTGTGCTGATATGATCTCTGTCACTGCAGTATTTCATTCATAGTTTCCGAAGTCTGATTAAACAAAAGTCCACGAGTCATACAAAAAAAGTAATTCAGGTTCTTAGTGATGCACGGGCCTTATCAAGTATTTCCTTTCGGATCTTTGGATAGTTTGGATGTGCTCCAAGGACCTGTCAAAAGACAAAATGAAAAGAACTCTGTATTTGGTAATCCTGCTCATCACTGAGCTTACACATTCTAAAACTAAAGTAATGACATGACACGTTTGTTTTAAGAATGCACAAATATTTAATTGTGACTAGAGACCACCACACATGGAGGTCAAAACCAGCTCTGTCAGACACCTTGCTTGCCTTTCCACTGTCCTACCACCTTGGCATGAAAGACACGGGACAAAGGCTAAAGCCTCTGGGTGGCTTGAAATGCACACACCAGAAAAAGGGACCTTGAGACATTTCTGAGGTTTTAAGTATACTTTCTCTGCAATGTTAAACTGCCTCTATGTTTTCACTCCCTTAGGCTCTATCTTACTTTATTCTACTTCATCTTCTTCCCTTCAATTCCCTCTTCTTATCTTTCCATTCAAGTTGTCCTTTCTAGTTATCTTTATTTCCTAAAATAACAAATGTAACTTTTATTAATACAAATAATTATTAATTCACAGTGTTCACTCTGCTTCTTTAATAACAGCCCTTCCTCTTACTGTGCATCTGCTCTCCTTATGTTTTGACCATACAAAGGTAATACTTGAAGTTACCTTTCTAACAGTGACTTATGATACTAACATGACTAAACTTCTTCAGCTGTACTTACGTCAGGATTGACCAAGTTGCAACCACATGGCCAAAAGAACGTGGTGCCATTTGAATATGCTTTCACATATGATACCCAGTCCACTTTTACCTGTCTGGTGGCCATGGAGCTCAGGACAATTTATGAGAGCAAATTATGTAGAGGATATTTAATTTAATCAAACAGAGCACCTTTTTGACATTAAGCTATGTATTTTAGAAATTTAAACTCAACAAAAAAACCCCCAGGATCACTATGTAAAAGAATGTTGCTACCGAAGACAGACTATTAAGTACATACCTTATGACAAACATCGATTGCATCAACGTATCTCTTCCCTTTCAGGTAATTGAAAGCCAGCTTGTAGCCTGTAAGTAAAGGTAGGGGGGAAGACGGAAAGCAACAATTTCAGTTTCTGTACTGAGTAACAAAAACATCACAATTGAATTCAGTTTGGTCATCGTCTGTTTCTAAAGTTAATATGTTTGCTTTCTAGTGCTGGTAGTGATCTAGCCTGGTAGTGATCAAAAGTTCTACTGAAAGTCACTTCAAGTAGTAAATAAAAGTCCTCTACACACTGATAGCTATGTCTGAATCCAAAGGAGACATTATTCTGGAGAGCATATGCTACTACAGAGAATACATAATGGTTGTCCTCTTTCAATTACTGTGGTATCCCACAGAGTTTCTCACTGGGACCTAAAAATACACTGTCCCTCTATAAAGGTAATTCCATTATTAAAGGGCAAAAGGAAAAAGAATCAGGATAACAAACTAGGGACTTAAAAGCTATTCTGCTCCACTGTCAGCAGACCACTGATAAACAAAAATCAGTGCTAAGTCACATAGCAACAGGCCAGGCTGATACTTTCAATGCAAGAAGTAAAGCTCAAGTACATCAGCCTGGACAGAGACCAGGCCTAAGAAAAAAACCCTCAACATTATAAGCATGCAATTTCCAAAATCTGAAATTTTAAATCTTTCCTTTATGAACTTATCATCCTCATTAGCATGTATGTACTCAAGAAATCACAACCTTTTACTATTAAAACTTCCATTACATTTTATTTGATCAACAACTGTAATATTTTAGCCAAGACATTTATGGCTCAGTCTACAGGAATGTCTAGTAAAAATTACTGCACACAAACTAAGATATCTAGGGATTTTCCTACATAACCTAAGTCAGATTTCTATCATAGTCATTTTTATTTTTGTTTTGACATCTGAGTCTTCCTCTGCTTTGGCCCTCCTAGTTTTCTGACTTTTAATACTGCTAAAAGCTGTCTTTCCAGTAAGGGGTGGTTGTTTCATTCTTACTCTAGTGCCTGAAATCATATTTATAGGTTATATATACATGCCTACTGTTGGGTTTGTTTGGTTTCCATATTTCCATGCCATCTCGTAATTTATTGCTGCATCCTTATATGCTTGTTCCTTTTCCATAATGTATCCCATGTATTCATAAGCCTTGCAGCATGACTGCAAAATATAAACACTCATTCAAAATTTTATTTAGGTAAGTTTATATATAATAATACCCCTAGCTTCATCCTAAAATACTTCAAATCTGTACAGCTGGAAAGTACAAGCAATACTTGTCCTAACTTTGATGACATGATAGTCTTGATTTAAAGTATCTGTAATACAAATGAGTTACAAGAATTCTGCACTACTTCGCATCAAGTACAGAGTTCATCAGAGAGGCCACTGCAGCTATTCCTTCAAAAACAGATACCTCTCTCAGTTAGTAATAACCCTGTGGCAGCTGCATTTCAAATCTATGCGCAAAGGGTTGTACCTTCCACAAATACGCATTCAAGTAGAAGGCTACTTTCAATGTTCATTCACTTACCCTGTTATGACGAAGGCATCGTTTTAATAATTCACCCGCCATATCATATTTTGCAGATTGAATATATATATCTGCAAGCAGAAGCCAACTCTTTTCAAACTCCTCTGCATCGATGGGATTCCAGTTCATTTTTGAAATCCGTTTTAACTGATTTCTGGCTCGTGGAGTCTGTTTCAAGATCATGTAGGCTGTGGCCATTCCCAAAAGTGCTGGTATATGATCCTTCTGCAGTAATAAGTATAGTGACTGCTTGGTGCTGTTTTATTTTGCTTTTAACATTTTTTTTAAAGTAAGACTTTTACCACACATCTAAAAACTAAACTAAAAGCTAAATCTCAGGAAATAAAGATAGCATATCTAATCTTACAAACATGTTTTCCACCTAGTGCTATAATTATTTCTGTAAGATTAAATATGAAAAACACAAGGCAAAGGAAATGCTGAAAACATCCACAGGCATTTCATCTCACAACAAAAAAAAAAAATCTAATACCACTAAAAGCTATCCTTTTTATATACAAATAAATACTTCATATAGAAACTCAACTCCCTAGAGGTTACAATATAAGTGGTATTTTCCACTTTTAGAAATGCCTGTCAAATGTCAGTAACAGGGATGCTGGTTCGTATTATTAGGTGTACAGCTCCTAATAAGTCTAAATTGTATGCATCCAAAAGCTATGTATAAATGAACAGGATTCTTAAAAGCTGCCATTCTATGCAAAATCCTTCGAACGAATAGCACTGACACATACTCCTATCAGTGAATGCAAACTGTGAGACCAGGTAAAAAGTATGTAGTAAGTATCAAAGGGAAGACTGAGGAAATGAGACAGTTACTGACCTCAGCCGTGACTATTTCAGTGGAAGTGTTCAGTGCTTGTTCAACACTTGACTTTTGTTTGGTTGCCATAAGACAGTAATTTTCCATGATTCGCAGTTGAATGTGACCCTGAAGGGTTTGAGGCTTGAGCTCCTTCAGCAGGTTTCCCGCTGTTCTTACAGCCAGCTGCACAGACTCCTGCTTCTCTGTTGAATTACTATTATCAGAAAGAAAGTGTTCATAAAACCTTGTTTTATAAATATACACCAAATAAATTACAAGTTAGAATGGAGTCTATGCTAAAGTCATGCCATTTTGTAAAATTGGCTCTGGTACTATAGGCATTCTACATTGTTTCTCCTGTGTAAGAACAGCAGTTCTAATCCAACAAGCTGTTTGTAATACTGCAAGTGACCAGGATTCCAGAGAAAATCATCTACATTTTTCTGCTTAAGACTGACTTATTACAGTGTAGTATGGTCTCTCACAATAACACAGAATATTCATAGCATTACATGATCTCAAATTCTAGCAATTTAAATTAGGCACATTATCAAGGGGCAGCAGAGGAAGGGGATGACAGAAGAACCCAAGCAATACTTATTTCATTCACTTACCCTGTGTCAGCATCCAGATTTTCAAAGACTTCTCCTCCCACAATTTCGTTATCTGGGTTCAAACAAATTTCAATCATGTTGTAGACTGCATTCTGTCCCCAGTCACTGTCCTTTCGAGCTTTATTAAAATGCCGCAGTGCATCATTTGGTTCCCCTGTATACCTACACACATAATTAAAATACTTAAAGCTGGGCAAGTAAAATTCACTGTTCCAAATCCCACCCAAATCCCAAGAAGAAACCCTTGGATAACCCATCCATAAAAATGGATGAGCCACTTGCACACACAGATAATGCAAGGTTTGAACAGCACACATACTGTTGCAAGGAACTTGTTTTTGCAAACTAAAAATAGTCTGAAGAATTCTAGAATTTGAAGGAGTATTACATTGTTGAACCAGGAAGAATATCTTGAGATATTCAGAGAAGCTGAGACCTTTCCTTAAATCCTAGCCCCTTAAGATTAACATAGCACCTTTGAATGATAATGGATGACAAAAATACTTAATTTAAATACATACTACATAAACAAATAAACCTTATCTTAACTATAATTTCAAGTACCAAAGATACAGTCCTTTGCAGTAGTGAAATCCTGGTTCAAGCTTTGCTCTGGAAGAATGTTTTTCAGCCATTAAAAGAAATCTTGGGACTTCTTCTAGTTTTCCAGCTCTTCTTAATAGGTCAATTAATCGTGACAGGGTTGCATAGTTATCTAAATATACAAATAATCAGGACTCTGTAATTATTTGCTGTACAAATAGCTTAAGAAATAAAGAACCGGCCTTAATTTGTTCACATACAAAAATGAGACATGATTTAATACATAAGACATATTATATAGTAACAACTGACACAAGAAACAAAACCATTTTTTGCACTCTCAAAACTTCTTTCTAAGTCCACTAGAAAGCTTTACATTCATTATAGTACAATTTTAAGATTTTTAGTAGCTTTCCCTCTGGTCACAATTTGAAAATTGCAAAAAGAAATTTATTGCTGTCCAAGACAAGTTTACTTTATTAATCTTGAAATAAAATACTACCTTTGTGTTCACGCACTTAATATCTTAAACACAAAAGAAAGTGCTTTACAGTTAGCAAGTAAGTAACACCCTGGCTGTATTTGACTTAAGATAAACTATGCAAATTACATTGCAGCAAAGTAAATTACTGTATCTATGAGAAATAATTTTCTTATATTCCCTACAATATCTTTGTAATCTCATATACAGTAATGGTCTTTGGCTCTAGTATTCATTACGTTATAAATAACAACTTTCATTTTAATCAAGCAAAAATTTTTTTAGATATATTTATTCCTCTCTCTTGTTAAAACTATGTATCAGAAAGAATTAAAAATACCACTGTTAAATATTCACCTGGCTTGCGTTCTAGGAGCTGTTGGAAATGAAAAACAGCTTGTTCATAATCTTGTTTCCTGAACATGAGATCAGCCATCATCTACAATATTGAACAATTTAGAGAAAACAAACCAAGATATTATAAATAGTGAAAATATAAATATAAAATAAAAATTTTGAATAATGAACTCTGGTTATGTGAAGTGAGGAGTTAAAACCATAGCTTTCAACTGCTGCAGGAACTGCACAAGAAGTAAACTGTGTCAGACTCTTCATTACACTCTGGAAAACAAGCACTATATATACACACACACAATATCTCAATTTTTTATGTAAGGTGGAAATTAAAAGATAACTAAGCAACCTGCTGTACTTTTCAAATATGTGTTTTCCCTTGCATTGTTTCACTCCTATTTTATTTCCCATAAATGCAGATTAAGCACACAGAAAAGCAAAGGCAGTTTAAAGTTAGGGAAAAAGGAAGCTGACAGCCCACTTCAGCAGTGCAAATAAACACATTATTTAATTTCAGCTTCTCTCCACTGATAGGTAGCTAATACAGACTAGATTTAACAGCATATATTAAAAGTGCTATTACTTCTGTTCATGCACCATACTAGGATAAATTTCAGATGTTAGACTGGTATGAGAAAATAAACTATGCTTATTTAAAAATAATTTTCCTCCTAATGTGTCAAATCAAAAGCTGCTCAGTCTATTGAGGTGTCCTTTAAGCCAAGAAGTATACAAGTCCTGGAAAGAGAACCTGCAGCTGTGATTAAAACTTATTAAGTAGGAATATGATTAACTCAGGTTTTATGAGGCTGTAAAAAACAACCTAAGGAACACAGTTCTTTTCTTCTGGAACTTTTTTAAAATACTTTTTTAAATATTACTGTTAAGCTACTGGAAAAGTAGCTCCTTTCCTGACCGTAAGTCAATTGCAAATAGAACATGCACTGAGCCACACTTTACTACTGCTACTTTTTCCTCTACTTTTAAAGACATTTTGTATTGAGATAGAAAAAAAGGGCTATGATTGCTAGAAACTTCATGCTGAAACATCATCCAGTGGATTTTTCACATGGGTTTTGAAATCACAACTTGTAGGCTTTCTTAAAAGTAGTATTTTATGCATTACAGGCACACAACCTTCAAAAAACATCTGATTCAGGATTAGTATAATAGCACATACCATAGTTGCTGCTTCATTATCTTGGTCATTCTTCAGTAGTAAGGAACATTGATGTTGACATGCATCAGTATCATCTTGTGCAAGATACAAACGTGCAAGTTCCAACATTGCCTGTATATTAAAATAATTAACTATATGTAATTCAAAGATGAAGAAAATTGGTTCAGTTCTATGAGTATCAACCTGATATTGCAGAGCTTCAGGGAAAAATTCTCTCTCTTCTAAGGAGAAAGCCTTGTCCATTGTTTCCTGTGGACTCACAGTCAATTATTTAACTCATTTTCCTTCCCTCACCTTTAAAACAGAAAAACTTTACTTCTTCCAAGGGATATTCTGGAGGAACATTGAAAACAGAGTTGTTCAGATAGGATTGCTCTGAAGACTACAGTATTTTGGTATGAATAATGGTCTTGGAAAAAAATACAAGGGCAAGTAGATTAAATTCATTGAAAGAAACAAATATCTCATTAACATTCACCAATTAGATCTGGAGTCCAAGTAAATTGCAGAAGAAACAGTTTTCTTATTTGCATTTCCAAACCTACCACATTAAGACTCTGTGTGGATACATTTCTGGGAAGCAATCACAGAGCAAATATTAACAAACTGAAATGTACATAAGCATGCATTCTTAAAGCTGCAGTCCCATCATAGACTATTCTGAATAAAATGCCACTGAAAACATTTATAAACATGAGTTACCACATATTTAATCAAGCTTTCATTGAAGCAAAGAGAAGGTAAACTGATCACAAAGTAAAATTAGCAGCAGACAAACAGTAAGTAATGTCACTCCTGCTTAATTTTAAATGTGTTTTGATTTTGTTTTCAAAAAAGAGGCATTTATAATTGTATCATAATTCTCCCTCTAGTCACAATTGTGAAAGGCTCTTCTGAATCAGAACAGTGTTTTAAACATCCTGTTCAGGACACTTGCACAGTTTTTAACAACTGCTTTCTTCCTGCTTCCTCTTATTTACATATTCAAACATATACCATGTAATTCTGAAACAGAAAGGCAGGAGGGTAAGCACTGAAATGAAAAGGAAAATGCATACATGCAAGAACTTTAATTATGAAAGCTTTCTTTAAGCTGCTGTTCTTACGTCCACAACACAGTGGAAAACCAAAAACCAATCTTGTAGTCAAGGAACTCTTCCGCCTTGAGCAGGTCAGAGAAAAAAGCCAGTTAAGATGAACTTCTATACCAGATTCTAGTGACTGGAAGTGATCTCTAAATTTTCAACTCCAACACAAACAACATTGATACTATGAAGTGATGCCCTTGATGCAATCTGTGACCCACAGGTAGGGATTACCCATCAGATTTAACTATACAAAACAAAACAACGTAACACAAACCCCTTATGACATGGACAGCAATGTCTTCACATTTACCTGAATAACTTGTTTAATGCAGTATTTCAAATCAGTCTTTGGTTACTTTGGGTCAAATACAGGAGATTTTGGTCTGATTAAACAAGGTACAAATAGCTTCAAAGGAATTTCCATTATTTCCATATGTAATTTTAAGGAAAGTAAACTCTGAAGATACCAAGAAACAGGTGGGTATTTAAGAGCTCAGAATTATATTTTGCAGTCTAAAAGAATTTAATTCCAGTTTTGTACTAGCATGGTTTTTAAAAATGAAGGGAAGAAAACAAGTTCAAATCTACCAAAACTATAAAAATAGATTGAGATAACTCCTTTATACTAGTTGTTACTTACAAAGTATTTTGCTTTTGGTACTCTATGCATACAACAAGTTATTTATCAGAAATTCAGACTTCTGTTTCCCAAGGTGTCATAGTATTCTGAGTTGCTAGTGAAGTAGGATTAAAACAAAAATCTTCAGTAAGTGCACCTAACAGATATTCAGTACAAATGTCAGTGGCACAGAACATCTTGTTGCAATGGCAATCTCTCAGTAGTATGATTTTATCAAGAATTGAAGGGAAATGTCATGCTGGTAAAAGATTAAGGCTTTGATACTGATACAAAAGCCATAGTTGTACCTGTACTGCAACAGGCAGTCTTTCAGCTCTTAATGGTAGAATGGGAAGTCACCATTTTAAGGATATTTTTATTACTCTCTCAATTTATTTTTCTCCATCATCATATTTACAAGATGCCTTGAGGAAGCCTGTCTCAAATATGCTGAAATTGTAGCTTTAGGAAGGACCTAGATTCCTAAAACCACAACACATGAGTTCAAGTACTAAAACTTGGTGATAGGCTGATAATTTAGCAGCTGTTGAATGTGACAGCGGTTCAATAAGAAGCAGCAAAATAAGAAGTCTTCACAGACACCTAAATATATAACATACCCATGGTAGAAAATAAAGGAAAAGGAACAAAAATTGTATATATTTATTTTTATGCTAAAAAAAAAAAAACACCCAAAACCATAAAGTTGACACATTATAATTACAAATTTCTTAGTCTTTTGCTTCTCTTATCTCTACCTCTCTTATCTCCAAAGCCCAGGACTGTGAAATGATTAGAAGGAAGATAAAAATAAGCTCAAATTTAACAATATTTATTAACTTGTGGGAGACATTGCAGAGAAGAGAGAAGCAGTGTTATAATCCCTACTCAAGAACATCAACATTTTGTGACTAAAATCAGAATTCTACCAAATCCAGATAAAAGTCTAAAACCACTGCAGCAGTAGACAGAAAAGAAAGAAGTTGTTTGAACTGATCAAAATCACTGGGAGGTCGTTCCAGAGGACAGGTAGCAAGCAAAACTGAAATAATCCATTACTACCATGCCATACCTTACACGCCCTCACCTGGTACCTGAAGAACAGACTCACTGTATGACATAATGGCCAACTCAGAGGGCATGCAGAACACCTCTGGAGTCAGCAGTTTGTGTAAGAGACAGAAACCACCAGTACATGCAACTATTTTATCACGATAAGCAATGAAGGGGAGAAAGCTCAAGGCCCTGTGTATATAATGAAGCAGAAATAATTGCAGATATATTTCTACTCTGCAAATAATTGGAAAAATGTACTGATAGATCTAAAAACTGAATGGAAAAACAATGCAAAATAATCAGAGGGAAAACTGACCTTGTTATTGGTTTCACAGTGAACAAGGGCTTCTTTGTAAAACTTAATTGCTTTTTCATAGTTTCGCTGGGCTGTAGAATGTTTTGCAATCTCAGCACAAATTTCAGCTGCTAAATGTTTCTGTGCAGGAACTGCATCCAGCTGTTCTATTTGGGCCTGTTTAAGCACTCTTGCTTGTAATTCCCGAGCCTAGTGTGGGAAGAGCAGTGAGTAGTCAAAATTTTTCAAAGGAATTAATTTTGTATTATCTACTTTAAAACAGTGTACTTAATTTTTTTAAGAGAAGGACGCATTAATACCATTCTGTTTCTTCATACACCGCTACCATTTTTCCTAGCAGGGAAGGAGAACTAAAACACAAAGTAAAATCTGTGGCGAATTTCTAAACCAAAGGATAAAACCTGTTTAAGAGGCAGTAACATGACTGAGCAATTAGTCCTGCTGAAATGATCAGAAATACATATGGTTTTATGTAAATGAATGTGGCATCAAAAGGAAAAGGAACAGGGATATATTTCAAAGAGAATGGGTACTAGAAGGCCAGTTTTGAGGCCAATAACAAAAACACCACCAACAAAAACAGGAGAGAGACAAAGTTTTTTTAAGTGTGATATAGAGTGAAACCTGGAAGAACTAAGGAAGTAAGGAAAAGATAAACAAGGAGACTGCTCTAGGGGGAATTTTACTAAAGGAGAATTGGGGTAAAAAAAGTTAACTTTGAGAAAGAAAAAGGTACATTATAAGGAAATCAACAAAGTAAGAATTTAACAAGAGCTTATATACTAATATTGGTAGGGTTCTAACTATTACATAGAATTACCTTTCTAACCAATCTACACACTTTACTTTTCTTGTTGATCAGAAGATGCTACCAAGGCTTGCCATTTCTGTTACCTTCACTTTCCCAGAGTGGAGGTATAATGGAATAGAATGTGCTGACCCAACCTCTTGCTCAACCTTTGCGTTGAGAAAGTGGAGATTTAATCTAAGGGATTAAACCTCTAGCTTCCAACTTTGTCCTTTCTAACTTCAGTTTGAGTGGTAATATCCAACTCCAGAATGAACCGATTTTACTATTGCTATAAGAAATAAACAGCAGTACAACTAAATGACAGGTAGCCACTGAAAGCTGTTCCAGAATGAATGGCATTCAATGCCAAGCTAAAGATATGTAACCTAGATGTCCCCATAGCCAATTTCATTTTCACCTGCTCTGCTAAAACTGTGATGCTCCACACACGAATGAAAGCATAGTAGGACTGCAGGCTTCCAGTAGAAGTCTGCATTCTGATCTAAAATTCAGGTAACACTGCTTGCAAAAAGCTTAGATTTTTCTAGCACCTTATGTATTTTACATTTCGCACCAGTCACTGGTGCTTTATTCCTGGCACGTACGCACTTCCCATGTTCACAAGAGTATTAGGGATCGAGTATGAGATAAAAGTGAAACCAGGGATAAACATGAGGACACTGCAAGTTTTCATAGGTGTTTTGTGTTCTCTTCTTTACCTGTTGTAGCGAAACAATAGCTTTGTCAATCTGCTCCATTTTGCTGTAAATTTTTGCCAGAAGCACCTGATAACGTACATCTTCCATCAGTGAAGACAATTCATTAACTGTAAGAATTACATTAAACAAACATTATTTTTGAAAAAACTGGTCCTGGTAAAGTCAAAGAAACATGAAGCTTTTCACACACTCCAGGAGAGAGCTTATGTAGTAAAGTCACAGCTCCATTTTACATATTTAGGATTGTAATTTGACTCAGTGCATTGACAGTGGGCAGAGTATGTTGGTAGTGAGCAGGGTAAACATTACACACTACCAACAAAGTGAAATTTAAGGCCAAAGATACTCAAAGATGCAAAAGGAATACAAAAAATTTGACTATTTGCATTATCAGAAATATGAGAGGAAATATTTTGATTTAAGCAGACAGGAAATAAAGCCATTCCTGACATTTCTTGTCTAAATCCTCTTCAAAGTCAATGAAAAATGCCCAAATCAATTCAACGTGTTACTGTACATGCAGAAAGCATATGAGTGATGAAATTTCTAGTCAGACCTCAAATTATGTTTCTTTTGCTAGAGTCTGCATCAGGCATGAATACAAAGTTATTTCAACTAAGTATTTCAGTATCTGCTTAAAAAGCAGCAAGCAACTTTTGAATAGTAGTTAAAATATATGTGAATAAATTAATATTTGAAGAATACAAGTTCTACCTGGGTTACAATAATTTTAATCTAGGGGCAAAGGGATATCTGGAGCACAGTTCCATGTTAAAATATAAAAGTTACAGGAATCTATGTTTCATTTTTATTAAAATTTAAAAAAAAAGTATTTAGAGCTACACTTTATTAGCAAATTGGTCTTCAAGGTGCTATAACTGTGAGATGCTGTTCTAAATCAGAAATTAGACTGTGTGGACAACCATGTAAAATCATTCCCCCCAGTATATTTCCTGAAATTAATTTTTCTTTCAAAAATGAAAGATATTTTAACATTTCTAAAAAAAAAATTAAGTTGTTCCATCATTTTCCCAATCAGCCAAGATAAACATTTTTCACATACAGAATGTGTGTATTCAAAAGATATACAAAAAGGATATTGGCTTATGTACTTTTTGCTTAACATTAAGATGGAAGAGAAGATGTTAAAGTACATGGAGCAAACTGTATTTACTGCTAATTATCTTCCCACACTAGAAAAATCAAGCTGTCTTAACATGATTGCTAAATTAGTCAGATCCTCAAAGGCTTAACTAAGACAGGAACACAACATTAAATCAGAGCATTTTTTTCAGTAAGAAGTAAACAAGACAGAAAACCAACACTCCCTTGCAAAGCATGAAAGAACCCGTAAAATAGTGACATAAGAAAAACTTACAGAATGGACTAGTAATAAGACTTGATAATATTGTTTTCTATATTCAGATAGCCACAAAAGTTAACAAATATAATTAAACCACTGCAAAAAGATTTCCTTAATTAAGGCTATAGCTCAACTAAGCAGCTTAAAACTTAATTGCCTTATAACAAAAACAAGGGGGAAAACCCAGAAGTTTAAGCTTTGTACCTGCATATTCCTCACATGTAAAAGGGGAGTCCTAAGTGACATCTTCAACCAGTGCAATCTCTTTGCTCTGAAGGATACTGGGTAGCATTTACCACCTAAACAACCATTCCCTCACAGCAGGAATGAGTCATCTGCACTTGATCAATTCAGAATGAGAACATTTGCTACCACAGAACAGAACCTTACATATGTAGAGCTCTGCTATTGTATTACTGACTACATTTATCACATATATTCCAAGTTTAAAAGTTCTGACAAAACACAGTGAAGTTTAGAGTGCTTCACAATAGTTTCCTGTGCTGAACAGTTAAAAAAACAAGCTATATATGAAACTAGTTTACTCCTTAGAATTATGCAGAAACCACAAGTAACGGTAGAAGTTGTATGTTTTCCTGTGAATTAATAACAGTCCTACCAGACTCATGATCTAAAGCTTGCTGAAGTACTTTTTCTGCCTTTTCATATTGCTTCAGTTTCATTAAAAGCTCAGCCAAATCATAGCAAAGGAAGTTCTGTTCACCGCTTCTCAGGGCAGCCTCATAGTAACTGATTGCCTAAAGAGAGGAAGCAAAAATCTGTGTATAATTTAAAGACAAATCTTAAAGACAACAACCTTGTTACTTAGGTATTTAATTACATGTTGCTTAAGAATTTTCTTTACTTCTCTTGTAGCCTAGTCATTTCTAATAATAAGGTGCTATTTAGTTGCAAGTTCAGGCTTCCAAAAATGTAATGTCAAATTAAAGATGACTAGAGTAACTCTAGCCCACATTTTGATAAGCATGCATTTACATAGAATGTGATAATGTGGTTAGGCTATCTTAGACAGGATCACTGCCAATTAAACTACATTTTCATTAGCTGCTGAAGTTGCATAATTCCAGTCAGACTAGAGTTATAAAGTTCTGTTTCGGTGTGTACAAAGGACAAATATTTTCCCCAAGTCTACCTGCAAAATATGAAGATAAAAGGAAATAATGAAAAGTTTAAAAATACCAACTAAGCATAATCTAATCAAGACCAAGAAACTATGGATCAAGAAACTATTATTTGTAAGTTTTAAAAAATAAAACTTAAAAACAAGAAATAGTCTTGAAATATGATGTTACTTTTATAAGTAACAAAAAAATGAGGACTGGAATTATGTTGAAAAGCTAAATTTCCAAAATTTATTTTAAATATTTTATTAACCTCTGCTTTTTAAAAACACAACTCATTTAAACATGCATAATAATGCAAGTATCAGGCTGGTTACCTATTTAGGCTTAGGCATCCTAAGGATAATAATACAGCTGAAGCCTCCTTATAGGAAAATCAAAGTCTGTAAAACACTCATCACTACACAAATTACAAGTTTTTTCTATAGCAACTCTAGGAACCCTCACAAGACATCAGAATATTACACATATAAAAAAAAGTTTGAAATTGCATGAAGCAAGATGAGAATTGTACACTGAGCTGCTTGAAATACTGACCTAAACAGAAGCAAGTGAAAATTACAACACCGCAAACACAAAACACGGTTTGAACACACCCTCCAGGAGTTTGAGGCTGCTGAAATAAAATAATTTGCTTCTGTAAGTATTCCCCAAACATTTTCTTCTGGTTTTCCTACAATAAAAAGCTAAAGCTATTGCTACCCTCCTAGTCAGTGTTAATGCTAGGAGATGTAGCAAAACCGGGTACAACTCAACGGATTTGAATCTACCAATGTCTGGATTCACCAACTGTGCCTTTGGCCAGATGATCTGAAGGGGATCTACAAACTTACTTTCAGGATAAAACACCTGTTTTAGCATTCTGAAGTTAGGTTATTTCTTCCACCCAACCTGTCAGATAAAGCCCACATGTTGACAATAATGGACACAGTACCCAACTAACCTAATACAGTACTTATAGAATACCTTTGAGTAGTTGTGTGTTTTGATTAGGGCTTTTCCAATTTTACTTGCTAAAGATGGATCTTTTGGATTTTTCTTCAAGGCCTGCTCATAGACTTCTATGGCCTCATCAGGCTTCAACAGTAAAATATAAACACACATAAGTAAAGGATTAAGATAAAAGGCATATGAAAGAAACAAAATCTGCTAACAACTCCAGGAGTGACTGACAAGTGTTACTGATTCATAAGCTAGGAGACTTCTGAGAGAAGAATGGTCACTATAAAACTGCAGTAAGTATAAAACGCATGTAAATTAACTATTCCATGCTAAAACAGAATATGGAGAGAACTTAGCAAACAAGTGAGTTTATTTCATTACTTTTTCCACTGAAATTTCACTACTACCATTGTCGCTATTTAACAAAGAGGCAAATGTATTACTGTTGGATCACCCATTTCTCCCTTCTAGCCATGTTACAGCAGATCAAATAAATTCCACTTTGTTTGACAGTTCTTACTAAGAAGAAACTACATACAAACACTAATATGTAAAGAACCATTAATCACCTACAGATCCCCAAACTAGCAATCTAAATGACCAAATGCATGTCCTAACTCAATCAATTCTTTTAACATATGAATTTACATCTGTATCCTTCAAATTGCTATGTCCACTTGACTACACTGTCTTCTCCGAATACTGAGTAACATTTCCAGTTGTCCAAGAACGTAAAGAATGTAAAAAAATTTATAGGAACTATATCATTTAAAATTTTTAAATAAAACTATCAGCATGAGAACTGTGTTACAGAGAATTATTCTAAACTTCAGAACACTTCTATACATCTCCAGCTTCTTTCTGATTTTAATTTAGCTCTCACTCCAGATTAGTGTTAGTCAGCATTGTTCTAGAGGAAATTTCCCCCACTTTCACCCCATCAGTTTTTAGAAGAAATGCATTTTCAACACTTTTGCTTTGAATTTTAACAGTTACATTGTAGCCAATGAATTTTTTTGTTTTACATTCTAAAGCACTTTGTTTGCCAATTTCCAGTATGTCAGCACGCCACATTGTTTCAACTAGACAAAGTCAACTAAGGACTCAAACATGCCATTAATCTCTTGCAAACACTTACCTCTTGAATATTCATGTATGCATCGCCAAGAAGAAGAAAAGTCTGAGCACTTGGCAGTTTTTCTACTAGGTCACTGGAAACAGAAGACAAAACCTTGCTCAATATTTAACATGTCAGTACTGGTATCTAAAGAACAACGGAAGGGCACAACAATTTTATCCTCTGCAGATTTTAGTTTTTATTTCTGAAAAAAACTCACAAAATACCTGAAACACCTTTTCACAGTAAGAATTTAAATTACTCTTTTAAATGTTACCACACTTACTCAAATGAATTCATGCCACTAATTCTCATCATGCTATTAAACATCTAGGAAACTATATATGCACATCACAAACTTTTACCTGTAGCAGGCAACATACAACTTCTTATCTTTCCTATACTGAAGATAAATATCTGCCATTTTTTCTTTAGCTTGTACAAAGTAAGGCTGTTCAGGTGTAATATTTCGGAGCATAGTCAAGGCATGTTCAACATCTCCTTGAGCAATTGCCAGATCTGCATTTGCAATCACAACTCTTAGTTCCTCAGGAGTTCCAGAAAATTCATTAATGGCGTCTTGGAGTACTATAGCAGCTTCATGCTGCAAATAATAAGAACAATAGAATTAATTTATTATTTTCTGTTGTTGAACAGCCAAAAATAAAGACATCATAAAGCCACTGAGTATTTACAGGCATCATGCAAGGCAACTAGAAAACCCTAAACTATGGTATCCATTTGATTTGCTATAATGTTTTTTCCTTTCAATTTTGTAAATAAAATTCATGTGATATGAACTACTATACTATATGAGTACTATGTATGAGCTACTATATAGAGAAAATAACATTTCCATTGCATAAATACAAGTAATGCTCAAACTTCAACTAGACAATGTCTTGAGCACTTTGCTCCAACAGGTCCTGCTCTGAGCAGGATGACCTCCAAACTACAGAACTGTATGGCTCCTCTTGTATTCTTACACATATGTAGTGTCCTACTGTTTATCCAGATACAGCTGATAGTAAGGATGCTGCTACACAAAGATAAGGACACGGTCCAAAAATATTGCTAATAGCATTCTGAGAACTAAACACGGAATCTACATCCCAGCAAATGAACATCAACAGTATAAAATTAAAGGGTTTTTGTAGGCTCAGAATTGAGCACCTGCAAGCAGTTTGTTTGCCCTCTGTACAATTTAAGGTACAAGTTCTGAAGACAGACATTCACATGCTGGAAATTTTACTAAGCAAGTCCTCTGGGTAAAAGCAGTGATGGTTTTCTATTCTGAACTAATTAGAATAGACGATCCTGTCAGTGGGAAGAGGAAGCTGTTCTCAGGTGTGTTTTACAACTCAAAAAGTTTGCCATCTTACCGGTTCTCCATTCAAACGATGAGCTTCTACTAACTCTAGGAATACAGACGCACGATCGCTTGCATCAATTTCAATACTTTTTCCTTTAGTTTTTGAGGAAGCTGTAGGTTTTCTCATTCCAGGCAAGTTCTTTGCCATCTGCAAGGTTTTAATAGCTTCTGACAATTCTCCCATCTTCTTCTGGGTTTGGGCCTTAATTAAGTGATAAACAGGATGTTCTCTCACCTAAAAAAAGATAAAGAGTTTCCAAATTTTACTTTATGTATAGTATTCAAACCCCTTGCAAGACGTTTTTTAATACTGGCCTGCATTCTTTTTTTCCTGCAAATATATACAATTTCAAGCACCTCAATGCCTCCTAATTAGATATTAATCTTCAGCTTTCTTGTACCACTCGGAGGAAGAAACTAAGACAGGAACATGCTTGCAAGGAAATGGTAGCTTGTCACTTTTCACCTAAGCAGTCTCAAGAGACTTGGCACAACTCTGACCTAATGAGTGGTGTGTACAGTGTTTCCAACTCTGTGTTAATCCTACATGAAGTTCCACTGATGTCAACAAATCAAAAATCCCATACTGCATTGTATTTAGCCCCCTGAAATAAAACTGGTGAGGACCACTGCAAAACAGTGGATGTAAATACAGTGCTCAATTTATGAAATTTGCTCCTGAGGAGACAGAAAAAATACACAAAGATGTGACATTAATATAAGACAGTATAGTATGGGCTACTCTTTTAACACTTAGAGTGCTTAAAGCATCAGGAATTGTGAAGAGGTAACTACAGACCTCTTTTGATGCCCTCATGTATCTGTGCATATTTTCATTAGCAATTGTACCTTTGTGCGAAAAGCCCAGAACAACACTGGATCACTCTTCAAGTCCTTCTATGCTGGCTTTTAAAGACTGTTGCAAAGTTAGTTTGAAATTAAAAATTCTGTTTATGTAATATACTTTTAATATTTAAGTAAGGATTTGAGGAAAAGCTGCCATTTCTTTCTTTTATATTTCAAAGCAATTTCAGTATGCTGTAATATGGTATTAGTTTTGTCCTTATGGTAATTTCTTTGATAAATACTCAGATACCACATTCATATAAATATTTAGATATTAAACTTGTAGCCATAAAAAGTTCAGTTGAAAATTATTAGATACAAAACCATACAACTTCAGATGACTGAATGACAAAAACAGTTTCATTCTTTTGTTCAACTCACCTCAAAATTGTAGCTTAGACAAAGTTCCAAGGACTGAGAACATAGTTTAGTATTGTTTTGAGCCAAATACACCTGGGCCATCAATAAGTGTGCATCTGCATAAGAAGGATTCCTTTCCAGACAGTAATGTAGATTACTATAGGCTGCTTCAATATCCCCTAAGAAGTCAAAAAAAGAAAAGTGAAAAAACAGTTGATATGAAATACAGAAGTTAAACACAGAACATTTACTATCCACCAATTTTTTTAATAAATAAATGTCAGCATTTAGCAAATAAACTCATATACAAAGTACTATGAGGCTATGACATGAAACCAAAGGCACGTCAAAGGCATGATATTTTCCCATTGTTCCATCTCTAAGTCATTCAATAAGTGAACTTTTTGGGAAGCAGTAAATAAAAAAATACTGTATTTATACCCTGAAATAAACTGAAAAAAGAGGCAAGTGCAAATATTCTTCACTTAGCTGTAACACAGTGTTCTGCAATGAAAGAAAAATATTACGATTAAAGAGTATGAAATGATTTTTTATAATTAATAAGCTAAAGAGGTGGATAACTAACCATTCATATAATCATTACCTGACAAGTACTTCACTTTTGCAATTAAAAAGACAGCTTGTTGAAGACCAGGCACAGTTCTTACAACAGTTTCAAGAACAGAAGCACAGTGTTTGAGAAGTGGTGAAGGAGACTGCCCAGGACTTGCAGGCTAGGAATAAAAAAAAAAAAAAAACAAAAAACCCCAAAGTAATGCAAAAAGAAGCCCAAAAAACAACAACCAGCATCTGAGTCAACAGGTTTTGGATTTCAACTTCATTTTAAGTCTTCACTATAAACTCAAATGAGCATTAGCAAAGCATGTTAAGATTTTAAAACCCTACATAAACATATTTATGGAAAGGTTCTATAATTACGCTAGAAATCCAGTAATGACAAGATGACAGAAGTCAGTTCCCAGGTATTTCAGAAGAATAACCTATTTTAGGAAGACAATATTTAAAGAAACTTTGTATGTGTTTCTTCTGCTTTAAATATGTCAGGTCCCCATTCAATTTATTAAGTTCTACATGCCTTTATTGCCAAAACTAGCACACGCAAATTCAGTCACAGAAAATGAGCCACCTAAGCAAGTGAGCTTTATCATTGGAATTAGAAATACTAATATAAAAAAAGCAATATTCCACTGATTTTTACCAACACACAAAAGAAACTGAAATGAAGGAAGAACGTACGTATATTGAAAAGATATCCTAAGCCAACAAAAATATTTCATGAACAGGGTGCTCAGTGTGCACATCCTAGTTTCATAATGAGATAGCTCTATTCACTGCATTGCTTTGGTTTCTTAAGAGATACTAAGGAAGTATAACTACATACACAAGTGCATAAAATAAATTTCCCAAGTTTCCTCAGGTGTCATTACTGCAACTTGCTCACACCACAAAAGATGTATTTTTATCATTACTTTGATTAAATAGTGGTGTAATATCTTAAAACAGACTCTTACTTCAAATAAATTCACATTTTAAATAATGTTCCATATTTTTGCTTCATGATTAACTGATCTTAAAATGAAGTAATTCTCATTTTCAGACAGATGTGATCTAGAGCTACATACCTGTGATGGGCAAAAATTAAGGTATTCTCTAATAATTTCCAGCAAGAAGTCAGGGTTTAGTTTTTCAAAATATTCCACACCAAGAGGAAATCCATGCAAAGACGAAAAGTGAGTATCTAGAACATCATTCAATATGGCAATAACTTCTTCTTGTCTCTTATGTTTTTTCATAGCTAGAACTGCACGCAAGAATGATAATTCCTACAGAAAAAAAAAATCACAAAACCCCCCAATATGGTCCATATTCCACATATGTTCATCTATTACTTAGACAATGCTACATAATTATTAATGTTAGCAATTTCTTCTTTATATTTAGGAATACTGTAGAACATTTAGTATGTTCACTGTAAAGGACACTGATGATTATGATACCAATTCATTCTTTTAATTTGGGCAAGAACCTCTAAATGTGACTGAACGTAAAATCCTGAAAATAGTGAGTATCTCTCCCTCTCTGACATTTCAAACTTATCTTCAGAGATAAAGCACTGCTGGAAAGCAATGACCTTTCTGCTATGCAAGCAAACAGCCTTGTGTTGTGAAGTTAGGGAACACAACACTTAGAGAGGAAGAAAAACTGAAACTTAGATTTTAAGAGTACTCCATTTAGAGTGCTCTGCGCAAGTGACTGAAATATAGAACATGCAATGTCTAGTAGACCACAATTCAGATTGTAATCAAAGTATTTTAATGACGAAAGGTGTCTCCTACCCCAGATTTCCCAATGGACTGCTGAATTTCATTAAGAAACTCCAACTGCTGCTCTGCGTCTTCTAATTGTCCCTGTATTAGCTGACAACGGATAATTCCTGTAACATATTTAAAGATTTTATTGCTAATTCATCTTCCTAGTCAAGCAAATGCTTTGTTTGCTACAATTAGCTCTTTATCTCCTCAACCTCTTCAGAAAGCAGTGACATGAGAAGAAAGAATGGATCGAGACTCATACTAATGCACATTTTACATACCTAGAAAAACCTAGGGTAGATGATACATGATTGAAACATTCATATATGCAATGCTATAAAACAGATTGAAATGGCAAATCCTCAACTGGTTCTAGACTAAGCAGAAGCAACACAAAGTTTAGCTTCTAAATTCCAACAAAGTACAAGAAGGAAAACAAAATAAAAACCCCACACACCACCAACCACACACACAAACCACTCCTACCATCTAAATTTTTCATACTGTTTAAGGCAATGCCATAGTCAAGGAGAAAAAAAAATACAGAGGCAAATCTGTCAAGCAAATATGACATATTTACAGTGCATTTTCTTGACAGCAATGGGACTTGATAAAAAGTTGTTTATTTGGGTTTTTTATGTAACATGTATCTGAAGTATGATGCTTTGACTTGACTATGTTTCTAAATCTAATTTGGACATGAATGTAGATATGGACAGCTTGTTCTATCAACTGCCCT
The DNA here is from genome assembly GCA_035583155.1 of Acropternis orthonyx. Lineage (NCBI taxonomy): Eukaryota > Metazoa > Chordata > Aves > Passeriformes > Rhinocryptidae > Acropternis > Acropternis orthonyx. The sequence goes on from JAWWEU010000163.1 coordinate 18,935,051, forward strand.
TGATTTATTTTTGTAGTGCCTAACAGTTCTCTAGTTTTCGGGCACTACAAAAATAAAATAAATAAATAAAATACAGCCACATCTGTTCCTACCATTACTTTCAGAGTTCTGCTACAAGACAAAAGATCCATTTTTTCAAAAAGAAAACCCAAAAAACTATCTAGTGAAGAGAAACTTGCTACAAGGAAGACAGCACAACATGAATTTGAAAGTACAGCTCAGTGCTTCTGCTCTAACAGTTCTAGATTTTCCTAGCAAGACTAATAAGAAAACTTGATCAAAAAACCATTAACCAGTAAAAATCAAAAGAAAGTGTAAGATCATACCAGTTAGTGCAGAAACACTTGTTTCATCAAGTGTCATAGCAGTCCTGTACCATTTTAAAGCTTCTTTCACTTTCCCTTGTAAAATCATTTGGTAGCCAAGTTCAGTAGCAAATTCTGCGTTGTCAGATGCCAAATCAAACGCTCTTTCAACTAAGGTTTGTGTATGTTGAATGATGAGCTGGTTCCGGCCACACTAATGGTAAGAACAATCTTTAAACCTTACATTTTTCTTAGTGTTTGGATTGAATTAGAAAACCATACTGAATACAGCTGTAGCAGTTGAGACAACAAGATCTCATTTAAGAATACCAAAATCTGTAGTAATTTTATGTGACATTAAAGTGGGTGAATTCAAACAAGAATATAGAATACCATACAATAAGGAATAGTTGATAGTTGCTTTGAATGCTTGCTTCCTTAGCAGCATTTCTGATAAATACAAGAAATTAAAAAAACCTTCAGTTTCAAGGCTCTGTGATTACCCTTGTCACTTTCCTACATTAAAAATATGGTGGGTGAACATTTTCATTGGAAACCTGTTTCTCTCATTTAAAAGCAAGCAGTAAAACCATTTTTGGAATGAGATGGCTTCAGTATTATAATTTGCACTGAATGTGAGACTTCAAAAATATGGTTACCACAGGTTACACAAGTTAATCTTCCACTTTTCAGTAGACATTTAACATCTACCAGAAAATGAAACAAAAGCCAGGATATGCAGACAGTTGTACGCTGCTTAAGAAAACAAAAAGGCATACTCACTGTTCTACTGAAAGCTAAAGCCATTTTACAGAAGAGCTGAGAATTACGTGGCTCTAACCTATCCAATGCTTTAATTAGGTCTCCCAGTTTTGCTGAAGCCTTGGGGAAAAAGGAAATAGAAATAGTAATAAGTAATAGAAAGAATTAACCGACTAGGACAATTGAACAGTTTTCACTAAAAACTAGCCACATTTTTACAATGCAATAATATCCTGAAATGTAAGTTCAGAGGTTTTCAGAACTAGGACTTACACTTTAGAATTGCTAAGAAAATACTCTGGAGCAGTAAAGTGACAATAAAGCAGACTGTATGTCCTCTAGCCATGTTCTAAAAAAAGATGAAAGACGAGCTAAGTTTGATATAATGCAGGAGTCCCATAAAGCAAGATAGCCTGAGGAATCCAATCTGTGAATCCTGTTCAGGATTCAGTGTGATAGACAGGCTCAAAAACAGAGCACTTCCAGGTGCTCAGACTTTCAGTTTCTCCCAACACATAAGGTGATTTTCTGGGCTTGCAATAATAAGGTACAGAGGTTTTGCTAATGTTATTTTAGATGCAGGCACCTGAAACATGTTTAAACCTAATCAGGCCTTGAAATTTTTCCCTAGACATTGGCTCTTAAGTCACATGTGACATTTTACCCCAGAATCTTTAGTTTACAATCTACTATGTCCAGCAAGTTTATTTCTTGGACAGCTTTGCTGGAGTCAGCAAGTCTTACTGTTTCTCCATATGATTGTGCGTAAGACTTAAATTTAATTATAAATAGACTAATGACTAAGTTCTTCTCAATAACTAATAATGTGTTAAACAACCTAAAATACCTTCTCTTCTAGAACTTGAAAACTCCTACAACACACTGAAAACACTTTTTCTGCTAAGTCTCCATGTAAATTATACCAGTATTTTTGCATAATGAAAAAAAAATTGAATTATTTTTTTGGTGACAATTTAGATCAAGTATGTTAAAATTTCCTGGAAAATGGTGCAAGCACCATATGTACAAAATACAGGCATATAGCCCTGTGCTAAAAAAAGGGATCTTGGGAGTAGAAGGAAGTTACACAGAATTCTTAGAGATGAAAAAACCAAACAGTAATTGCCAAAAAATGCCGAACAAAATACAGAGTACACAGACTAGCATCACAGACTGTTGATAGGTAACTGTGGCTTTCTTCCAAAAATCTATCACTACAAGATCTCATTATTTCCCTTATTTCAATTAATAAAATACTTAAAAATAATGGAAGGCTTACAATAGCTTATGAATTTATCAAAAGAGCATTAAAAAAAGAAAAAGATTGCTTTGATTCAAATATAATTCAATTAACTGTCCAGAGGAGACTTCTGTTTGGCTTGATACCTGTTTTCTGGAAAGATGGAAAGTTAAAAATTATCTTTTCCTTGGCATCCAGGAAACACCCCAAGAATAAGCAGCCATTCAAGGCAGAATAGGTGAATATGTCTCTTTCTGCAGATAAGTTAGTGTAGCACAGAACCAGACAAAGTATGAGAAGGATACATAAAAGGAGATAGTGCATGTGGCATCTACAAAAGGTGTGTTCTACTCAACATTATGCTAATAAGGAAACTCACCTCAGTTATATTTCCTTCCCTGCACAGATAATACAGGGCCTCCATTCTTAGGGCTTCTAAATTGAGGGCATCTTTCTGCAATAGTCTAAAGTCAAACACAAGGTGAATGTGAAGAAACCAAAACAAAACCTTTGCTCAATCAGCTATTTTATCCTAAAATGGTAATAGAATAACCTGTATTACAGTCATTTTACATCATGGCTCTCAACTGAAAACGCAGCTCTTATTTCATGTCTGTCTCAAGAAAGGTCCTCTTCCATCCCAAATGAGTTCACGTATTGATGTAGCATCCTGACAGAATTGCAAGGCTGGGTTCTAATAAAATTTAATCTACTTGAAATTTATTTTGAAAAAAACTGATTAAACTAATTCAGACTCATTAAAAATGAAAGAAAACCTGTCTAAGAGTCCTTAGAGTGTAAACATGGCAAAATAACATTTTAGTGGTGTGTTACTCCATACTCAACCTATGAGCTGTTTCAACTGTCTGCTCCCAGTCCTGCAAGGCTAGTTGTAGCTTCATTTTCTTTATGAACGCAGGAATGAAGTTCGGGAAGTTTGCAATTATCTGGTTCACAGTTTCCAGAGCTCCTGAGTAATTCTGTCGGACCTCAAAATACTGTGCCTAATGGAAGGGAAAAAGCCACATCAAGAGCCTGTACACTCACACAAATGAGAAGATTCAGAAGTTCTTCCACACAGAAACCAGGAAAAAGAGCTAGTGAGAGAAAAGTCTTTCCTTAAGTAATAGTTTTACCTCAACACAAAGCACAACTAGACATACTGCAACAATCAAATAGCAAAAGATGATGTGTAAAGCATTGTGTGCATAGTAAGCACTCCATAACAAAAGTAGTTACAGCACTTACAACGTACTAGTCAGTTGCAAGCAAGAAAAAGATGGATGTAGCTGAAGAGTAATATTGTTTTATTAGGTTTCAAATAACTTTGTACAAAGTATCTCACAATTTTAGGATATTTAACACAACTCACTGATGAAACATTTTTTCAAGCCCTCAGGTATGTACCCTCTAAAAACTCACACTCAGCAGGTAACCGCTCTTGTTGCCAGAATTAACAGTATTTTTAACTGTAAAGCAATTTACAGGGTACTCCAAATACAGAACTGTCACAGTTTTAAATTAATTCAAGTAGAAATCAGGGCTAAAGTCCTGTTTTGTTTTGATGCTTTAAACTTACTTACCATATTCCATTTGTGCTATTTTATTTCATCTTTTTAAGACAGAAATGATGCAAACATAGAAGTTTCTGAGAGTTAATTTCTTAAGCCCTAGAGAGATAGCTGCTTGTCTAAAGTCTAACTGCAGTAACGAAATTTGACATATACTGTTAATCTCATTCAATGGTCCACATGCAGCCAAGCACACACAACCTGACCAGATACCACTGTGCATGCTCTCTTGTACGTTAGTCTTGTAATATTCATTGAAGAATTTTTTTTACCTTTAGCTTTAGAATATTAAACAAACATTATGTCAATGAGTAACAATGTCTGTGATATAAACAAACTAATAGGCTCTGAAACAGAAAAACCTGTAAAGTCAATTCACACCACTCCTTTAAGGAAATATAATCAAAATAAACACTTGAAGCAGACTAATGACAGCTCAAAAAGAGTGTTAACAATGTTCACAAAAGTTCACACTATGGTGTTTAACTATTACTTTTTTGTCATGGCACACAGGAATTCTGTAATGTGCACAGGTGTCCCATGCAAGAAGGAAGAGATCAAATGTATTTTTATATTTTCAGGTGATTTGAAACCTCATTTTGTACATATAAATACATGAATAGAAAGGCTTTTCTTGTGTACATAGTAAAGTCGTAACCTCAATAGACATTTAGACTGACTGCATTTAATCTGTACCTTTCTTTTTTACATTGGTGTCTAATGGACCCCAAAGTACCTATATGACCTGAGCTGTATTTCTATTCTTTGGGCAAGCTCACTAGAGACAACTCTTCTCAGCATCTCTCTAATCACTCTATAGACTAATATGACATTTAGGAAGAGTTAAAATCATGAAGTAAACTTACTTTACCAAGCAGTGCAAAAACATCACTGCCTTCCTGCAGTGCTTCATCAAAGTATTTCACAGCTTTTTTAATCTGAGTTTCCTTCCCACAGGTGAGATCAAGCCACGCTTTCAAAATTAATCCCTGTGAACAAAATACAAATTGGAATTCTTCATTAAATAGGTAGTAAAAAAATTATACTAGATACAATAAGTAGAAATAACCTACATATAAAATAGGACTTAGAGTATCTATTTTACCTACTTAAAATATATATAATTATAACCAGTCTATAGCATAAACTGAAATTTTAGTAATTCCTTCCAGCACTAAATTAATGAAATAGAATACTTAATTACAGTATTAAAAAAAACCACCAATGGCACTGAACTAGTCTAACATGAACTGCAGACAAAACAAAACCTCAAAGAAGTGATCATATTAGACAGAATATTTTCCACAAACATTTCTGCACCATGTTTTCTTAAGACTTTGCTTATATGAGACACAGAGAAATTTATGGGTGCTGAAAAAAGTGAGAAACTTGGGGTTTTCCTTCTATTTTCTGATTAAAAAGAAAAACTTCTGTATGAAGGGCAAAAATGTGGCATTTCCCAAATCTCAACAGTATTAAAACAACAGTATTATTTAAAACAAAAAAAATTTAAAGGTGAAATGTGTCTTTAAAGAAATAATTACTTATAATTATGAATTTTATTTCTGTGTTCCAGATATTACTTATAATTTAAGTACACAAAATCTATTACGAATTGCTGAATTATTTAATCAAATTATAATTGCCATCAAAACAAAAATATAAAACATCACAAGCACTTTTGTAACATAAAACTGAAGGAGTCTTGTATTTAAAACTCAAAGGTTAGTAGAAGAGCCTAATTTTGTACTTGTTAACAATTGGGGTCATGATTTTTTTATGCAACAGAAACCAGCCAAACTTCAAAAACTTGAGCATTTTTTTTAAAGAAAGGCAGGTATTGTACTTCTATACAAGAAGTACATAAAATATCTTATCAAAACAAGCTGTATATACTAAGCAAACCATATATCACCAAGTTTAAGCACCCTGAACCACCTCTCAAAAAATCTTAAGTAAACATAACTAACATTGTCAAACAAGAAAAAGAGATAAGAATAACTCAAAAAAAAGGAAAACTACTTCTTTCTATATATTTAAATATTAATGCACTTTTTCATCTACATGCAGGTGTCTGTTAAAAAAATAAATATTTCAAATATTATTAAATACTTCAGCTGTAAATATTTTCTACTAAGCAACATTCCCAAATTCTTAAGAACGAAAATCAACTACTATGACTTCAGTAAGCAGTCATAAATACTGCTATTTCACCAAAATGATCTATCCTTAGTCCTTTTAAAAATTAACATATTAATGCTTTGTGATGTCCTTATTTCTTCATTAATATAAATTATTTCTTAATGAGTATAAATTAGTCAGCAATTTAAAATAACTACCAATTGTAAATAATAACCAGTCTTAATTGAAAATCTAAGCCATTACTTAAATCACAATGTAATTTCAGAAATTAATGTTTAGAATACTTGCAGATTTCTAACTCATGCAATATATCAACCATAAAACTATAAATTACAAACTGAGCAGTGTACTGAACCACACAGCAGAACAACTCAGAAACAACATTTGTGTCAATACTAGTGTCCTAGGAGAACAACTGTGCACTCAATTCTGACAGTTCTTTCTTGAAGATGTTGGACTACAAAAACCTCACAATTTTTTATGTTTCTCTCCTTGAACTGAAGCTGATAACCTCCAAAAAAAAGATAACATAATAAGTTTCCACAAACCTTAGATATTAAAGATTCTAGTGAATTTTGATGTCTGTACACAAATGTAGAAAACATTGCCACATGCAACCTTTGCACAGATTTTTAAATAAGTTCAGTGGAACCCTAGGCAAATTTGGCCTCTAACAACTGCAAAATTTAAACCCCCAATCCTCTGGGTACTTTGGAGTTTTCAGATTCAAAACAGATGTCTCCCTCTAGTGAGGCTATCATGCTTACTTTTTTGCAAGGAATTATGATGCTCGGTATCAAGTAACAATACTGGCTTAATTGCATATTATTTCCATTTATTAAGACATTATTTATTATTTACTACCAGAAAATGAATACTTAGTGAACAAAAAAATCATTATGGGGAATTCCTCAGCTGGGTCAAATGAATTCACGACATTAAGAAAGTACTAGAACAGAAAATAGTTAAAGATAACCTCCCAATAGCATCAATGCCAATAAGTTGAGCTTCACAGTATACTTTGTCCTATTAATGTAAGGAAAAACATAGGAAAAAAACAGTTACCTCTTTACCACCACCAGAAACTTTGATCATTCTATCAACATATTCACGGGCTTTGTCCTCACGACCGAGATGCCACAAAAACAAGCCAGCATAGTACAGAGCCTGCTGTCCTGCTGTTTTACGTTGCTCCTTCAATTTTGCATCCAACTCTAGAATAGCATCTCGATCTGAAAAGGTTTTGGTCAGAGCTCTTGTTGATAACCTCTCAAAATATTACAAAAGAGCAGCACAGGTCTTTCAAAGCAAACACTGTTTTCTTTACTGTACATTGACAAACACACAGGCAATCCCCCACAATTCAATATATTTATCAGATAGAGATGGAAAAGGCAGATGAGGGTGCCCATCAACACGGGTAATGGGAAGGGGAGGTCCCAGTTTTTAGACTGGAGATAGAAATACCAATGTTCACAAAATTCTTTTCTCCATTTGTATGGTCAGGGTAACTTGAAAGACAGAGATGACATGGTTTTAAAGACTTCTTGAGTTGCAGTTCTGCTCAAAAGTATCAGACATGAGTGAACAGGAATCACAAGAAGCTTGATTCAATTTTTTTTTCAATTAAAGATTTTTCATCATGGTAGGTAAGTCAGATTTTTGTGTCTGTGCTTTATTTTAATGTTCAGTCTTACTCTTTGGAGTTTTGGGTTTTGTTTACCATCTTCTAAGTGCCGCTCAATTCAGTAACAGATCTTACGAGAAATGTAAAGCTGGAGCATACCTTTTTTAATGAGGCAGAATGAGCCTACAACTCTCAGGCCTTCACATAGAGCTGTTTAAAACATGAAGCAGCAAATCTTAATGAGCATACCTGGATTAGGGCTCTTTTTATGGGCATAAATCAGAGCCATCATTGTACAAAGTGACACCTCCTGTTTGTTTTTAATAGACTCCAACTGTCGAATACCCTCTTGGACATCACCTAGTGAAAACAAGGGCAGAATAAGCTATATCAACATCAAACATCAATCTGACTTAAATTTCCCCCCCTATTTTTAATTCCAAGCTTTTGTTCATTATTCACACACCCGTTTTCACTTCTAGTGCAAGTCTTTCAAGGAAACACATGAAAGAAAACAGCATCTCAATGCAGAGAACTTGAAAGGAGTTATGTGCCAGTTCTGCCAACTGCCATAAAGATGAAAATCATATTTATTATTTGCTTTATACAGGGCATCGAGCAGCTCTTTTTGATCCTGTTTCTTTACATAACCAGGATTTTTGCCCTGTTTCTGTGAATATTTTGAACATCAATAGGACAGACAGTGTCTTGAACAATTATATGACTGTAACACAAATAAAAAGCATCTGGGACTTTGGGAGCAGATACACTACCTGAAAATCAGCACACCTTCCTAGACCCTGCCACATCCCTCTGTGACTTCGGGTTATTTGTTTATATTCTGTGACATCCTTGAAATACGAATTTAGCTAAATTAACCTCTCAGAACACTTTAATGCACACAGAGATTCCTCCAATAGGTATTAGCTGTCAGCTCCCCTCAGGCAGAGGATACAACAAAATTAGATACAGCTGCTTTGAACGGAAGAGTTGGGACACGGGAATGACTTTCTCAGCAAATGCAGTATGCCTTTAGGCAGGGCTCAAATTCCCTTCAGGGAACCCATTTACGTGACACACTTTCATGTAACCACTGAAAAGTCGTTCTCACTTTGATACTGCGTGGATCACCTTCATTCAAACTGGGGAGGCGCGGTGACAGATCACGGCACACCGGCAATTCCATCCACACGGGAAACACGCAGGCTCCGTAACACCGCTCTTCCCTTGTGGGACCGACTAAGGGCTGAGCTCTGCGGGGCTGCGGCCCCGGCCCGACTTACCTGCCCTCAGCGCGCCGTAGGCCCGGTAGAACTGGAGCAGGGGGTCGCTGCCCGTCCGCCCCAGCGCCGCCTCCGCCGCGGCCCGGACGTGCTGGAACCGCCCCTCCTGGCAGTAATAGTTGAGCAGCGCCTGCGGGGGGAGCGCCGCTGGTCACCCGTGCGGCCCCTTCACCGGGGGACCGCGGCCCACCCGCCCCGTCCCGTCCCGTCCCGTCCCGTCCCGTCCCGTCCCTCCCTCATTCCCGGCCGCTCTCTCCCCGCGGGCGGGACGGCGCCCACCTGCTGCACCTCAGCGTCCATGGCTGCGCCCCAGCGCCGCGGCGGGGCCGCTCCGGAAGGGCGAGGGCAGCGCGCCGCCATTGGCTCGGCCGGGAGGCAGGGAGGCGGGGGAGACCCGGGAAGCAGAACCCGTGGAAGCGGCGGGAATGCGGCCGTGGGGATCCGTGGGGGGGGGGATT
>JAWWEU010000163.1:18944554-18980887 GCA_035583155.1 Acropternis orthonyx
AAGCAGAACCCGTGGAAGCGGCGGGAATGCGGCCGTGGGGATCCGTGGGGGGGGGGATTTCCGAGCCGGGGCGAGCGGGGGAGACCCGGGAAGCAGGACCCGTGGAAGCGGCGGGAATGCGGCCGTGGGGATCCGTGTGGGGGGGATTCCCGAACCGGGGCGAGCGGGGGAGACCCGGGAAGCAGGACCCGTGGAAGCGGCGGGAATGCAGCTGTGGGGATCCCTGTGGGGCTGATCCCGACCCATGATGGGGGGCGGCCCCGCGGCGCCCCCTGCCGGCCGAGCTGCCCCCCGGGAGGGGTAAACGTAAAACTGCCATGAAAAACAAGTATCTTTTTAACGTAACATTTTCAGATGTTTTGTCCGCATGTTAATCTGAAAATACTTATCATTCCATTTTGATACTTAGGCTTTTCTATCGAAGCCTTAGACTCTTAGAACAATTGGAAGGCGAAACATTTCCCTCCCTCGAAAGATTTTTGATGAATTCCAGGGAAGATGCTATGAAATTTTATTTCTGTGTTAGCTATTGAGCAAGCTTACAGACTGCAATTGCTCATAAACTGGTTTTACAGGAAGTTTAGTGTTCACGTCGGAGTGTTTTCATTGTAAGTTGTAGGGGAATGCAATACAAAATTATGTAAACATATGAAATTAATATTTTCAGAAGTTCACTGAAGCAGTTGCTGAAGAACAACCAGCAGGCCCACTTTACAGCAGCACTTGCATTTTTCCATATCCATATCCACCAACTATTGCTTCTAGGAACATAGTGCTTCCAGAGAGATTCTTAACATTCCTGAGGAAAAGACCAATGGTTATTCGTCTCAACTCTATCTCACCTTTTTCAGAAATGCACTTGAATATGAGATGCCCTGCTGTGAACAGCAACCATAAAGAATAAACTTGTTCTTAGTCCAAGCTGGGGAATGTCATGTATCTAGTACTATTTTCTATCCCCCTTTCCTCTTTGTAAGCCCATGAATGCTCAGTTTTCATTTCTGTAAATGTGCTGAGCGTCCTGGGAGATGCTCAGCACAGCTCTGGTACCGCCCAGAGTGGGGCTGCTGGAGGAAGGCACTCAGGGCAGAATCACCGTGCTCACTGACACTCACTCAGTGAGAAATTCCTAGCTGGGGACTAACAAGGAAGTCCTAAGGATTTGCTTACGTGGAAGAACAGTATAGCTGGCTGTAAAGGTTTTCAGTGCCCTCTCATCCCATGGTTTAAGAAGCAGATCTTTTCATATTAATAACAAAGACCAAAGGTATATACAATAAAAAATTTAATCTTTATTATTTTGATGCATTAATAATGTTCTTTAGCATCAGTTAGGGTAATAGTAGCATTTTCCTGCATGCAGTTCACTAATACAGAGTTAGTAAATAATTTTAATAAAAGTAATCTATCTTTAATTTTCCTGTGTAAGAAACATAAAATGTCCTGATGTGTTGGATTATACAATTTTGCTACTTTCTCTTTGTGAAAAAATAGTGTGGACCCTAGATAACATTTAGAACTGTTCTAGTGCAGCATGAATTAAAAAAAAAAAAACCTGTGAGTAAGTACAAGAAAAGGTTAAGGATCCCGTGAAAGAAAGTTTGTATCTGAAAACTTATGATGCAGGCACTGCTTAGACATTCAATTTGAACTTTAGACCATTTCCCAACTGCAAAAAAACTTAAGTTTTTTAGAAGCAAATTATGAACTTACTTCACAGAAAGTATTGACATGTTGGCAAATACTGTAAAAAATAAGAACCTACAGCTGTCCATTCACTCAGTTATATCTTGTTCTCTGGAGTTCTTCTGTGAAGAAGTGCTATGGACAGAAAGTAACAAAAATGGTGTGACATCAACCTGAAGATAAAATTCAGTTCTTGTTTTATGTACATAATGCTGAAATGTAAAATAAAATGATTTTTACAGTATTTATATTTGCTTATAAAATCCTAACATTATTTTCAACAGGTTTAGTAGTTTTCAACATGTCTGTACAATTTGGATATACACTATATGCTTTTCACTGAAAATTCAGAAATGTAAAACAAATAAAGCTCCTAAATAGCTGCAAAATATTGCTTAATGGTATGGAGGAATGAGGTCTTGTTGAGTAGTTTTTTTCACTTAGCTCTGATGTATGGCTTCCCACGTTTAAGAATCCTGGACAGTCAAAGGAACAGCAGCATAAGCAATATAAACATGCATTGATTGCATCCAAACTATCTATAATGGTAGATAATACGTAATTTTACCTGTTGAACGCTTGCACACTACACTTATTGTGGTACATATTTGATGCAATAAATGTGCTAAAGTCATTATCTGTTTGCTCAAACATGCACCACAGGTTAAAAATTACTATTTACATAGCAGAGGGCTTTTCGTTAACGTGTACAACATCAACCTTACTGAGAGCTGAAGATGGCTAAACAATACTGCAGGATAAAGCAGAACAACTTTATAAAGGGCTCTTTTTGATCAATTTGGAGGGCTGAGGCAGATTCATTTAGTATTTGTATGCAGAAATACATTTGACAAAGACAAAATCTGTGACTTCAGACCTAGGAAGAAGTTTGCACCTTCTGAAACTTAATGGTCTGTGCAAAAAATAAACCATCTCTCCTATTCTTGTGAGTTGTAGGGGACTTTACAGGCATACCAAGACTTGTTTGGACGTGATACAACATGAATACATTAATTAAGCACCTCAAAATCTGTTATTCCTTTCCAGAAACACTGTGCTAAAAAAATCTGTTGTTCTTTGTGACTTAATGTTATTTTCATGCATGATCTATAAGTGCAGCATGCCTTCATGCAAATAATTTCTGTGTGTATATTAGTCATCTAATAGAACACCTGGCCCTTGTACCTGTAAAGGTATACTTAATCCCCTTCCCCAACAGAAGCCCCATTTACAAAAATAGTCACATATAATAAACAACATATGAATAAAAACAAGATGAATCCACCAACACAGATTTTGTAAAAATATGAAGTATGTGGCAGTTGAAATGCAAACAGTGGATACAGTTACCATATTGTTTTATGCTAAACACACAAATACTTGGTTTTGCACCCCTTTAACTGGTCCCTACAGTCTGTGTAGCCATTCTTTCTCTCCTCTTCAGCAGTGTCAGCTGGTAGTGAGAACAGTAACCTCCTGTCAAGGTTGTTTCCTCTTATCACAGTCACAGCCACTGACAAGGGGTCACTGTCTTTTAATAGGCACTGACCTTTAATGTACAGTATATTTGTAAAAATTGTCAGTTTGGCATAGACCTCCTTCAGGAGTCCTGTTGACACAAACACATGATCCTTACAGGCTATGAACTATTTTGCACATACATTATTTTATTTTGCTTTTATTTCTGACTGTCTTTATCTTCCTTTTCATGCTTTTCTTTGACTGGCCTCATTACACGATCATAAGAAGGTGGACAAACTGCTGTTGATGCAGTTATATCAGTTTTCTCTGTAAATGAGTTTTCATTTAACTTGTCAATAAGGATTTCATCTTTCATACCCTGACCAGCCCCTCCTTCAGTTTTGTTTTTGTTATAGATAAAGGAAGCTTGTTTTACTGTTCGTTTTAAAAGGTGACGTCTATAAGCACGCTGGATAATAACAGCAGATACTTCCTCCTGTTTTCTTTTTAATGTAGTTGTAATTGGTTCATAGGAAGCTTTTGAAGGATTGGATGCCATAAATCGATCCTCCATCTGTATTCTGAGGGCATCCATCTCTCCACTTTCCCCCAAAACACGCTTTGTGAAAGCAAACAGGATGTCAAGGCAGTGAATTCTGTCACCGCTCACCATGGGCAGATCCATTGCAATAAGCTGGACTTTATTTGGTTTGGGTAAATGAAGAGGAGGCTCAAGTGCTGCTGCAAAATCAGACAATTTCTCAAATTCCATGAATTGTGTTGCATCAGGATCAAATTTCTCCCAAACTTCGTAGAACATCTCAAAGTCATCCTCGCTCAAGGGTTCAGCACTTTCTTCAGTAGCAACACCGAAGTTCTCCAAAATCACAGCAATGTACATGTTCACCACTACCAGAAAGGAGATGATGATGTAGCTGACAAAGAAGAAAATCCCAACAGAAGGGTTGCCACAGTCACCTTTCACAGAGCTCCCCGGATGATCTTTATGGGGGTCACAGTCGGGCTCCCCACTGTTCAGAATTGGGGCGAGCAAACCGTCCCAGCCAGCAGACGTGGTGATCTGAAACAGGCAGATCATGCTGTTGCCAAACGTTTCAAAGTTGAACATGTCATCTATACCAGCTTCCCTCTTAACATAGGCAAAGTTGGACATGCCAAATATGGCATAGATGAACATGACCAGGAAGAGCAGCAGCCCAATGTTGAACAGAGCAGGCAGAGACATCATCAAAGCAAAGAGCAGAGTGCGGATTCCCTTGGCACCTTTGATGAGGCGCAGGATTCGACCGATTCTGGCAAGTCGGATGACTCTGAATAGTGTGGGGGACACAAAGTACTTCTCAATCATCTCAGCTAAAAACATTCCTAAAAAAGAAAAGAAGAAAACCAATATACATTATCATTTAATCTCCACATCACAATAGGAATTTAGAAAAATAGTTTTAAAATTGGCAGTTCTGTGTAGCGATCAAAGATGGTCTGTAGGTTCTACTTGCATAGTTTTTGTTATAGCAGTTATACTTAATAGTTGCGGATGCAATATATGTTGAATGATTATAACGGATGTGATGGTTGGTTTAGCTGAATCATGAGATAAAATGAAAAGTTGAATGACTTGGTTGATAAATTTTGCAAAGTCAAAAGCTAACTATACAAGCTCTACTCAAATAAAAGTTCACCTCATATTCATTTTACCTTCTTTTTAGTTTAGTAAACAGACTTACCTACTATTGAGAGAATGACAACCACAAAATCAAAAATGTTCCAGCCTATAGTGAAATAGTAATGGCGAAGTGAAATTAATTTCAGGACACATTCTCCAGTGAAAAGGACAATGAACACCAGGTTTATCCAGTATAAAATATTTTCCATTTCTTCACTCTGGTCATCAGTTTCTACCATCATGGTAACCATGTTAAGACAGATAAGAATCATGATGCTGATGTCAAATACTTGCTGTGTCACAAAATCAAAGACCATGCCTTGGAATTTATTCTGAGGAGGAAAGAAAAAAAGAAACATCCAATACAAACTGTAATTTTTTTTCTTTTCCTGTTACAAGAATGTAGAAAAACACATGCAGTAAGGCCTATGAGATTTCAATAAAAATATAAGTAATGATCCTAAGTAGAGTACTCAAGTACAACAGCTTAGTTCAGCTGCCTCTGTTGCATATTCATATAAAAAATGATTGTAAGGGAAAAATAAATTTTTCCCATGTTTTATTTTTTCATTTCTGCTGACTAATACACAGTTAATGATAATTTTCATGTGGGCATATTTCTGCTCTCTTTGTATCAGTAAAAACTCTTTGTAAATAGCTATTGGTCTGATGTGTATAAACAATTTTACCCCTGGTCTTGGTATAGGTTTTTGTGGTTTTTTGGATCCCAGCTTTTTCATTGCATTGTAGTATTTCTTCTGTTCTTCTGTCATAAATATGTCTTGACCTCCAAAGTAAAAACATGAAATCGAAACTGGTTATAATCACATTCATATGCAGTGATGAAAAAACTTAGAGGAATATGGTTGCTTGATTGACTGATATAATGAAAATCAGGAACACTGAATTGAGAATAATCTCTTGGCTATCAAATGCAGCTGCCTGCAATATAACCATTTAGTCTAGAAATTGTCTGGACATCTAGTATTGCGCCTCACAAAAAAGCAATGAAACATTTGTCTACAATTATTTTCCTTGAACTCCAAGAAATCATCTTTTATAGGAAGAGATACAGTAAACACTATTTGAGAGAAGCTCAAATAGTCTGGACTGCTCAGTACTGTCACTACTGCTCTGCAATTTTAGTGAAACAAAGGAAGCAGACAAAGTCAGGTTTTCTGTACGCAAATGTGCTAGTGCTTTACGTATATCTAGTTTAGCAATCATAAAATTAGCATTGGGGCTCAAAGTTTTCAAGGTTTTTTAGAAGATTTTGACTTTGGAGAATCAGACTTTGGAGAAACTTAGCTAGAGATTGGAACACTCTTGATTTTATTAAGAGCAAAATGCACTCTTTTAAGTCTTATATCTTGATTAGCTTCCACGTTCAATTAAATTCTGTTCAGCAAAAGCCTGAACTGGACCTTGGAGTCTGACAGCAATGATAAAGAGAGAATTATGGGTCTTTTGTGGCAACCTAACCAAAATCCATAGTAACCTCCTTTTAGAGGCAGCTTGAATGAAAACCTATGACACTTTCCATACCTCTTGAAGAAAACTTTTCCTTGGTAAAAGATACTTGCAGACATCTAATTCCAGGAAGGTCAAAGCACAGGATGGATACAGTGCAATGACTGGATACAGCCCTTTGTGGATGAGTGTGTGGGAAGCTCGAAGACTAGGATTGCATGGACCATAAGCTGGACAGACTCCATAACCATAGATCTCTAGGTCTCTACCATGTACAGCTTCCAAAAATCTTACTCAGCATCTCTGGATATTAACATAAACTCAAAGAAAGTGATGCAGTCCAGTAAAGTAAAAGTAAACTAGTAATTCATAGCTGCTTTTGTCCTTTAGTGTCCATTGCTTTATCTGTTTACAGAAAATAATTTTAAAGATGAGCATCTATACCAGTGAGATTATCCACATCTGCTGTGTGAAACAATAAAAAAGGCCCTGAGAAAGTTACAAACCATTCCTGCTCTGTATAGTTTCTGATTGTTCAGTGCCACAAAATAGATCTCAAATACTTGGGATCATTTAAACAGCATCTGTAGTGATCATTAAAACAGCACCTGTAGTTATGTGATGAAATAATGCCTTATGTTTCATAACCAGCTAGCTACTTTTGTATGCTGATAGACCAATTACAAAGGAAGAAGAAAAAAGTAGTCAAGAAATTAATAGTGCCTTAATGTAGAGACCTAAGTCAGGAGTTTGATCAAGCAAGGAGATTTCATGAAGTTTAGGCATGGAAAAGCAGATGACTTGAGGAAGACTAAACTGAACAGAGGTAACAGAAGGATCTGTTCCATTCAGTACAATGAAAAATCTTATGTTGTTAATGCATACTACAGGTATGAGTTTATATCCTAATACACTCCAGCTTTTTCAGTTTTGAGCAAACCATGGGTGTACTTTCCATATATCATGCACCTGCAAAAATGCAGTATTTTAGAATATCTTTAGAAGGGAAATGAAACAATACTTATCTTCTTTTTTTGCTGATTGAAGTTATCAATAATGACACCAATGAACAAGTTCAGGGTGAAAAAGGACCCAAAAATAATAAAGATGACAAAATACAAATACATGTACAAGTTGTCTTCATACTTGGGTTGCTGTAATATCTAAGGGGGGGGAAAAAAAAAGTGAAATATAATTCCCGAGATTTCAAGTGAAAATTTCAACTGAACAAGTGGCAACCTTGCGCAAAATCTCTCCCATATTCTGTGTTTGGACAATACTCTTATGACATTTACCAATGTATTTTGTCCATTCCATCCATTGCTGAGAACATCTGGCAGTTTGCATTCAATACTCCACATTTTTTTACCACAGAATTTCATACTAATCAATCTAATTTTTTTCATTCTGTTTTATGGGTATCAACTGCTTATGTAAAATACATAAATACACACTAGACAGACCTCAAGAAAAAAAGATATTTTCCATTACTTACATCTCTTGAGTCAATAGCTGCATACATAATATCCATCCAGCCTTTAAATGTAGCCTGTAAACAGTACACACCTGTTTAAACATAGAGCTAGAAGACAACTCATTTAGTAATTTCCAGCAACTCAGTACAGCACCAGTAATAATTAGCATAACATTGGATTTCTAAGAGTTTTGTCTTTGGCTTTCTACAGAGCTGCTCATTGGATATACTGCTGTGTATCTCACAACTTTGTCTCTATATGAACATTTTAAGCAGTAAACATAATTAACTTATTTCTGATTTCTAATTAATTATCAAAAATTGTGGAAGGAAGTATGATTTTAGTTCAGCAAATCATGCCAACTGCAAAGGCTGAGAAGTAGCCTAACGCAACTGAGTCATCACCACTAAAGACTGACAGGTAGTTCCTCCCTCTCAAATCAGAAAGGTGGCAATGAAAGGGAAGCAAAAATTTGATGAGCTCAAAAAGAGTATTTTCCTATCAATCAGAATTTAGACTTTTCTCTACTTTGAAAGATTATACCTAATTTAATACCTTTATTTTCACTTTAAATATATTGCATTGTGTTTTACAGAGGCTAGATCTCTCAGATACATTCTGAGATAAACTGGTAAGAAGTGTTTTATGTGCATTGAATACTTAATATGCCTCATAGATGACAGCATTTAGTGAAATTTTATAGGTATTTCCTCTGCCCAAAATCTGTAAATTTTTATATTTGACAGTGAAGTGTAGATTGCTTAATCTGAGAGTCTAAACAGAAAGTAATTTTCTTTGTTGTAGCAATTGCTTTTAACTAGCCAACATCTCCAAGGAAAAATCACTTGGGTTTTAATCCAGTTGTGCCCAAAATAAAGAAAAGAAGTAGACAGTTCTCTGACATTTAATCCTCATAATTTTGCTAAACAAGGCTGCAGATCGTTGGTTCCTTCATATTCCTTGCCATAGAAACCAGCTGCAAAATGGAAACAGGAACGGAACACTCTTCTTCATCTGTGGTTATTGCTGTATCACTATCTTCTTGAGGTTTCATTTCTAGTGAAAGTTTCAAAAAGCCTTTTCTCATGCAGCATACAGAGCAGTTTGGCATCATGCTGAAGTGAATTTAAAATGAGAAGAAATTATTCTCTTAAAGGAAAAGAGGTGCCTTACACTTTTGAAACAGTTGAATACTGAAAAGAGCATGATTATCCTTTGATGCAAATCCAGTATGCATCAACTTTCACATCTCAGGCTCAACACAGCAAATACGAAGTTCAGTCAACTAACAGTACAATGGTGAAATCAAAGTGTAGTATCAGAGGACTAATAAATCAAGAATAAATTTGTAAAAAGTAGAAGTCTCAGCTGAAGAATTTAAAGTCCTTGTGGAATACTTGGACTGCAAGGGAACAGAAGTAGATAAGCTTTATTTATGTAATTACTATTATATGTTTAACTTGTTGTCAAAGGCTTTTAATGGTGAACACTCCACAGACTTACAAAAATATTTATTCCAGCGCTTACTGTTATTGTTTCTTAACGCTTACATCCTTTTAAGACTGTGTCTTGTCATAGTCATTACATATCTGAAGAAGAATATTAATCACCTTCATGCAGAATCTTTTAGTTATTTGCAAACTGATTGTTGCTGCCTTTCTTTAGGCATTCATCACTGTTCCTGCAATCTTGCCACATAGATCTTGTTCTCCAGAACTCTGATCATTCTCAATATTTTCCTCTGAGCTCTCTTACACTAGTTCATGTCTTGAAATGACCGGAAAGGGTCTTGGTATTTCATCTAACAAGGTCTAAATAGGCAGGATGATTACTTCATGCCTATAGTGCTAATTTTGTTTCTGTCTTGGTACACTATTTGCATTTTTTTTTAAATGTCATAACTTGAAATCAGCACTTCAACATGAAATTCTGAATGCAAGGAATGGGCGTACTTTTATATGAGAAAGATGATGCACATGATGATGTAGCACTTCTGCAAAGTGTATGCTGTTGCCTCAGATTCAGACACATGATGATCTTTGCATATCATCCTCCAGGCAAAATTGAATTATTATTGTGCAGTTTTTTAAATTTAGTTTTTTAAGTTTAGTGTAACCTAGACTAGAGTGAATTAAAAAAATAGACTAACTTAAAAATATGAAGCTTCACCATGATCAATAAAGTACTGCAGTATAAACAGACAGTACCTTTCAGCCAGTGCTAGAAGACTGAAGAACTGAGGTGTATTATTATTGTTCTTGTTAAAAAAAAAAGCTTGAAAAGAATGTGGGTGTGGAAAAATAGAAATATAACACATTACTCTCTTGTGTTTTCCACAATGAGTTTCATAAAACTGTAAGATCTTAAAATTATTGAACACATTAAGAGAGAGAATCAAGGCATGACATTTAGTGATACTGCTATTTCTACTATAGATGTGTAGGCCTGCTTATATTTATCTGCAATGTGTTTTCTTCATCAGAAAGCAGGTATCATTTGAGTATTTGTGCATACTGAATAGAAAGTAACACAGAAAATGACCAGGAGATCAAATTATTAGTTTCCTTTTTGCATATTACCATATAAAATAACTTGTGTATTTTCAGTGACACTAAATCAGGAGTAATTAATTGCTTTCAGAGATTACAGCAGTATAACCAAAATCAGCCTCTGTTTCAAATGTTCTTTTTCCCCCAAGGAAATGTCAATGACACACACTCAAATGCAGTTAGAAAAAACAACAAAAATCCCCCTTCTCCTTTACTGCTGGTAAAAATACATAAATTTTCCCCTTGATACACAATTTCTAATGAAGTTGTAAGTCATGCTGGAGTTTCACCACTCAACTTCTTTACCAGAAATAACCACCAGGAAGATTCACATTCCCTTTTGGACATACAACAGCATCTTCCTTTTACAACACTGACCTGCTGGAACTGTGAAGGTATCCTAAACTTCTAGCCCTAGAATTCAACTTCTAATTTTTTTTAGCCTACACTTCACAAGATGTGTTTTCTTATTGATATTAGTAACAGCAGTATAATATAGTGTTGTGCTTTGAGACCCACTGGTTTGCCACATTTTATCCTGGTAAGCAGGGTACACGCTTACTAGCGGGATAAAGCAGGCCTCTGGGAGACTTACTTACCACAGAATCCAAACACTAGGCTCAAGTTAAAAGGCATAAGGCCATAAAATTATCAGGGCAGATGCCACATCTCTTTGTGTACACCAACCTCTTCCTCTTCACTCATTGATGCATGACAATTGTGAAAGGAATTTCTCCAGCAGATCTGACTCTGCTTTGGTGCTTCTCTTTAGGGACAGAGAAATACTCAAGCAAATTCAGACCAAGAAATGAAAAAAGAAGCTTGAAGATCCACACAAACCAACATGATCTATGCTGCATCATAGAAGAAAAAAAATTCTTATAGAGAGAATGTGTATTTATGTGACTGATGGCACAAATATTTATACTCCAAATTCGGTAAGAATTCTGGAAAATAGTCTGACCAATATAGTCTATAAAACTTGATCGATGACATATCTCATTAGCCTGTATTTTTGGGCAGTAAGAACTGTAACATTGCTGTAATACTATAATACTAAAGATTTCCACACACACCTGTCTCCTAAAAATACCCAAACCAAACCAACAGACAAATGCCAACCAAAAATTAGGTTATATTCTTTTCTTAGGCCACTCATTCCAGAAATTCATTTGCCATCACTGCCAAGTAAACTCAAGAAAGAGCTTATCAGAGAGTTGTTTTTGCTAAAAAAAGCTACTGTGACACATTTCTGTATTTTGATTCCAGAGTACTTCTTTCTAAAACTAACCCACTACTTTTGAATGCTTGTGTGAAATACCTATGTTTCTTTTCCATAAAACTATTACCAAAAAGGAAGGGTTTTCTGTGATGAACAGACTCATATACTACCAGATACATTTGAAACAAAAGTTGTTCACAGGACTTTCCCACAACAGTAAGGTCCTCAGTGCCTGGGTTTGGAGTTCTTTTGACTTGTTTTCAATTCAATTTTTTGTCATGAAAATGGTACTAGTTCCAGTAGTATTGACTCAAGATAGTGATGCAGAAAGTTAACACATGTTATGGTTCCTGTAACCCAGAGAATGTGAAGGGATTTACAACATTCTTTAACTGATGAAAAGGGCATGAATCAGAGGGCAGAATGGATAATGGAAATAATCCTGGGGAATCAGAGGAAGCTTTCTGTAGTTAGGTTCTAGATGCCTGAAAATAGGGACCTTGTATCAGTAATTCATGGCATTGACCTCTATGAGGTCTATGGGGTTATTTTCTCAGGTCCATCACAACCTAGCAAAAGTCTGTTCCTGAGATTGTTGAAGTGGAGAACTGTAGTAATCGATGCTATAGAGAATGAAGTTACTGCACTAGACCTTTCAAGTAATTATCAAGATGTTTTCAAAAGGCCATTAATGTCAATATTAGGTGCACAAAAAGCATACTCATTTGCAACCATGCTTTTATAATCAGATTTTTCAGGCTCAATATCTTATTTTAGGCCAAATACTAAAGTTTCAATAGTTTTATATTTGTTTCCGATATAGTAATGGATACCTCTAATTGAGTAATACCTTAGTATTTAGTCACCTTTACTATGCTACAAGCTGCTTAGGAAGGGTAGGGAAATCTAGGGCTATGATAACTATTCATTTCTTGTGTTTATTTTGGACACGGTGGCTTTGGAGTCTCATCCAAAGTACTTTATATATTAAATTGAAAATCACCTTTTAACTATCTTCTTTGATTGAGAAAGCAATGTAAGAATTTCAACCATTTATGAATTGTGTTCTTGAAGGTGAAAAAACATAGATTCTGCACATTTTAACACATTAACTGAAAGTCAAGCTGATACTTTTCTTTCTTTGCCCTAGAGCCCTTATCATTCCATAACTGCAAAATCATTACTAGTGGCTTACTTACCAAACCTTAAAAGAGGCAGGGCCAAGTGCCTGTTTTAGGCAATGACAGAAGTGCACTTTTTTTTTTCTGGTATGTCAAACACAGGCATTTTAGCAATACATGGACATTCTATTCACACAAAAAATCGCCTCCATTATTAAGCAAGACTTTCATATTGGTGCTAAATCTCTATATTTTAGATACTGCCAAAACAACTGGCTTGTCCTCCCAAGAGAGCTGAGTCCCTCTGTGGTAGGTCTAGATTAATTTTCCCTTTGGAATTGTGGGAACAATTGGCAATTTTCTCCCAGCGTGTCTCTCAGAAAAATCCAATAATTTAAGAATTCAAGTCTTCATGTAGGAAATATTTGTTGCTTTTCAATGAAGAGAAGATCGAATAAGCTCTGTATAGCCAGGATGCTGAAAAATATGACTGTTAGCAAAATCAAATTGTATTCAATAGTTTGTTTCTTTACAACTCTTGGTCTCTCTCCACTTTTTCCTGACGTGACAGTAAAGTAAATAATCATAATGACATTGTTATTTAAATTGTCAGTTATAGCCACACAGGTAAGATGTTAGAGTAGCTGGGAGAGGCAGTTATTCACATTGCACAGAACTGCTGTTTTAGACTTTGTGCACGACCATGTCAATACAACTGCATCATGTTAATGATTGTATTATTGAGATTTCATATGCCAACATAAAAGATAGAAACTTATTTAAAAGCTATAAAAGTGAATCCTAAGGTACTGCAGAATTAGACAGTAACCTCAAAAAAGTCATAGAGATTGCTGAAGGCACACAACATAGGTTAGAGTCCAGCATTTTCTTGATTAAAGCTGGTTATTAAATTATTAATAATTAAGAATTAAATTATTAAAGACTGTTAGCTACTTCAAAATACAAAGATAGATAGTGTTGTGAGGACACAATTTTTGATAGCAAAAGCATAATCTTATAGTACCTTTCTGCATATATTTTCTTTCATCTTTCAGTTTTTGCTAAATAAACTCCATTAGCTGCTTATGCATGGAAGTCTAAGGGAACATGTTTCATAGATTATAGTATTCAGTGATGTTTTTCTTTTCTTATTTCTCTTCTGAATGAGAAATTGCTTCTTAGATCACTTCAGTCTGCACTTGTGGCAGCCCAATGACTCAGATGAATTTTACTACATGGAATTCTTCTCTGTGACTTAATCACACCAATGCAGATATTTGTTTTTCAGCAACAGGAAAACTTAAAATACTCAAATAGCTGATTACCATTCCTGGGTACTTCTAGAAACTTTGAAAGTTCAAAGGGGCTGGAAGAACAGCACTTGTTTCTTCAGATGTGTTAAATTCTTTATTCGTCATAGTTGGCTCTACTTACTGCTTATGATGAAAAGAGTAATCAATTCCCAGTGCAGTGGTATTACTAAGTCACAGATAAAAATCATCAGTTAAATGTTTTCGCTCTTTGTTGCTAGAATTGCTTTTCACTATTACGTATAAACAGTAAAAGGTATATAAAGAGTGATGACTTACTACTTGAAGTAAAGAAAGATACCCAAATCCTACATTATCAAAGTTTACTTTCACGTTTTTCCATCGGGCACTTTGATTGTTTTTTATGAGTTCCTCGCACTGACTAAAATTGTTGATTTGGTTGACTTCAAACCTTTCATCAGTTGTGGTGTTAACACAGTAGTAGAACTTCCCAGCAAACAGATTTACTCCCATGATGCTGAAAATTAGCCAGAATATAAGACAAACGAGAAGCACGTTCATGATGGATGGAATTGCTCCTAAAAGGGCATTCACAACCACCTAGTACACAAATACAGGGGGAAAGAGAAAAGAGTATAAGCATATTTACAGCAATAAAGTTTTGTATACTGTTTCACCAATGCTTAATAAATGCTTGTTCAGAAACTAATAAGTTTTAAAGCAGTACATTAATAACTGTAGCATTGCACTGTTCTTTTAAATTATTAACATTAGTACATATAATGAAAGGAAAATAAGTGAGAAAATGAAAATTATTAATAGAAAAACAAAAGAGAAGACTAGGAAGTAACAAGATAAAGCCTGACACTTATGTATTCTTGATAAAAAAGAAAAATGTGTTAAATGAAAATACAGACATAACAAAACTCTAAAAATGTGTCAAATTATAGATTAAAAATGTTTAAAGAAAATTGGCAACCTGTAGATTTGACCAAAACAGCTTTGAAATTTAAGCTGAAAACACAAATGCCATGAATCTAGAAACTAAGCTCTACGTTGAACGGATTATGCGCAATATAAATACATATTTTTATTGCCTTATTGTTCCATGCAAGATTATAACAAAGATTAATTTCTTTGTATAGAAAAGCAAGACAGTTTTGCAATATGTGTCTACTTGAATCAACATAATTTATTTCAAGCTCCAGTCTTATTGTTTCAGTGTATTAAGTCAGCAATACCCTTCATTTATCTAAAGAAGAACATATTTAGGGCTTTTGATTTTGCATTTTAAATTACTTTTGGCCAGTTGCCTTCTCAGCCACGTGCAGGCAAGATGTCAATAAACCTTATGTCAATAAAAAGTGGATTGTTCTGATATATACAGTAATTAATCACGTGTCTGTCAGAGCTATCAAAACTTTTGTGATGAGCAGTTATTTCTCCTTAAGTATCCAATATCAGATTCTCATTTATGAGTTGAAGTTTAATTTTTTTTTTCTCTGTAAACCTTGTATGAAGGTAAAATAAAATATATAGTAGAGCTCTGATTGTCAGTAATTCAAGTCCTGCAATGAGGCAGGAAAGGATTGGCATGGATACTTGGAGTGTATTAAGTTGTCTTAGTCCATCTTTGTTCCCTTCTTTCTGCAATATAAATGCATCCTTCTCACTACCAACATAATTCTGAGCAAGCTCAGAACTGCTCAGTCTTACTACCTGTATTTCACAGCCTCTTGAAGGCCTTTGGAAGAGGAAAATTGTGGTTGTGTTATTCGTCACTCAGCACCCTCCTCCTCCTCCCAAATGTTATGGCCAGGAATTAGGACCTGTTTAGAGATCTTAGGTAGAAATGTTATTTTCAGGGCATTTTTTCTTCCTATTTAGTAGGACCTCCTCCATTGCCTGACAGTAGAAATGGGACCGTTCTGTAACTGAGAACAATGCTTGTATTTTATAAAACCATGACTTTTTTTTTAATTTAGCTATTTTTTTCTTTTTTTGGTGACAGTTTTAAAGAAAGCATGCTTGCTTCTTGAGATGTGCTTGAGAAGTATCTAGGCAATGTACGCATAAACTAGCCATTTTGAGAAGTGTTAAAAAAAGCTAAAAAGGTCCCAGTAATATTCTGAACATAAATCTGTTGATACTTAGCTTGATGGAACCGAGAACAACATAAAAATTAGAGATGGAATTAGAAATTCTGGAATTTATTCCCAGTCTGACCTGGTCTATGACATTGTATTATGCTATTGCTCCTTTGAAATTTTAGGCGAGCTAGTCTTTGTCTCATCCTTTCCCACCCCACCCCCGCCACTCATAAAAATGTTCCGGATGTGTTACCCTGATTGAATTCCTCTGTTTAATCGTGATGAAAAACCTGAAAATAAAGATGTCAAGAAAGAAAGATGGGGATTTAGTTCTGCAACTTAAATAAATAAAGGTTACCTGTGCTCACACGAAGAATGTTTTTGCATGAATTGAGTGCCTGTAGCAATTACTTTTATAATAACCCTGAGATCCATTGAACCACAGCACAGATCCAGAACAGGCAGCAGAATACTAACAGCTACAGTCATTGTTACATGAACTATGAACTGGTAATAGTTGTAGAAAGAAAGATTTCTACAAAATCCCATCAGTGTGTCTTGCATCTTTAGATGAATGGATAATGCAGTCTCCCCACTGAGCTTTTGAAAAGATCAGCCACATCTTCTTGGATAAAAAGAGAACAGCTTCCAGCAACTGTTCCAACAATGCTTCCAACAATTTATTTCATATAGGTCACTGAAAACCCATCAAATGATAACAATTTTTGGTCACTACTGACCTGGCCTGGATGCGAACTGGTGACCTAGAGATGAAAGGCTCTGTATCCTATTAACAACCCCTTGAGCTATCCAGTCCCCCTGGAAGGTTTTTTAAGAAAAGAAGAAAAGAAAATTAAAACTTTTAGAAGTTGTTTCCTGTTTGCATTTTGGTTTTGTTTGATGTTTTTTTCCCCCACCAGTGTTGAGCCTTTCCCCTATCATATTTATAATGGAAAACTGCATTTTTACACTCTGGTCAGATGCTTGGTTGACTGTAAAGTCCCCCTTTGGAAGAAGTCTTTTATTTCTTCAACACATACAGTTGGACATAATTGCTTTAACAGCATTTTTCTGTTTTACTTTTTCTTGGTATTTGCTTTGGGAATTACCTGAGGTATGTCAGGATAACCATGACATTAACTTACATAATATATATCCAGGATAGCACCCATACATACAGAGACAACACCTACAAACGTAAGTTACAGCAAATGGACAGAAGAAAGGGAGAATCAATTGGAAAGTGAACTGAATGCAGAAAAGAGATCAATTAGCATTTCTTAATGACTTAATTTAGGAAATGAAAATTGTCATACTCATCTTGTTGGAAAGAGTCTGCAGAAAGTTAAAAGAATGTTGGCAACTACAGCTCTTTGCCTGATCTTTACATCTAAATATGTGATTCAAAATGCATTTTTTATCTTAAAAGAGGCTGTTCTCTTGAGCCTATTTTCTGTTATTTCTTCATACAGAATATAATGCCAGTAAATTGAAAGAAAGATGTTTGCATAGTTGTTGGGTTTTGTGAATTACCTATGCATTTCCTGAAGGCTGGAATGCTGTTGGTCAGGCTGCCTCCAGTGAGCAAGCTGCAAAAGCCCAAGTTGATTCTGCTTGTTCACCTTCCTGTAGCTTCAGGTAGGTGGAACAGCAGTAAGAGCAAGTGAGAAGCAACACCTAATACCTACAAAGACAAAGGCGCTCTAGACTATTTTTCATTTCAGTTGATATTCATCCAGGAACAAAAAAATTGTCATGGGGGAAACCATGTCTCCTATAGAACAAAGCAGTATTTCATATATAAACACAGTTTTTCATGCTTACATTTCCATAACATTTATCTTTCAATATTGTATTATAAAGATAAAAGATAAGATAAAAGAATTACTGCAATACTGTCTGTACTATTTTTTGGCTGATACAACTTTATGTCAATACAAATTAGTAGCTGAGTTGTTCCTTGTTGCTGTTTATATCTTTTTCTGAACAACTCTCCAAAGAAAACAATAAAAACTAGGAAAAAAAACCAGTTTTGCTATCAGAACTCTTCATGTGTGTAGAATGAGGATTATGCAAAACACCAGCTTATCTCTGCTGTATGAGTAGAATATAAGGAATCTTTCCTAGATTCAGCCTTGCTGTGGGAGAAATAGCTGAACACATAGTAAGATATAAATGTGTTTTATTTCCCACAGCAAAATATTTTCCATAGATCCTGGCACATCTGCAGCCACAGACTTTCCAGGAATTTCTATGTTGCAGCTGAGTAATGGATATATAAGGGCCTCCTGAAATCTGTAAATAAACCAGAAAAAATCTTTAGTGGTACTTATCCACTTTTCCCATAACTTTTGCAGATTCGGTGAAAAGTTGCCTCCACTTTGGAAGGTGTCAGATGCGTAATGTTATGCTTAAGCAGGGAAAGTTCCCAAAGAGCTCCCAGAGAGAGAGCCTTTGCTCTGGAAGATGAAGAAGTGAACAAGTAGACATTGGTTTAGATTCTTGGTGCATCACATGGGTAGGATTGCCGTGAGTGGACAGGAATGAAGGTGCAGGTGACATACATGATCTGAGTTTAGCATGTTCTCATAGTGAAGGACTTGGAGGACAACACACAAGGAAGGTGAGAAGATGCTGAAACCACACTTACTTGACCAAGTGGGTATCAAGTAACAGACAGGTATATTCTCTCTTAAACTGTGGAAGACTTGAGTCAAGGGAGCACAAGACATAAAGAATACAGTAACTTTCCCAGTCAGGGGATCAAAAGAGTATCTGAGGCAGACCCTGAAGAAAGCCCATCCCTGAAAAGATTAGCGTTATCTGATGCTGTAATAATGGCTTCCTGTTCTCCCTGATAAGATAAAACTGATGATGGAAACTGCTGGTCTCTGAAGTTGGATGAGCCACTTCTACAAATCATAACATAGCAGAAAGTCAGTGGGATTGGGGGGAAAGAGCTATGGGGCTTAATTTAGAAGTAGCTATGTTAGTTGAAAATGTTTCTGTCACAAAAGCAATGGAGGTACCAGCCCTTAGGGCCAGCAGACAGAACACAAACTCTGCCCAGTGCACAGGATTAAGACTGATTCTCAGTAGAGGCTCTGGGATCTCTGCCACTGCTGCTTAGGGTGAGGTTTGGAGGTGCCTATGAAGGAAGATAACTGATGATGCAATTCAGAAGCAATATTCCCACATGTCCCACCTGAGTGAATACATGGAGTTTGATGGAAGAGGGGTGCCATGTATGGCTATATAAGGATTAAGAGTTCTTTATGTTGAAGGGATAAAGTGTTTGTACATTGCCACAGCAGTAATGTAGGTGGGAACTTTTATTCACAGATAATAAAGAAAATTTATCCCATTTTGTCAATGTTTATAACAGGTAATAAAACATATGTGACAATGCAGTCTAGCAGATGAGGACAGAATAGGAAAGGAAGAAAGACAGCAAAGGAACTGAGAGAGATTGCAATAATTCTTTTACCTCTAAACTACATATTTTCTCATTGAGTAGCTTGAAATGGGTATGCTGGGAAGAAGCATGCTGCATATACTTGATCAGCTAGGAACTGGCAAAAAGAAAATTCCCAATGCAAACAAACAAACAAACAAACAAAAAAACCAAAACACCAAAATGAAAATCATATGCCCCCACTTCCCCAAATTAAAAATATAAAAACACAAACCTCCCTAAACCCCCATATATCAAATAAGAATTTCCCATAACCCAACTTATGTCTGTCGTCCTGTTACCACTGTGCACATCTGAGAAGAGTCTGGCTTTGTCTTTTATCTATCTTTCAACCAAAACTAGAGTAATTTTATGGATTTGCCTTTAAGAGGTGCATAGTAAAAGAACTGGTTGCCACCTTTGCTACATAGTCTGCCTTAATGCTATGTACATACATATAATTTATTCTTAACTACGTGAGCTGTGATTATGTAAGGCCAGAATTAAATGACATTTAGAAAAGCTGTAAGAAAATTGAAAAATAAAACTAAAATCTTATTTTAGCATGCTAATGTTTAGCCTTAAGTCACAATCACTAAAAATTCATAAATTGATAGTTTTTAGAAGTAAATTATGATAGTGGGACTATACTATTATTTGAATCAATTAAAAAAAAAAAAACAAAGAAGATTGTTTCCACAAAGAAATAATGAATACATTTTGTCAGACTGTTAGAACTGGCATGAGAAGCATCTCGTGTGAATCAACTGAAAAAAATTATTTATGACCAGGTCTTCTTTTATTTTTAGAGTAAAACGAAGACTGCACTGGGAATACAGAGCAAAGATTATTAGAAAACTACCATTTAAAGCAGTGATTGTGAAGAAAAAGTTGGATTTATCTGAGAGTATGCAAAGGCAGGCAGGTGGAAAGAACCACAGACACCTGACAAGGAGTTACAAGTAAATCTTAATCTGAAGAGTAATGATCAAATAAAGATGAAGTAAAAGATCTCAGAGGTAAAGGAAATCACTCCCTTACCAAGCCAATTACTGTATTTTCTGCTTTTCAATGACTGGTAGTGTACAGGTGCACCTGACTGAAGAATGATTCTGGTAGTGAATTTTATCTTCAAAGAAAGCAAAACAGTTCCTCAAACACGTAACATACAAACTGTTTTTATAACACTTTGTGCTGAAGAAATTTCATGCTATTGGGTGGTGAATTTGTGCCTTGGAATGGTACAACTGTTAATAGAGAGGGTCAATTAGATGATTCTGCAGTTCTGTCCTAGCTTTTGTAAGAAAATGTAACTTGGTTAAAGTAGCAACACAAGCATTTGTTATTCACGTAACGGTCTGTTAAAAGCAAGCTACCCTGCTGGATTTAACAAAAGAGTGGAGGTTCTGAACCAGCCTGATTCTGTTTTTTACCAGAAATCAAGTATACAAAAAAGTACTTTTGAAGACAACATAGAAGAAAAGGCATACTGTAACATACTGTAGGATAAAATACAATAATTATGTGCCAAACAATAAATCATATGACTCCATTTGTTTGAGAAGACCTGGTAAATATTGTAGAGACATGAGCATGAAAACAGAGTAATTACTTGATATGGGAACAATATCTTCGTATTTCACTGAATGCAGTGAAAAAAACCCCAAGTTTTTGCCTTTCTTGTTGCATTAATGAAATGTTATTTACCTTTACAAGCCCTGTAACATTTTCAATTAAAATGCAAACTATATTTTGTATCCCATTCAAATTTCATTAAATTTTGATTCTAAAAATAAGGATTTTTTAAAAAAATACGACAAATACAAATCTGGATTAAAGTCATATCAGTTTCAAGTATATAAGACACTTCTCCAATAGTTCTCCTCTAATTGTAGAATTCTAGTCTAAAAAAATATTAAGATATTTCCTGTATGATTTATGAACATCTATATGCAGAGTCTTCTTACATCAAACTTTGTAAAGTTTTTAATTGCCTTTCAGAGAAACTTGCAGAAAATAGCGAATACAGAGCAAATACATAGTCCTTAACTGTGAGATAAGACGCTAAATTTACAGTGAACGCCGTTTATGCCGATACATCATTTACACTGAAGTTGTAAAACACCCTGCACTAATGATACCCTCCTATGCTGGTGCTTGCAAGGGCTGTAGTTCTAAGAAGTGTGTTTTTCTAATGATTATAGTGAATGTGAAATTTTTAATATCACTGACATGTCTCCTGCAGGACATTTGTAAGCCCTAAGGAAGATAATACTGTTACTGGCATTTTATCAAAATTCCAGAAACTAGTTTCCAACACAGGCCGAAGAAAACCGACTTCAGTTTCAAAGAAAGGATTATATATGTTACACGTTGTCTCGTGTTGTCTGTATACACTTGGAATGATTTAGTTAATGTAACATAAAGGGGTTTTAAAATTATGCAAAAATTTAAACTGCAATTGTATAAATATCTGTAGTTTTGACTATTCAGATCACAGTGTTTTGGTGTGTCCTTAGTGTATTAAGAGTAATGTTCAAAACTTACTATAGGATAGTTTTGAATACATATAGCTATAAATTGAGTAGCAGAGCAAAGCACGGATCTTTCCAAAATAATATAAAAGCTAGACTCAAATTTTTAAAGAAAGCCAATTTTTATCTCAGTTAAAAAAGCAATTTAAAAAACCCTTAAAATAGCTGAGGTTCCTTCTCCTGCAAAAAGAACTCTGTAAACTCTAGATAAACAATACTGATTTGCTCAAAAGTTTTCATGTTGTTTCTGTAACATCAAAATTTCCAATAGTTATTTCCAAATATTTAAAGAAATTAAGAAGGGGTGTAGGGTGAATATATATAATCTACTCTTGCTGGTACTGGGGTTCTCAAATATGATTGTCTCTCCTTCTAACCCGAAAACATACAATGTAGTGATTAGTCAGACTGTATTCATTAAGGGTAGAAAAGGGGGAAATACTGTACCCATAATACAGATAAGGGGAGGAACCAGTGGTCCACCCCATCCAAGCTGAAAGGTTATCCTATATGAAATAAAAAATATATAGCCTGTTATTAGTTGTGAATCTGTCATGACAGACACTTAGGGTTATGTTTTATAACTCAATTATATGAAAAATGTTTCTTTTACACTAATGAAGTTTTGAGTACTCTTGAAAATGCCTCATTATCACTTTCCTTGTAAGGAAATCTAAGGAATAGCCATTGAATTTTACAGGATATTTAAGACATCAAATACTCTAATTTAGTTTTACAAGTTATGAAATTGGACTGGAAATTTGAAATACAGTAAATGTTTAAAGCCATCAGCCAGAAATATGCATAAGGCATGCAAAACTGAAAGTGCAAGTGGATTTCAGATTGTTTGCTGCCTTCTACTATTTCTCTAATAAATAAATCAAGCACGGCATGACATGCTTTATTTTGTGAAATTAGACACAAATGCATGCTTTATTGTCACTTAATTCTCTAACTCAGCAAAGCAATGTATACTCAGTATTCTACATTGACAGGTAGCATACCAATTCAGAACTAGCGCAAAAGCATTATATTGCAAGTACTAGAAAGCTAAACAAAAAGCAACGGGTATATTCAAATCTCAGTTTGCAGCTACTTCTGCTTAGTACATACACTAATTGAGATGAGAATATAAACCCTAAGACAGAAATTTAAATTAAATTAAAGCAATCCTTTACTTTGCCTTCCAGCATCTGGGTGGAGTTGGTTTTGAGGTTCACTATAGAAAGTATTACAATTTTTTAGACTTCAGTATACTAGAGATATACTAAATGCCTTTAGTATGGCAAAATTCACTTCTGTGCTTAAGGCAAGCACAGGCTATGGATCACTTTTACCCTGTTTTGGTGCAAGTGATTCATATATCTTATATTCACTTTGGAAAGAGAATTTATCCCTTTTATGAAACAGCATGATTATAAAATTAAGTTGTAACTACAGAGTATAGCTCTACACTTCTAGGAAGATAACTTAAAATGTGAATTATGTTTCATATTTTGGAATAACAGAATAGGCATTAGTATTTACTGACTATGTAAAATGCTGTGCTCTTCCAATTCACCAGAATGGTAAACTTATATAAGAAAAATATTGATTGTTTTACAGTAGTTGAGAACTCAGCAGATTATTTTACAAAATGATGCAGAGCTTTTTATATGCACAAAGTTTTGTGGAATACGTAAGATATTTTATAATTCCAAGGCAAAATTTGCACAGTTCTGAACATGGGGTAAACATCGAAATTTAAATACATGTTGAATAAAAAGTCAGCTTGTTTTATCACAGCTCAGGTGTAGGTATGGGAAATAGAAGAAAGCAAAGAGGGTTGATTTATTTTTACTTTCTGCAGGCAGAAAAAATAATCTCTTTTTATGAATTCTTATGCAATGAACTCAGTTTCTGAGAAGACTGCAATCTGACTATAGTCTTACCACGAGCTGGTCAATTATTTATTATTTGAATATTTTTACTGTTCGTGAGTCATTCATAAAGTAATGCCAACAACTGTCAGTGAGCTATTATGAATACTTGCCAAGTACTTTGGGAAAAAAACATTTTCAGAAGTGCATGTAACTAATAGTAAATACAGTTGGCCAGTCAAATTTGCTCAGTGACTGGAATCAGGTACTTCATTGATTATCATTAATATTGGAAGACAGAGCTGAAACCTTTTTGCTTTCTCAAGATTGTCTGTGATTCCTACACAGTAAATTGCTCGTGAATTATTTATGTTGCGTAGCTGAAATTCTATCACATGATTGGGCTTCTGGCATAATTTCATAGTTATTCAGCAAGAAATAAGGGAAAGCAGTAAATAGATTTCAAATAACAGATACTGTTCTTTGAGCATGAATATCCTAAATCTTTTAAGTGGAAACTTTACTAAGGCAATCACGTAAGGATACAGAGAAATTGAATAAAACATTTTGCAGTCCATTTAGACATTATCTTTCTAGAAATTACCTATTTTTCAAATATATTTTAAGAGCTGCTTTTTTTTTCTACCTGTCTAATGTCTATGCTGGTCTCCCAGTCCTCCTGCAGCTGACCAGAATGTTATTAAAACAGTAAAGCTGACAGCAGTTCCATGACATTTCTCTGCACAAACCCACATACATTTTTCTGAATGGCCATGAACAGTACGTACAAGGGAAGACAAAGAGAAAATGGCTAAATCAAATAGTTGTACATTCTGTAGTACTTGACCAGCTCTTCCCCTGCTGAGTATCAATTCCTGAGTTTCACATAAGGACAAAACTGTTACAAGTCAATTTGCTGTATGAAGCTGAAATGTATTCATCTAGTAATCAATGGTTAGTGGTATATTTTCTGCTGCACTGTGAAGTAGAGATAAGTAGTCTGCTGAATACAATTTAAGTAAAAGATTTTGAAGTTTCAATTGGACTTCATTAGGCTTAGATTTCTTTCTAAAGATTATTCAGACAGTATATTCCAGCCTATTCCACTGGTTTATAATTGACTTGAAATTCATTATTGCATTGTTTCCTCTTATGTTTCCATGAAGCAGGAAAAAGCATTCTCCTAAAACATATTTCATTGACATGCATATAGAGTTAGTTTGTATTCAGTGGCTTTAAGGAACAGAAGGTATAAACAAATGAAAAAATAAGTTAAAAAGCCTTCTTAACTGAGATGAATTGCAAGCAGGGCCTCTAAGTTACTCAGAGTAATAAGAAATGACCTTCTATACATTGTGTTGAATATTGAGTAGAGATTAGTTGAAATTAAAAAAATCATTTACCTTACGAAAAGAACAATTTCATAGAGAAATCAAATAATTTGATTTGCTTTTTTAAGTCAGCCAAACTCAGAAATAGATTTAAACCACTAGAGGGTATGAATATATCTGTAGTAACATCTAGTAAAATTCAGGGGTTAGACAAATGGGGGTTTATCAAATATAAAGAAAAATTAAAGATTTCAAATTTTAACGGAAAATATCTTTAACTAATGCTAAATTAGATTCCTGTATAAATATTGTAATATGTTTATCAGTAAAAAAATAATATAATTTTGTTATATTTTATTCATTATTAAGAGTCTGTTAAGAGGGTTCATGGTTGGCAATTTCAAAGACTTATCAGAAAAACTCCTGAGATTGGCTAGAAAGTAAAGTAACCTTTAATGAATGTAACTTCTGTGTGATACTGCATATGGATTTAGGTGAATTGATGAAGCTTTTTGCTTATCTGTTAGTAAAAGATATGCCATAAAAAGATTGTGCAGCCTTTCTGCATGGACTTGTCATTCCTTATTCTGCATGCATGTATTCCTTCTATGCATGCATAGTTTCAGATTCTTTCAGGTTGTCTTACCCTCATGCCTTCAAATCGTGACAAAGCTCTTAGAGGTCTCAAAGCTCTTAGTGTCCTAAGGGACTTAATGGCACCAAGTTCAGAGTAACCCAATGCATTTGCTGTTAAGCTAACCAAAGAGACCTATATGAAAACAGGAAAGTAAAAATTATTATGTTGTACACACTACTTTACGTACCATAGATGTGAGATACACACTTCTTTAGAAGATTCTAATTTTGCATCACTTTCTTCAGCAATAGGGAGTCTTTCAAATTTAAAAAGAAAAAAAAAAAAGAAGAAAGAAGTAATATGAAAGAAGAATAGGTAAATGAACAAAAATAGTATAACAACTAATATCTGGAAACATTAATGCTTCTGAATTTCATATTTTGCTAGTGATTTGCAGGCATTTAAAACAATAAAAAGTAAATGAAATTAATTTCTCCTTTTTACCAGTTTAGGTATTGCTCTTACTATTTCTTTGTGTTACAATGCTGTTGGCATCAATAGTGATGGTTGATAATGTCCATTTGATTGCCCACAACTGAAAGGGAAGTGATTAAAGTTTGTGTTGACCTAATAGATGGACACAGAGCAATATTGCTCCTCTGGAAATTGGTAGAAAGGTCTGATTTTTCTTTAATCAGTTACACTGACTAATCCTTTTGCCTGACTGCTTTACAAACTGACATTAACACGGATTATGCTATTTCTAAGACCTTATAAGAACAGTTCCATAGGTGGCAGAACTCGACAAGCCTTTAAATATTCCGTGTCCCTACATTACCTCAGTGAGAAATACCACATTCTCCACATTTGCTATGGCTTCTGTACAAAATATTACCTTGTTTGTTTCCCATTTCCCCTAAATGTTCCTTCATTATGCTGTTCTAATTCCTTAATTATTCACTGGGCCAAAAATAGCATAATGTTCTCATGTACTTTTTTCATTGTAAGAAAAAATATATCAGGTAAAGAGAACTCCAGGACAGTGCCCTTTATGAACCATATTTTAAACTAAGCATTATATGTGAAATCTTTAACTTTTAAGAGTTAATAGCTTTTCTGTACTTGTCAATCCTGAGCTCCAGCAACCCACAAAACTAGATTCTTATGGAATCTGAATTTTGGTTTTAGGCACATTCCTCATACTGAAAACTTTCAAGCTGCCATGAACTGAAGCAAAATTAAAGAAAATATCCATGTGTGTAAATCCAAGATTTAATCAAAAACTTATTCAGACACTTGAATAGGTACTATACCTTCACACAACAATGTATTCAATTTTCACATTCACGAGATAGTTGTTTGGGATATTATGATTTAAATGAGGTCAAATATTAGAGAAAATGAGTTTAGAAAAGGAACAGCTGCTTCTGCTTGCATACTACTTCAAGCTATTTCATTGTAGGTGCCATTTGGAGAAGAATTTCAATACTAAAGAAAAGAGGGTTTTCCAAGAGTGGATACTTTCTTCGTATGAACATGGTTATCTGCAGCTGTGGACACAGAATTGAATCCTGGATATATTTGAACCATAAAATACACAAATCAAAAATGTTATAGACGCCCATCACAAAACAGAGCTGAAGAAAATTAATTGCTCTGATTACCCTTGTATGCTAGGAACAGATTCAGAAACTGTTGGATTTTTGGCAATTCTTTGGGATAATAAATGCTTATAAAGTTCCTTTTTTACCTATTCACTGTCTGTTTCTAAGTCATCTAAACCAGGACAAAACAATCCTAATTTTAAAACTGAGCTCATTCAATATTTGGGGTTTGTGTATGTTTTGCCAGAAATTACTGTCTTAAAAATATAGTGACTGCTTGTGGTTTTGTAACTATGTAAAAGACAGTATTTTCATTCCTGCACATTGGAGGTTTTCTCAAAAGCGTATACTTAGGATATTCTTAAACTCTCCATACTTGTATCAATGCATCAAGAAAAGTTCTCCCATTTCACAGCACAGTAGACTTAGAACTATGAGATAACCCTTGCAGCAAAGACTATTGAGTCTTATTTCAAACATGCAAGTTCAGTAATATTTACTGGACTTTCATACTAAGTAAGCCATACTACCAATGCTAGAGATTTATGTTGCTTTCCTTGTAAATCCCTAATTTATCCATATGCTGAAATTTGGGGATGTGATGTTTGTTTTCTTGCCAGAGGAGTTTTGATTCAGATGTGTGTCACATGTCTGGTGTACCAGACACCCATGTAAATGCTGGATTCAACTTAGACCACAGCAGGAGGGATGGTGGGTCTGAAGGTGGGAATGAGCAGTCCAGAATGGAGGACAGCACGACTCCTTTCAATAGCACTGTCGGCATAAACTCTTTAGCTGCTTGTGGGGCTACCACGTGAGGTCCTTCTGTCAGCAGGAGAACTTCCCGTCTTTCCTAACTCTGTGGTATAGCAGTGCTACAAGTTTAAAGTGGAAGACAAAGAAATGGGAAATTTTTCCAGCTACCTTACTATTAGACTGAAAAGTAAACTAGTTGACATTAATAGATATTATGGCTGCAGAGAAAGCAATTTAAAAAATAATGAGACAAATATAAAAGTGTCCCCTAGGAAATACACTACATACATCGACAATCAGGAAGTCTAGCCAGCACCAGGCATTAGTAAAGTATGTTTGGTAGCCATAGGCCACCCACTTCAGCAGCATTTCCAGAATGAAGATGTAAGTGAAGACCTTGTCAGCATATTCCAGCATGGTCTTGATAGTTTTACGCTGTTCAATATATATGTCTTCAAAAGCCTGTGAGTATAAACATTCAAAGATATGTTATTTTTTGTTACTGCACATACTTCAGGTTGCAACAAAACACAACAAAAAAAGGCAACAAAAAAAGGAAACTATTTTCAAGAAAAGGCATGGGTTTGTCACTTCCATCTAAGGCTAATAGCATTGATTCTGCAAAGTGTTGTGCCTGAGCTGAATTCTGCTGAGATCATTTGGCTTGTATGTATGTAGGTCCAATTTCAAAACCCAGAGCCATAGCTATTTAAATTTTCAGGACAGTGACAACACAATTGAACTTCTGGTTTTAAGTCCTGTTGCTTTTTGAACACTTTAAGTTATAAATCATAGAATAAGCTCTTCCTTTCTTAAAAAAAAGAAAATTAAATCAAATACCTGCTTTTATATATTACTCACATTTTATGAGATACATAAAATTTCTGAGTGCCTTGCAATGTTACTTGTACTTTTTGTGTTCTCATTTTTAGGCATTTGAAAAAACAAATAGCTTCCGCTTTTCATACGTTTTTTTCTGTCTCAAAATATTTTTCCTTTAATTGCTTTCAAATTTCAATTATGCTATTATTTCTTATGGAGAATGACTGATTTCATCAGGCTGAAAGAACTGGAATGATTTGCTAGCTTGCAAAGATTTGGATATTTATTGATACTAACATTCATTTTTACTCAGCCTGCTTTTGAGTCACTTTACATCTGTCAGTTCAAATGATTAGTGTTTGTATATCAGTCATCAAGTTAATGTCTGTGTACCAGTAATTCTGGATACTTAGATCAGGCACTTTGGTACCTGACACTCTTATGTGTTCACTAAAACCTTTATCTCACAGAACTGGGAAGTGTAGACTTAAACTTTTTATTTTTATGTGGATGACTTTAAATGACAGGGAAGGTGTCACAGTGCTGAGTAAAAGTAGTTTTTTTGATGGTTGCACTGATACTAGACCAAACAAAAGCAGGATAATTCTTAGAGATATAAATGAAACTAGTGACAGATATAAGCATAAACTGCTAACCATTAACAGTATTTTAAAGTATTGGAAGTGGTCTAAAGAATTTATAATAGAATTTTGCAATGCATTTTTTTTTAATATGTAGGAACTTAAGTAACTTGCTAAAGGGTAATTGCATTTAGCAGGGTGGATGCTGGATATAGTCTATATTGTCTCAGCGTGGGTAGTTTGCCTAAGAAACTTCACCTTAGTATATATCCAGGCTCACCTTTATTTCACAATTCATCTCCAATTTCTTTATTCTCTGTCATTATTTGTATTTTCAAAATAACATATTATTGGTGTGTTTTATTTCATTTATTGTTATAGATTTATATGATTGTTTGTGTCTTTTTGTTCTGCCCTTACATGTTTGTTAAAGCAAATCCATGTTCTTACAGATGTCCCTTTATTCTACATGAGTATGAGTCAGTAGAAGCTGAATTGCAAGCCTAAGTAATAAATTCTTATTCTTAGAAAGGAATCATTAAAAGCACACAGTCTTAATCTCTCTTGCTGTTCTAGCACATAACATTTATAAGACTGCATAAGCCAGCCCTGGCTCTAGCTGTTTATGCCATTACAGCTCATTCCAAACTCTTCATGACAGCTCTTTTCCCTGAGTTACATCACTAAACACCAGCGAAACGAGAGAGAAAATTCAAATAACAAAGTTAAATATGTTCTTTTCTTCACATCTTGTTCCTCCCTTTCAGCAATGGACTTTGGCTTTCTCCAATTGCTTACATCCATTCTTTTTTTCTACATACTTTTAAGAAGATACTTTTTTTGACAGTTTTTCAAAGGCCTGACTAAAATTTAGTCCTGCCGTCTGAAGACATGGAATTGTGTTAAGTTAAAACAATGCTCGAAGTGCCAACTTTTAAGGAGTTTTCTGACAACATTGAGACATTCTGTTTATGTTTTACTTACCAGAGCCCCACTACTGAGGAGAATCATAAAGACAATGAAAGTCTCAAACCAGTTGTGCTCGACAATCCTGAAGCAGGTTTTTCTAAGGTTCCACCACTGCTTTCCTCTCCCTTCTTCTATACTTACTTGACAACACTTGAACCTTCTTACACAGCCTTTAGAACAGTGTATGTAAAGAAAGGGGGGAAAAAAAGAAGAGATTTTGTTGATTTGCATTGATTTTAGTCATGCATTTTGTTAATTATGCAATGCTATTTTTACAGAAGCTGTGGTTTTTAGTAAAAAACCAATAGATTTTCACCTAGATGTCCTTTTTCTCCAAACGAAAAAAAAAATTAACATTGCTACAGTTAAATGAACAAGTGAAAAGAAAGTATTTCTCTTTATCAAGAACTAAGTGCTTGATACAGTGCACACAAAAAGATGAAAGTCCATGGAACAGGAAGCCAAATTACAGAATACAAACTGTAAGTTAAAATATGCAAAGGTCATCCAAACATCAAGTAGGTTTATGTAGTAAGATACAGGCAAATGATATTAAAATAGACCTTCTTTTGTACAGGATACTCAATTCAGACAATGCTGCATTCATTTAATGAAAAAAATCTAAGCCTCTTAACTGGGTTCTGGGCTTTTCTGTACCACCTAACTTCTCTAACTTGCCCCCAGCTTATTTAAGCTTTTATGATTTACCTCCTGACTTAATTTTTTTTCTTCTTTCTTTTATGTAGAAAAATACCAGTGAACAGTAATGGTATTTTCCTTGCCAAATTCTAGACTGTTACAGTACTACTTCTTACAAATTCAATGTAAATTTCTAAAGAATGATCTCCTATTATGTCCAGAATTAATCCAACCTGACAGTAGCATTTATTCTCCAATGTCTAAATCTAACTTTTGCTTACAGATAACAGAAACGGCATTTGTATCCTTACATTACTATTTCAAATGCATTTCTTTCCCCACCTCCTTCACATGCACATATCCATAAGATTTCTCAAAAGGAAATGCCATTGGAAAAAAATATTTATGACCAGATTCTGGTTTTATTGAATTTTGGGCCAATAGAATGAAGAATGAAAGATGAAGGAGTCTGCCAGGTGAGACTGTTCTTGCCCCAGGTGGCACACAAGGCTCCTCCTTCTCCCTCTGCCAATTTGTAGAAGGTTCATTTAGCTTTTTGCACAAGACCATTCAGGTGCAGATTTTATTTATCCCTGAACAGCTGTTTCAGTAATGGTATATTTTATAAAGCATGTTGATAGATATTTATGAAGATAATTTTAAAAATAGTGTATTATTATCTAAGAGACTGTAACTAAACTCAGAAAGTACAGTAACTCATATGAAAATAAATTTTTAATACTGTATTTTTCTTCTTTTAAAAATACTGATAAAATGTTTTCTTAATTTTTTGATACATAATTGTGGTATCAGTATCATGTGATATGAACTAAAAGTACTACTGCTAATAATCAAAGTTTAAACATTAACAAAAGAGTAATATGATCCATAAATCTTAATACTTAATTTAAATAGAAAATTATTCTATTATTCTGTTAGTAAGTATTATTAGTATTTTTGTTGCAAACACCTTCTGTGAAGCAGGCTTCTGGCTCCTGGGCTTCTTCAGGTTCAGCTTCTGGTTGTTCTTCTGCAGGAAGTCCAATATCAACTGTGCTACCTTCAGATGAACTAGATGAATTTAACTTCTGTAAAGGAAAGAAGCATCACAAATGCACAGTAAATAATTTTAAGGGAAATACTATTTTATTCTGGAATAAGTAAATGATTAGGCAGTGTTTTTGAATGTTGAAGAATTCAACATAAGTAAATTGCTGATAAACATCTGTGAAATTTGTACAGTCTTTGTTATTCCTTCTGCATTGCATAGATCTATTAAATAGAAGGTTTATCAGTGATAGATAAGACTAAATTAAATCAAGCTTTAAACTGAAAAATATGGGTGATGATTACATTGATACAAGCCATAAGTGGTGATGATCTCTCGACCTACATAGAAACAATGAAGCTTAAATAAATATGCAGAAATCCAGAGCATCTACTGAAAAATCAGGTAAGAGCCTAAAAATAACTACGTAAATTAGATGGGAGCTCAGAGGAATGAGGGGGGGAAAAGCAGAGAAGGCCGAACTTCAGAAGTCAGTCCAGATTAAAATTGCTGGAAGTCTAGCCCAGAGTGAAGCAAAATCCACATACAAGAAGGCTGAGGTAGTTTAAGTCCATAAAAAATTCAGACTGCTAATTTCAATAACATGATGAGCATAAAGAAAGAGAAGTGTAAGGTGGAAACTAAATTTAAAAAGAAAAAACAAAGAAGTATGCATTTAAGCTAATTCTCATCCTAAAAATTCCAGAAGTGTTGTAATGTGTACCTGGGACCTGGTTGCAATCTGGATGGTTGGTATTACAGCTAAAGGTTGGGTAAAAAATGTGAAGAAAATCTATTTAAGGATTTAGGATTAAACAGAATAATGAAATAAATACAATACAGATCATTGAGTCCAACTGCAAACCCAGCACTGCAAAGCTCACCACTAAATCATGTCCCTAAGTCCCACATCTACACATCTTTTAAATATTTCCAGAGATGGCAACTCAACCACTTCCCTAGGCAGCCTGGTAACAGTGCTTGACAATCCTTTCAGCGGAGAAATTTTCCCCAAGATCCAACCTGAACCTTCCTTGGTGCAACTGGAGGCCATTTCCTCTTATCCTATCACTTCTTCTTTTGGAGAAAAAACTGGCCCCCCCCTCATTAGAACCTCCTTTCAAGTTCATCAGTGCTAGGTTGTAGCAGACCTTTTGATATTGAGGACAAAAAAATCCCCAAACCCTAACAACAAAACTCTTGCTAAAGCAGGGGTAATAGTAAGTCACAAGTGTCATAGTACTTTTTCAGTGGGATAAAACCCTGTTCCTACAGGTAGTAACATATTGACAGAAAGCCATACTAAACTGAATCTGTTTCTAAAAGGAATGAATTCTCCATTGTTCAGTCATAACCCGGCTCTATTCGACTGCCTGCTCTGTGATGGTTTGGAAGACTGCA
Source organism: Acropternis orthonyx (assembly GCA_035583155.1). NCBI lineage: Eukaryota > Metazoa > Chordata > Aves > Passeriformes > Rhinocryptidae > Acropternis > Acropternis orthonyx. The sequence continues at coordinate 18,978,159 of JAWWEU010000163.1, forward strand.
CTGACCAGTATGAAGGTAGTTGTGGGGAGAGCAGATGATGAGCCATTGTTTTTCTCCAAAGAATCTTTGCTGACATGTTTTATTTTTAAATCCTTCACACTGGGCGAAGTTCATAATGTGCCCAAATAGATTTTTATAACCTAAATAGACTTTTATAACCTCTGTTGTAACAGCAGTTCAGAAGGATGAGTCCAGATTTTGGCTAATATTTAACAGGAAAAGAATTATGAAGGCTTCAGATATTAATTGGAAATGGGAACAACACTGTCTCTGAAATAGGTTGCTGTGGGGACAGGCTGTTTCGTACAGGTCTCCTTTCCTGAGGACGGATCCAAAGGCTGCACTTGGCTTAACACTGGGTTTTTGTTGCGAGCCCTAGAGGGCATATGCACATTGAAGGGACAACGGTAAAGAATTCAGCTACCCTAAAATTAGGGTATCTGAAGCACTGCTAGCAATACAACAGTGGGAGGGAATGGGGAAGATGAGTTATCTGATAAAGGAACTGCATTCCTACCAGAATGGAAACTAGCTAGTGTAAGGTTGAGGTTCCTCAAGTCAGAAAACTAATATTGTGAAGTGTCTGGGAAGATAATTTAGTAATTTGACTAAAATATAAACAAAGTAAGTCATTGAGGGTGTAGTTGTTTTGTAAATTCTGTTATCAAATCAATTTAAATTATTTTGTTAAAATAGCCACAGACAAAAAGTCACATAATGGAACACTTACAGCTTCAATAGGTTTTTTAAAATTACAGTTCCCAAAAAGGCTTTATATCTATAGCCTGCTTTGGCATTCCTTTAGCAACATTATGTATTTTCATCTGTTCATATTTTTCAGTTTTAACAAGTGAATTTGTAGTATATGGCAGAATCTATGGTTAAAACTTCTTTTCGTGGGAATCCAGGGCTAGAAGACCTGACAATTTTAAAATCTAAAAGAATTCCTATGTCTAAAGGAATCTCTAAAAGAGATCAAAAGGATATTTTTGTGTTTTCTGGTTTATATCTGCTCACAAAAAAAAGTCTCATATAGGGGGATTTTCTGAGTGGTCAAGAGAAGATGTATGACACTCGTCATGGGACCCTTGTTACAGGAGATAAACAAAAGCTTCTGTAGTTGCTAAGGCACTACCTTCTACTAGTTGTTGTAACTACCACATAGACCATAAACAGTTTTTATGGATTAGTTTGGTCTCCCATTGCCTGACCTCTTATCCCCTCTTGGAGGCTATAATTTTTAATCCTTTCTCACACTTTTGTTCAAGAATTAAAGCATCCCTTATACACTCATTTGTGCCCATCTACAAAGAGGTGTAAAAATAATGAATGATCAAGAATTAAATACTCTGGTTTGTGAAAAATAAAACAAAACAACCTCCAACCAACAACCCCACCCCCACCCCCCCACCCCAAAACAAAAATCCTGAAACAATCAGAGAGAAATGCACAAAACATCTAAATACCTCTTTGCTTTCTTCCAGGTCTGATTCACTACTAAATTCCTCTGTGTTCAGATTTTCAAAGTCGGATTCACCCACAGCAATGGGCACTGTCACAGTGAGGCTTGGGTTGTTTATGAATGACATGTAATCACTTTCATCAATTATGTATTTTTCCACACTGCTGCCTGTGCCTATCCCACTGGTGGTTCCATTCGCATCTTTAATATAATCATGGTCCTTGCTTAGTTCCACCGTTGTATGGTTAGAAATACAGCTATTCTTGTTGTTCAAATCTTCGAGTGGCTTGATTTCATCTAAAGCTTTTTGTTTTTTAACAAAAGCTTTTTGGATGAATTCACGTGCTTTTCTTTTCACATAATCTATGCCTTTCTGCATTCTTGCTACAGCAATTTGGAGATTGTTCATTTCATTATCATCGTCTGTCACAGCAAGGTTGTCTGCACTAAATGAGCTCAAGAGCAAGGCCAAAAATAGATTCAGTACCTGTAGAAAGATTAAAAAAGAAGGGATGTTCTAGACTTTATCTCAACAAATAACATGTATTTTATTAAAAAATGTCATATTAGTGACATTAAAGACAGAAATTCCAATAATTCACCATAAAGAAAAACAGCACCCTCACAACTTTTTCTCTTCTCCATAAAAACTCGGCCTTATTTAATTTAGCTTAGGTCCTGCTCACCATTCCAAAAATATTCCTACTACTGACTAGTGTCTGTAAATGTGTCTTTAAGTCCCCACTGTATATAAATATTTTGGTGCCAAATCCTATAACCTAAAAATGAAGATATCAGATTTGCTATTCAGCATCATAAAAAAGTTTATTCTATCCCATTACACAGTAGAAATTAGATTATTCAGGTGACTAATCATATGGGTTAAATAATAAAAAATCAACAGCAAACAGTTTATAAAGAGCCCATAAACTAAAATAATTTGTAGCACAAAATATTTGCAAAGAGCCAAAAGACAAATTAGTCACATTCTTAAGTGCTCACTCTAACATTCTTAGGATTTTGATATTGCAGAATACTTTGTTCTCTATCCAAAAAAGCTCTTAAGCTTAACTTCAAGCATTGCTTGAAACCACCTGCTTAAGTGCTTTTTTGAAGCAGAGCCAGAGCACTTAGTTCACTTCAGGACTGAGACCATTCTATTGCCAAATACTTTTTGCTAACACTTTGATTACATACCACCAGGTTTCCAATCACCATGACCATCATGAAGACTGTAAGGCACATGGCTTGGCCTGCAACCTCCATG
>JAWWEU010000163.1:18980974-18999811 GCA_035583155.1 Acropternis orthonyx
GGAAGTTCACAGTCACTGGAGATCTTGCAGACACATTCCTTGTAGCTTTTCCCAAAGAGCTGCATCCCAACCACAGCGAAAATGAACACAATGATGGCCAGCACCAGGGTCAGATTCCCCAGAGCTCCCACAGAATTACCAATAATTTTTATCAACATATTTAGTGTTGGCCAAGATTTTGCCAATTTGAAAACTCGTAACTGGAAGAAAAGAAAAATACTGTTAGGACAACCAGAAATACACCAAGATATTTGAAAATTAATTTGTGGAAGGCTATTACTGCAAAATATGCCTTGAGTATGACTGTTCAGATGGAATCATATTCTCTAAAAGATGAAGATGGGAAGGCTACCTTGAGAAAAAATTGTGAGGTTGGAGTTTGATATCCACAAAGCAAGCATAGTTTTTACTGAAGTCCAAAGGAGCTACTTGTATGGAACTTAAAATCTAGGGTAGCTCTGTTAAAATCATCTGGGCCCCTTTTCAACTGATATTTGTAGAGCATATCTATTCCTGTCATGTCAATCACATCATCACACATCCAGAGAATCGATTTGTTTCTGCATAGTAGGATGTTTACAGTGTGTATATACAATAGATACACTGGAAATAGGCCCAGGGCACCACTGCTGTTTGTCTGGATCTCTATCAATTCCCATTGAAGAAAGTAAGATACCACAATTAATAAGGATTTGCACTAATGAAAGTGACATTGGGATCAGTACCATGGCAAACATCAAGAAAACTTTTAATGCAAAAATAATTTTTTTTAAATGAAGCCCCAGTGAAAAATCAGTGCAATTGATGCATATTTACCAATCTGAATGACCGAAGAACCGATAGTCCTTCCACATCTGCAAGACCAAGCTCAACCAAGCTAAGGGTTACAATAAAACCATCAAAAATATTCCAGCCTTCCTGGAAATAATAGTAAGGATCCATTGCAATTATCTTGAGAAACATTTCTGCTGTGAAGATTCCAGTGAAGACCTGAGTTCAAAGTGCAGTTTGTTATTTCTTTGTGAAACATAATACTGCAGATTTCGTTGTTGTCTAGGTTTTTAATGCAAGCTACATATCTGCAATATCTCATCCAAAACTGATACTTAAAAATAGTTGGGTTTACTGTAGTGATTTATTATGCCTACCTTCCCTTAAAAAGTTCCATATAAAGCAATTAATTTAATTTTATACTATGCAAATTACATAAACTTTTTTTTATAGCATTCATAATGCAATTTCAACTCTATCAGGATATGGACTTTCTCATGAACTGTACAAACAATATCCCAAATTTCATTTTCAGAATGTAAACCAGAATGCTTTCCAAGAAGTCACATGGTGTAACATCTTTCTTGGTATATGAATTACAAATGAAATCGAATCTAAGACTCGAGAGGGGCAGCTTCTTCACTGGTGTAACATGCCATTCAGTTCAACAGAGTTATGATTATTTATATCAAATGAATAAATGGTACATTATAATCTATCTCAGTTGATAGAGCAGCTGAGATACATTATAATATACTGAGATGAAACAATTTGCTGAAACTGAGTAACATCTGCCTGCATGTTGCCAGTAAGTTCAGTGAAGCTGGTTGGCTCAATCACTTTGATGTCAGGAATGGAAGAGCATTTAAGAATGCATTTTAAGCAGGGTGTTGCTGGTAACGGCTTCTCATCATGGGATGCTATGCTGAATGAAGGAGGAATCATATTTAAGAGCCACCAAGGTAATGACCTTGAGTAGCTTTGAGAGAAATCTTGGGAGAATTTCCTGTAGGATAGGAATGTACTAAAGCCACTGTTAAAGACTGCTCAAGCTTTCTTTTTTTGGTTTTGATAACCTGTTTTCTAGCAAGCTGAACCGAAAATAGGACAGCAAAAGAGAATAACCTAACTGGGATAATCAGGAGACGGGAGAGAAGAGTCTGACTTGCCCTTCCCAGGAACACCAATACTCAAGATAGATTTTGTTACAGTCTTTAAATACAGTCTAGATACAGACACCAGCGGGGGAAAGGTTACTAATTTTTAAGCTACAGGATTGGAATCCCTAAGGAAGACATAGGAATGATAAATACAGTCTGAAATGCTGACTAAAGTTCCTTCCAGTCAGGGCAGGAAGGTTCTCAAGGAGCTTCAAAGTGGAACTACTGCACCAGGCAACCCTTGAGAGCCTCTGTATTGCAGAAGGGGTTTGTTTATGTCAGAGAGCCCCAAACTGGAAGAGCATGGTGCTAGCCTGTTCTCTCACATGCCCTTAGTAGTCAGATGCACACCAAGATTTATATGGAATTTTCCTGGTTGGAAAACAAAACTATAAAATGCTACAATACAAAATTTCGCATTTTACTAGGAAATTAAGCTTCAGAGTTTCCTTATTTTAAGTATATGAAAATCAGCTGTACAATTACCTATTAATTCTCCCTCCTAAATCCTGTAGTTATTTACATGATCTGAGATATTTTTTCCTCATTAAAAAACAAGGATTATTAAAAATCCCATTATAAGAAATCAGTTCTTAAAATAAGAGATAAAATAGGACTGCAGCTGCAGATACTTCTATGTGATCAAACCTGTCATTTCAATAGTATGAGAGCTACAAAAAGTTAACTCCTGAAATCTTTAATAATTTATCTTTTTGAAGTAGAAGGGAGAAAATATAGCTGACAGCATGAGGAAAAGATATCTTAGTAATAATCTTAGGAAAAAAACAATAAAAAATATAAGAGGAAAAAATACTGCTGGATATTTTTCACATAAAGCATATAAAGAAAACAATCCAGTATCCACATAAAAAATCTTTTACAGAAGAAAATTCTAAAAATGCTTTTAAATTGACTGTTTAGCTATGGCAAACTTCTCCTCAGGAAACAACACTTAAAAATATATTAATAATTTAATGATTTGTATTATATTGATTGAGAAATTAACACTACGTTTACTCGCATAGTGTCTTTTGCATGGAAACAATGCATTTCCTGGTTTAGTAGTTACACAAATCAACTTTAAGATGGACTTCACTTAATGTAGCATTGGAGCCAATTTTTAAATTTTTAATTTGGTTTCACAGAACACTGCAATACATTGATTTTACAGTATCCTAAGCTACATGAGTCAGGGTTGCCAGTGAAATTTCAAAAACTGTTCTGATACTCTTATCTGGAGACCAATAAATATCCAATAATTCTACTTTATAAAGAGTTAAAAAAAAACCAGTTAAAACTCCTTCTTTTAGTTATTTCAGACATATTTCCTTACAAATCATGAACATAAAAGCCCAACAGACTTACCAGATTTCCAACTGAAAGTACATTATTGAATTCGTCGGTCATCGGATAATGTTCCATGGCCATAAAGAGTGTATTTAAAACAATGCAAATTGTAATAGCCAGGTCAACAAATGGGTCCATTACCACTAAGTTGACAATATGTTTTACTTTGAGCCAATGCGGACTGCAGTCCCAGATCAAGAAAATATTTGCAAATTTATACCAACATGGTGGGCATTTCTGTCTTGATTCTTCAAGTTCTGTGGCAAAACAAAGTTTACAAAGGTAACTGTGATTGCTCTAACATTCCTCAGTCCTGTATAAATGGTTCCAGTCAGGTTGTCAATCCTGGTACTGATTAACCTCCTGTAAGCCCGCTTTCTATAGGGCTTTTCGAGAAAGTCTTTAGAAGTTGCTATCAAATATATTTACTATGTTCAAAGCTTATCTATCAAGCACAACTTTTTTTGTATTTTGATCACTAAGCCAATTAGCATCAATTTATGCATCAATTTGTATTATGTATTCAATTTTTCCTTCATTACACTGCAATCTGTTTCTTCCCCCTACTGTTCTGGTATGTAAAATTTAGGAAAAAATTTTCATTGCTAGTTCAAGAAAAAACCCTTCTGACCTTCTAGAATAGCCCTTCTTTAAAGAGGAACTGAATAAATGTAATGGCTAAAAATACACACATTTTTTAACAATAGTTGCATATGTTTGAAGAATGTTTAGTGGCCTTTTTGTGTGCAGTAATATATTTTTACTTACTATGCATAAACATCTGGTCAGTTATGACCATCCACATGAGTTAGATGTATAAATGTTTATTTATGTAATTACTTCAATGTTTACTTATGCAATAACCTTAATAAATAAAGAGCTTTGAGTTTACTAATAAATACATGTCAGTTTGGGGGACAGTACCTGTTATTTAAGATATTTTAAACCAGTTTTTATGTTTCAACTCAAATTTTCAGAAATCCATTGCAAAAACAGGCATTAAATATTAAGCCATGCATAGCACAAACCTTCCACAGTGTTTGTGAGGATGCTAGCAATACTCATGGCTCTTTCCCTTAAAGCTGGATCTTCCAGAAAGTCCATAGAGACATGAAAGGAACCTGATATTCTCTTCCTCATTTCTGTTTCTGTCGTGGTGCCCTGTAGAGGGAACAATACTAGGTGAGACCATCTTGAAGAAACAAAAAGATAAGCAAATACTGTATAACCCTGTTATTAATATCTTAGCTTGGATACGTGCGTCGTGCACTTCATTTTTTATTATGTCAGACTTTTATTACTTTTTAGTGTCTTTTAAAAAGGCATAAGGCCATAGTTATCTACTGTTCAAGATTGAGAGTTTATTTACTTAACTTTTGCATTTCTTTCCTTCAAGATATGAAAAACCATTTAAACAAATGGGAAAGGATTGAGTTCAAAATATTGCAAAAAATTTTTGCAAACTTTTTTCTTTGCTCCTGCTAACAGAATGTTCTGGGGGTTGTAACATAACGATCTTCCCCCTAAGCAAACTGTAGCAAGTAAGAAAAGTCTGACTTCCTCATGCTTCCTCATGCTAGTATTTGTTAGCAATGTGAGTGTACAAATTTGAATTAAGAAAAATTTTTTTGAGACTTCTTCTCTTACCTTGTATATGGTAAGAGAATGGCAGCAATATGTGCTGCACGTATGTTCACACAGACATTTGTATTTTTGGAATTGTGATCTTCCAATGAACTATTTGTTATCTGTACTACAGAAGTCCACCAGAAATGGATGGAAAATACATAGGAATGAGAAATAAATGATAATAAAATACTGACAACTTCCTTACATTTTTAACCAGGCTAAGGAAGAATGTTATCAAAATTAACTAGTAATGCTAATTTTGATAGTGGTAATAGCAGCATCATATTGGCTGCAGTTGTGTAACATTTCTGTATCATAATTTCAATTGTATACCAACTATGATAGCTAGATGGACCTTTAGATCAGCTAAAGGACAGTGTGGCACAGTAATACAATAAAGCATAGCATTTTTATGAATGTGTAAGTTAATATTTTATTACTGCAAATTGCATTTGTTAGTTATGAGAATCTTTGTAAGTAAGTGCTTAGGTTGCAAACCTATCTCAGCTGTTTTATTTACTAAAGATTTTACAAGATGCAGGAGCATTCACAGCTTGACCAACCAGGGAGCATTGCCAAGGGTTCCATTCTGTAGAAAACACTGGCTGGTGCAGCAAGAAAAGGCCACCATGCCTAAGCTATTTAAAACTTTCTTACATTGTCATCAGTAGCTGGTTTATCTATTATCACCTCTGGCAGAAGCTGTCCAACAGGCGATGTAGGAACAGATGGTCCACCAACCAGGGAAACCACCCCATTGCAATCCACGGTGCTGTGCATCTTCCCATTCACTGGAAACACTGCCAGCATCCTGGATGACCTACTGGCCTGACTGATGTTACTGTTGCGCCGTTCACCGTGTCTGCGTGGCACAAAGAGGGAATCTCTTCTGCTGTCATTGTCTTCAAAAGTGCTGTGCTCATCATCAGCAAAGTCATTTTCTGATCCTACATCCTTTGCTCGACCTCTGAAGCTGAAAAGGCTTGTTCTGCTGTTCCGCCTTGGGGAGAACAGGGAGCCACGAATGCTCAGCAAAGACTGTAGGCAAATAAAGTATGTCATTTAATAGCTGGAATCCTCAGACCTAGCATTGTTGTTAGGCTAGCAAAGGTTTTCTTTATTTTTTTCTTAAATGAGAGTACCCATAAGCTAAATGCTGCTGAGAAATTTTTGTATTTCATTATGTATTTATTTTGCAGATAGAGTTATTGCTCATCATGCATTGTTAAGACAAAACCAGTGTTAAGCACTCCTTTCTCATCTAGAGCTGTTGAGTAGATTTATTGCATAATGCCCACCAAGACAAAAAGCAAGCCTATACATGCACATTCTTTCAGGTATGCAGCATCTTGCCCATAGTGAACAAATATTGGTTCAACTATCATTGAAGCAAGATGAAAATATGAGTTTATCAAAATGGAAATATACTTTAGCATTTTAATGCTAGTCTAGGTAATATAAAATCACACTGAACTCTCCCTCCCCCCTCCCCTGAATCAATCACCATATTTTAACATGATTTTTAAATAATCCTATTAAAAGAATAGAGATATGAGGTTACATTTAATTCTGGGGGTTTTTTTACAGGCAGTTAGAGCACTTGCTCTCAAGCACTAGCAACACTAATGAAGGTTAATAAAAATCTCAGTGCTTCCTTTGTTTAGGCAGCATCAGTACCAGGGAGACTAAAGTAATTTTGCAACAGCCTATAATGGTTTAAAGGTATGCTTTTACTAAAAATAACCCCACGCAATACCTGATGTGGAGAAGAATACTTCTTTTCGTATGTCAGTCTATTGCCTTCAATAGACAATCGGAAACCTTTCCTTCTGATGCTGTCTTCTGATTCAGACTTGTGAAATTCATCTTCATCTTTTTCCTCTCCTCCAGACTGCTCTTTCTGTTTTCTTTTTTTCCTCCTATTTCTCCTCTCTTTTGCACTCTTTGAGCTCAATTTTGATGCATCTGAGGAACTTTCCGAGAGCCCTCCTGCTTCTCCTCCAGCACTGGGCTCCCTGGACTCCGCAGATGCTGTTACTGCTGCTGCTGCCACTGCTGCTGCCTGCCACGATGCAGAAAGAATTTATGTCACTGAGCAAACCACAATATAATTTAATTTTTTTAAATTTCTAGTCCAAATGTCCCAGATCTTAGCACTTTCTATAGGATATCCTCTCTCTAGTTGTTTTTTTTCTAATTATTATTACTCAGTTTACTCAAGATAAGTGTTGGTCATAACCTTGTTCACCCTTCCTGAGTAGATTTTAAATGCAGAAGTCTAACAGACTGTATGAATGACACTAGACTAGAAAAACACAGTGAATAATGTACATATAGTCTTCAATATTCCTTCTTGATGGCTCAATCATTCACAATACATGTCTTGTGCAGAATAGAAAACCTGTGAGCTAGCTCTGTCACTGAAAGACCAAAAGGGTGTCGAGATTCAGAAAGCAGAGGGTGAATATCTCTACTAAGATCACATCCATACACTTCTGCATTACTACACCACAAATTATACCTGAGCTGCTTCTTGTTGCTTCTTCAGTTGTTCCAGCATCTGTTGAAATTCTGCCTCTTTCTGCTCAGCTTCTTCCAAGGTTGCTTGATTCTGCTCTTCATAGGCCATGGCAACCACAGCCAGGATCAAGTTGATCAGATAGAAAGAGCCCAGAAAAATCACCAGAACAAAAAATATCATGTATGTCTTCCCAGCAGCACGCAGAGTCTGGAAATAATAAAATATTTATAAGCATGAATAGGCTAAGAGAAGTTCTGTTTTTCATATTGTTAGGATAAGAAAATTTACTCTAGTCCTCTTGCATTACTGATACAAACATATTTAGTCTTTTTTTTCATTAAAAAGTTCTCACCAATTGATAAAGGTTTTCCCAGAAGTCTTGAGTCATCAAGCGAAATAGTGACAAGAAAGCCCAGCTGAAGGTGTCAAAACTTGTGTACCCATAATTGGGGTTTCTACCAGCTTTCACGCATGTATATCCTTCTGGGCACTGCCTACAAAGACAAACTGGATATTACCTATTTATTCATTTTGATATTATCAGCTGGATGTTGATGCATTCATATGTGCAGCCAGAACTGCAAAATAACTTCTTTTCCAATTGCTGTTCCTATTACTTCTCAACCAGACAGGAACTACACAAATACAAAATGACTCATTTGTTTACTTAAAGACTAAGTTCATCTAACCAATGCACTGAGCTCTGAGCAGGAACACAAATCCTAAGTCCAGTGTAAAATCCCATTATTTCTTATGTGAAAGGAAGTGGTTACACAAAATACAGCCTCCCTTCAACTGCACAGCTACAGAACGTAGATCTAATTTGTACACAGTGCAATAATATGATGAAATATGGTCTTACCCAGCATCAGAACTATTTCCACAAAGCAGAGCATCATTTTGCCCTTCCAGAAAGTAAAAATGACCTGTTTAGAAAAGAATTTTAAAAAATTACAGAATTCCAAATATAAAAGTCAGCTCACAGCTCTATGAAATAAACAATTCCACTCATTGGAATTTTTTGTGAAAATTATTGTGAAATTATACTGTACAGTTGTTTATTATCATAACTAAAATGTATCTGAAAAAAATACACCCATAATTTACTTAAAACTTTCTGACCAGTATTGCCAAGGTTCTGCTTTGTCCCTTACAAACACTTGTGACAGTTATCTAACATGTAAACTGTGAATGAATCCACCCAGCTGCCGGTGGCTTTAACATTCAGGAGTGTGCACACACTGCACTGAGCCCCCTGACCAGTGTGAGGGCTCTGGTATACACCTACATTTAACTCAGACTGCAGAATTACTGTAGCAGTCACCAGCTTGAGTAGGTAGGATTTTAAGAGTACATGATAAAGGTATTGAACATCTTAGGAAAAAAGATTGGGTAAGTTCCACCAAATCACCCTGTGTCCAACTATCCCACGGTCTGCACTGTAACCCTGTAGTTAAAGGATGTTTTAGGTGGTTTAAATCACAGAGACATTAACCTATCTCTTCTTAGAAGAATAAAGAGATGATTAAAACATTCTGCTTAGTAAGATTCACTTTGACTGTATCCTTGGGAGGTGTCTTTCCTCTCAAAGCAGATGCCTACAGTTGCTAAACTCTTGATTTTTTGGTAGAATTATCACAGGAGTAGCTTCCTCCTGTAGTAACGATCTCCCACTCGGTCACAGGCTTAAAGATGAAATTTATATAGGGTCAGACCATGTTGTCCAGTATCCCATCTCTGATGGAGAAAGCATCACCTCAGGCTCTCTGTAAGGACAGTGCAGGGACATGGTGATGCTCCTCTGAGCACCTCCTCAGCTCCAAAGCTTCTGAAGCACAGCAGCTTCAGAATTAAGGTGGTAACTTTTTTTTGCTTCCTGAGAAGACTTAAAGCCCGCACAGGATTTCTTTTACATTGGACTGTGCTGATAGATACCCTTAAAAAGATCTCATTTGAAATGCAACCAGCATAGATGAGTTTAAACTTGACTGGGGTTGTGCTGACTGAGCTGCCCAAGCCAGGTTACTACAGCCATTAATGAATTCTGAGTCTGAGGAGGTGTCACAAGCTGCTGGCTCAGCACATTGATTTGCTGCAGGAGGGACACAGTACCCTGGCCAGCTGCATCCCTCCACCCTGTGATCAAAATTCACCATTTGGAAAAACTAGGCTTTAAGCTGTATGCAGACATTTTCCCAACACTCTGTGAAAGACTCTTTTTCAGTGTCTGATGATATATGTGTCTTACTGGGAACGATCTCTGGTGCTGTGTGAAGTGCACGGCCCTGTGTGCAGCCGCTGTCCCTCTGGGCTGGTGTGCATTGCAAAGCTGCTCTGTGCTGAAACACAGCTGTAAACAGGAAGCTGACAGGATGCTGCCCACAACTGACCCTTAGGGGGCAAATCTTATTCTGCATTATGTCAGCTAATCATGATTAAAACATGCTGGAACATAACAGCTGATGGGAAGAATGCAAACCTGCCTTGATACAGTTTACATGGAGCAGTCAGTGGTCATCAGTACTGCACCAGCTGAGCTGAGCAGCTGCAGGAGGGTCTGCATTCTGGTTCTGTGCTTCAGACAAGATGTGCTCTGTAAGCATGCTGTGCTTGCCAGCTCCACAGGAAACACGAGCCACACAGGCTTTCTCTGAGTGCACTGATACAACCCAGACAAGTGCTCCAAATACTATCATGATAGGAAAAGTTTTGTAAGACACAAGCTGAGTGGTATGTGTCCTGAACTAGAAACAAAACTTTGAATTGTGTTTTACCAAAGTAATGTGAAAAATCTCTCACTATATAAAAGGTATGTGTTTGGCTCCTCTTTAATTAATAGGGAAATGGGACAAAATGCCTGGTAGGTGAGCCCTTCACTTCAAGCGGATTTAGAGTTTTTGGGTAAGTGTAGGGAAATGATTGAGAGTAATTGTTATTTCACCAAATAGATTGTGAGATGGTTTTTTCCCAGGGAAAAAAAAATTGTTTATGGAAACTTGCCAAGATAAACTGCAGCTTATACAGAACTAACTTAATCAGACTTCCTATCTTGGAAAAATTAAAAGGGAAAAAAAAAAAAAAAGAGTGCTTGACTCATTAATGCCAGGAATGCTTATATATAGACCTTCTAAATGATATCTCCAAAAATGAGGTCAGTGGCAAAATTAGGGCTTACATGTCTTGTTTGCATAGTATACACAACTAGTGGCATAATTACTCATATAATTCCTACACAATACAGTACCATTGCGCTACTCTGAGCGGCAGGTAAGCCCCTTCTTACTGCCCTATCATGCAGCTGCTTTCTGCATCCTGTCTGTCCAGCTGCAAAAAGAGAGCAAGGACAAGCTTATTAACTTCATCATAAGACTCATAATTTCATTATAAATTTCATAATACATATGAAATCCTATATAAATCTACCAAAGGCTCACATAGCCATTCAATAAAGTACTTTCTGTAACTGATTCAATGCAGCTTTGTTTTCAGGGGGCTTCAGGTCTTCTTTAAATCAAATTAAAATGAGAGCTTGAGTTTATAGATTCTGTGTTAAAAAGTGAGGAAACAAAGTTAGACCTTGAAGTCTAGGTCTTCATTAGGGGACTTTGCTTATACTTCATTATACCCCATGGCATGGGATTTCATGAGTTCACATGTTCAAGTAAATTAAGTTTCACAAAGAAATTGATTTAAGAAATTCAGCTGGAAATCCATCACAGTCATTGCTCAGCTGTGTGATCACTGCTAGAAGCTGTCTTACTTCTTTTCAAAATTTGTCTGGCTTTGACTTGCAGCTATTGAACCTGTTATATCTTTGCCTGCTAGATCAAAGATATGTCTAGGATGAAATTTCTGTTCCCCATGAGGTTTTTTTTTTTTTCCCAACTGTGATCAAATCACCCCTTAAACCTTCTCTTTGATATGCTAAGTAGGCTGAGCTCCTGGTCTATCTTGGTATAAAGAATGTTTTCCAGCCCTTTAATCATTCTGCTCTTTTCTGAACATCCTCCATTTTTTCAACATTCTATCTAAATTGAACTTTATATAGTATTCCAGTAGCAACTGCAGTAGTGCTAAATACAGGGGTAATTCTGCCTTCCCAGTCAATAATTTATTTATGTGAACAGGATATTATTTAGCTTTTTAGCTGCAGAGTTTTAGCCTTAATTTGTCAGTCCTGCCTGCTCCACAGTGCCTTAGATGTCTCAGCCTCTCTATTATTAAGGGCTTCCCAACTGCATTTATATATCCTGCCTCTTTGTTGTTCTGCAGCCTCACACATAAGCTGCTGTGGCAATGTTTTCCAGAGCCTCTGTGCCACAATTTTTCCTGTGCTCTCATGCTGTTTTCCAAGTAATTTGTATTCTCATGACATTACACCTGCAAACACACTATTGCCACAGCAGGTACTCACAGGAAGCAATTGTCTCTGGCCTGAGATTCACCCCTCTTTCTCCCCCTTTTTCCTACTCCTTGCTGGTAGCTTTTGGTTTATATTGGGTGACCTAATAACATGCATGTACGAGCTTAAAAAGCAACCAGACATGCAGCACCCACTCCAATCAAAGTGCATTCCAATTACTGTTAATAACACTGTAAGGAGGAGAGAGCTGTAGGGAATTTGAGGAGATGCTAATGAAAAACTCACAGTTGCTATGGGAAAAGTATTGTGATCACTGCTGCACTAGAAAGGATACCCAAGGGAGAAGACTTAGCAGGGGATCCCGCCACTTCTTTTGCAGCTTATCACTGGGCAGTTCTCCCCTTCCCCTTCCCTTTTTTATCCCTCTGCCCCCTTTAGTTCTTAATTTACTTCAAAGGTAACTTTCACTGTATGCCATCAGCTACACTCTCTATGCATGCAAAACTCTCTCAACAAGAACTGTGCAGCATTATTTGTAGGATAAGAACTTAGATTTGTCCTCTCACATTTAACTGTACTGAAATGTGTTTCTTCATCTACTCTGTTTGCCAGACTGCTCTGAATCAGCAAAACTGTTTGGAAAATCATACTTTGGAAAATTATCAAAGTGGAAAGATGCGTTGGAACAACTTGTAAAGACATTTGTCTAAGACTGCTGCTATTCAAGGCTTTAACTAAATCTAGATTATGGAAGAAGGCTTATCAAACATGCAAATTATACTGATCAGATAAGGACTGTGGTAAGTTTGAGGAAACAATTACAGTTTAAAAGGTCCAGGACAGTTGGAGAGATGGTCTGAAAAAACAAGGTGCTTCAGGCTGGAACAATGAACTGTGCAAATACAAAGTGAAAACTCAATGAGGTAGAAATCTGTAAAAGACTTTGGAGCAGACAGACCACAAGCTGAACAATTGTAAACAACAGCAAGCTATGTAGGATATATAACACGGAAGTGTAAGTCACTATGCTACCACATCATCCTTCTTGTCTACTTAGTATGTCTTGTGTGGAGGAGAAATGCCTAGATATGGATACTGCACTTTAAAGAGGATGTTTATGAACAAGACAAGAGATCAAATTCTAGAAAATACATTGTAGGAGAAAATGGTTAATGATCTGGGTTGTTTAGCATAAAAGAAGACTGAACGAGGAGAGAACGGGGCATGGAAAGATAAGAATAGTCTCTAAATACTTCAGGGACAGTGATTAATGATAGGAAATAATTTGAGTTTGATGCCTATGTTGCAGCTGATAAGAACAATAAGCATAAGTTTTAGCAGAAAAATCTGTAAGACTTTAAAAAAAAAACCTTTCTAATAATAATGATAGAGAAGCACAAGACAGATGGCTGAGGAAAATCCTGAGGACTTTGTCACTGGACTTCTCACTTGGAAGTCGGATATCGGTGAGAAATGACATAGCATGTTGCTACTGATCTTACTTTGGAGTACCAGAAAGTAAAATGTTTAAGATTATTAAGTAATTTTAAGACTCCTTTGAACTTCTTTCTACCTCAGGAGAGATGAGAATTTGGAGATGGGCCTGAGAAAAATAGCTATATCAAGTAGTGAGACCATGTTCCTTGTTCCTTCTTCCACACAGGCCTTTGGAGCAGACCTATGAGAGAGAGAACACTTCTGCTCTGTCTTAAGTAAATGTATCATCCCTTCCCCGCCTTATTACTTCTTAGAACTTGCTCAGCCACAAGCAGTGAGAATTCTGCAGACAATACTTACTTTCATCTTCAATGTACCCCTTCCAGTCAAATGGAGCCACTGTTGAATTAATCAATGTACCATTTTCACCTATGGAGATGTTTAGCTGGGAAGTAATATTTGTTTCCAAAGTAAAATTGTCTGGAGGCCACTGCAGGCATTTATTCCTCAAGTTGCCCATGAACAGCTGCAGCCCTATTAGTGCAAATACACTCAGACAAAACACTGTCAGGATCATCACATCAGAGAGCTTCTTCACAGACTGAATTAGGGCTCCCACAATAGTCTTCAAGCCTGAAAATGGAAAGGAATTTTTATTCCAATGTTGGAAACTTTTTCAAAGCATTAAAATGACAGTGTCTCCCAGTGAAGTTATAGACTTCATGCATAAGCCCAAATAAATGATTGTAATGTCTGTGAAATAACATTTTTGTGAAGAGCTTTTTCACTTGTGAAAATGAATAAACAGCTGAAATTTATGTTCATTTGAAACTGTGAATGGAATGAGTTGCATATATTTCAAAACACTTGTTTTAATGATAAAACAAGCAACTATTTTTTATTCATGCTGTACGTAAATCTCACATAAAAGTCTTCTTTCTTTTCATTTGTCAATACCTCTTGCTCCAAACCTTTGCTACTATCAGTTTTATAACATACTAGATTTAGAAGACAGTAGTAAGAAGCCTGTTCAACAATAAATGGGATTAAAATTTAATGCTATAAAACTGGAAATGGTTTGGAAATTTGTAGATTTTTAAGATAATAAATCCCCCATGCACTGCCCATGCTATTCTTTATTATCTTATTCCTTCATCTTCTTACTAAGTCAATATTTCAGACAGTTCTATTTTTTAGACACAAATATTCACAACAAATACCACATAACATCATGTAGGTAGGATACACATGGGTAAGAAAACTTCAGGGTCACTGATATTCATTGAATGTGGAGAAGAAAGCTTGACGTCATATGATGCAAACCACACACACTGTACTGCAATGTCTCATGCAAGAATCTGTTAAACTCAAAGGCTGATTTCAAAAGGAAAGTGCTCATGTTAAAAAGCAATGAATCAGAGATTTCAGTGAATTCTGATATCTTCTGATTCCTGCTTTTTTGTGGAAAGAAGTAAGACTTATGTTTAAAAAAACATGAATTCCATTTCAGTGAATTAAAGTCAGCCTCAGTGTTTAACCTCTCTCTCACCTGGAATGACTGATATTGTTTTCAAAGCTCGGAGAACTCTGAATGTTCTCAACGCTGAGACATTGCCCAGGTCCACAAACTCTGTCACATATCTGTAATAGGGGAGTTCACACACAAACACAATGACAGGATAAAAAGGAACAGTTGGGAGGTACAAGGGGCCTAACACCTTACACCAGTTACTTCTTACCTGGAATTACAGAAATAGTTTTCAAAGCTCTCAATACTCTGAAAGTTCGAAGAGCTGAAAGATTGCCTAGGTTTACAAATTCTGTTACATACCTGTAGGATTAAATCACAGTTATTCAGAATTTAGGCAAAGTTTATGCTACTTACTTGGGTCTTTCATCAAGACCGCTTTGGCGTTTTTAGCAAAAACTTAAATAGCAACAGTCAGAGGTTTACCTTTCACTGCAGTTTGCCTGGTATTAATATACTTTCAGAGCCTTCAGCTAAATTAAATGTCTCTGAAGTGAATTGCACTGATTTTACTTTGAAAGCCTAAAATTTATCTAAACTAGATTAGTAAGTTTGGAGAATGAAGTCAAAGGGAAGCTCCTTTTCTGCTCAGGAAAAAAAAAAACCAAAAAACAAACAAACAAAAAAAGCAGGACATGAAATTAGCCTCTCTAATACTAGCTGTACTAATGGCTTCTGCAGTATTTGTGTTTACATAAAAATATGCATTTTAGAATGTGAAAATTGTTTTAGACAACAGTAAATCCATACAAGATTTTCCGTTTAACAAAATTGCTATGTATTGGTACTAATTTCATGCCCTTTTTGCCCTTCGCTTTCAAAGAAAAAGCAAAAAACAAAACTTACGCAAAGGTAATGACGGTGAAATCGAGCCAGTTCCATGGGTCTCGAAGGAAAGTAAAATCTTCTAAGCAAAAGCCCCTTGCAATGATTTTTATTAGTGACTCAAATGTGTAAATTCCAGTGAACGTATACCTGAAAAGTATGGGAAAAATTTAATCAAAATAAGGATACATAGCAATATTTTACATTGGTAACCTGGCAGAAACATGACAATCAAATTAAAGAGTTTTATTTCAAAACTGCAGAAGTACAGTAAATAAGCACTTTCTTTACATGCATTAGTTGTGACCTGCTGTTGAAGTACAGCAGTCCTGATCTTGTACATAAATCAAAATAACTAAATCCATCAAACAAATAACATATATTAAACATTTATTGGTGACATTTAGCTTAACAATATGCAACACTAGGTCCATTAGTGTTAACTGAGAAAGCTGTGAGCATAAGTTACTGACTCACTAACATCTAAAACATCTAGGATTGACCCTAGAGCGGGAAGAATGCAAGCATGCACCGAATTCTCACTTCAGTAATATTTCTGCTTATATGTTGTTCTTAACTGATGTGTACATATAGATGGCCATGGTTCAGCTACTGATGCAGTGGTGTAAAGGAAGGGTAAAAACATTGGGTGCGTACTAAATCACAAAGAGAGAAAACAAGTGCAATCTCAGTAGAATACTATCTGTAAACAACTTCCATTTTTCCTACCCAATTGTTCTACTAGAATGAGACTTAAACAATTATTCAACACTTCTACATAGTTAATAAAGGAAACAGCAGTAGTGCCTCAGGATAATTCCTTTTAGCACACCTCACAGTGCAGTTACTGGCATGCTGACTCCTAGAGGAACAGCCAAAGATATATTTAAATAACGTCCAACTTACTCTACATTCTTTGTCCAGTCTGGAGGGTTACTCATGGTCATAAATACGCAGTTGGTCAAAATAGTGCACATGATAAGCATGCTGAATAATGTAGATATAGTTAAGAAAAACACAACAGTAATTCACACAATATCACATCAGTCATATATCTTAAGTAAAGTGTTGCCACTTATACAAATATTTTAGACTTTGATGAACGCTGACATGCATCTTGCTTAACCACACAGTTTTCACTTTAGCACATTAAACTTTACTATTACTCTTGATTTGTTGATTCTCCGATTATGATTTGTTGGTGTCCTCATGTTTTGTTTTCACCTGGTACTGAAAGGTGAAGGAGATGGCTCTCACACCCTGGGAGGTAATGCCAGCTCAGCAACAGACAAAACCAAAATAACTTGCAGAAGAATACAGTTTGCCTTAAGTACCTGGCATGACTGAGTTAATTTTAGTCTTTCAGTTCTACAGTTTTGGTACTAACTCAAGTGCTGGCATATGCAAGGTAAAAAATGTTTCTCCTCTTTACCCGGTGTCAGAACTGAGCTGAGTCAGTGCCACTCCAGCACCTAGCACAGCCAGTCTGCCAAAAAACCTGAACAAAACAGAGAATACTGTTTTAAATTGCTGAAGTGACCACATTCCATGTTTCCCTAACACTAGCTTAGCAGTACGTGCTTCACTCAGTGAAACAGAAATCCATAGAGAGCTCACAGATTAAGGTGAATAATTTTCCAATATTGCTTTTGGGCTCTCAAAACACACGTTAGCAGCACAAGCAGCCTCTGGGTCTACCAATGCTATAATTTGAAAATGGTTCAATAGTACCTTGTGATCAGTTGCTTGAAAAGCACGAAAAACTGGTGAAGATTAAAGCTGGTGAAAATTAATTTTTAAGTACCAGCAAGGAACATTTGGGTATTCTGGGACTATGAAGCAAGACTAACAGCTCAGAGGGGCTGGTGCTAGGGAGGTGGGACAGTCCACTGGCGCTTCATTACACTCAATAGCATGTCCTTGGTTTACAAAATCACCCGCTCTGCATGCAGTGTGGTCCTTCCCTTTTTGTAGCAATAAACTCAATTATTCAAACATTTGGAAATCTTTGAAATGAAGTGACCAGACGAAAACCTGACTCAAAATGGCCACATGATGGCAGCAAAAAATAAGCTCTGCTATATATTTATACCAAAGAGTTAACTTATTTTTTCTCTAGTCGTCTCTCTAAATGAGGTGTTCCTTAAAAGTAATTGCATTAACAGTGCTGCAAAAGATGGTAGATTAAACTGAAGAAAGCTACTAACAGCTAAACTTGTATCTGAGAGCCCAGGATTTAATTTTTTTAATTTTTTAAATAAAGGACATAGCATGTTGTTGTATGGGGCATATTTTTATACCATGGACAAAACCAAAATGAAACCAAAACCAAATCAAACAACCACTACCACCATCCCCAAGCCCAAACCAAAATGCCAACCCTTCACTCTTGGTGAAGGAGGAATAGGAGAAGTAACATCATGGTCTAAACTAAATCAGAAAATTGGTGCAATCATTAAGATCATTGCTTACAGCTACTGAAAAATTCAAATTTGAGCATACCTTTTCAACTAAACACTCAAAACACAGGAAAGGATTTAGCTGTCTGATCCCCACAGATAGGTGTGTGACCTTTGTCTAAATGCCTGACCCGGCAATGAATATTGTCATATATTTCACTAAGTGACTTCACTAGTTTTGGATATCATGTTGTAATACAAGCTCTGTACAGTAAAAATTGTTCAGTGCCTTAGAATAAATTATTAGAATGCCTTACAATGTTTTTCATCACAGTCCATAGACAGCTCTAGAGAGTCTGTCCTAATATAATTGGGAAGTTCCTTTAAATAAATTTTGGAATCTAACTTGGAGATGCCTGGATGCAGCTTCTGTACTCTCATAAAAGAGCTACAGTGCAATGTCCTCTTTGGAGAGCTGAGGTTTCACCCCTGTGCAGTGTGCTGTGTGCTCTCAGCTAAGTACCATGGTATCATTCATAACAAAGGCCACAGGTAGGTAGGTAGGTGGCTGTGAGCTGCGGGGCCACAGTGCTGTTACTCTCCAAGACAGCAGATGCTCATTAAGGGCATTTGAAATATAAATGCTGACCATGATTTCCCTTATGGGAATCTCAAACATAACTGACACATTCAATGTCTGTGCATCTCTTCTGCCCTCTCCCACATTTTGAGTGATTTGATTCACCAGCTCAACGTTCCCTTAATTTACTGTTTCCACTATACACATAGGTAAACAGTTCTGATCTATGATGACTTCATGGAAATGAACTGTCTTTTTCATGCTCTTCCCAAACAGG
>JAWWEU010000163.1:19009730-19125768 GCA_035583155.1 Acropternis orthonyx
GGGTGTCGGGGTGGGGAGGGGACTAAAAAAGAAGTCCTGTTAACACTACAGATCTGGGATCTTTCATGCTGCTGAATAGATTTCTGATGATACCAGACATACAGACGAAATGTATATTTGGGCTCACAGTGGTGCATATATCCCTCCTGCCTGAATGTAAAGAGAAATATGCAGTCTCTCCACCCATTGCAGGGGTCCTTATGAAATGATCAGTCAGCCTTTCAGAGGACTCAAGGATCAATGCAGGTCAGTAGCCATTGAAATAAGCTAGAGATACAGAATGAGAAAGAAGTAAGAATACAACAAGATGGTTGGGGAAAAATACATTAAAACAAATTAAAAGGTGACAAACAACCCCAGGAATTTTGGAAGCTGGAAAATATGAAGAAAACACAGCAAAATAAATGGCTTAAGAGGAGACTGTAAATGAATGTACAAAAAATCAGGGGAGAAAATGAAGAATCAAAAAACCCCCAAAAATAGGAAGACTGGAAGATTAGCAGTATAAAAATGCAGAGATGAAAACAAAGAACAATAAAACATAGGTGAAAGAACAGATTACTGGGAAAGGTGTAGGAAGGGAAGCAAATACAGATAGGGTTAAACTTTCTACTAAGGAAAAGTCAAAAAGGAGAATAAGAAATCAGATGACAAATAAAGGCAGAAAAAAAAAAAAGAGCTGGGAAATTAAAAAGAAGGTCACCAAATTATACTAGGTAATAAACCCCAAATTCTCTAGATCACTAATGGAAGGTTGAGCACAAACATCTTAATCACATGTACATTCTGAGTAATGGAATACAGTGCATAAAATAAGAAAGAGGGATCAAAGTCCTCATGGGCTGTACAAACTCAATTATCTTGATTTCTCAAAAAAGTTAAACCCCTCCATATTACACACAGATGTAGAGATCATCTCCCAAAAACAGAGGAATGACTTCTAAAGAATCAAGGTGGAAAACATCTAACTTGAAAAAATTAAGGGGAGCTAATCCCGTATCAAAACACAAAGTATTCATCCATGCAGAGTATAGACTCATGCCAAAACCAGTTCTGCACAGATTTCCCTTCTTTCTAAGGGAAAAGGAATCATCCTGTTTTGTCTCCACTGGCAGGGGGAGGGAGATCAGAAAATGTACCTCAACCAAAAAAGGATTTAAAATCCTGCTTTCCTCTACACAGAGAGCACCCTCCAGACAGTCCTCCGCTCCGTTATTTTCATGCTTTGGTTAATCCTGGGAGTTGACACTTCACTCACTTAACTACTGAACAGTTACAAACTCACAGTTTGTACACTCTGACATTGTTTCTTACTGTTCAATCACACGTTGTGGATACTGGGAAAGAAGGAGAAAAAGCTACCTGCCATGCCACATCACTGAACTTTCTGATCCCAAACTGATCCGCATAAGTGGCTCCTTAACTTGGAAAACAGATCTCATACTAAGCCGCTATTCAAATGTTACAGGAGACACAGCTGTAGGTGGATACAACCTGCTCTGTGGACTTCAAGAAGATACAGAGACACAAGAGAGAAGAGACAGCCAGGGTCTCTTTGCTCAGTTTATTGGGCAAAGGAAGCGATTAAGACCTTCTCTTCTCTTCTCTTGTGCAATCCCCATGGGTATCAGCAAATGAGTCAACACAGACAGGTCTGCCTTTCCCTCTTCTCCTCCTCCTCCTCCTCCTCCTAGTGAGACCCAGGAGGGTGGCTTTCCCCTTTGCCATTTTTCCTTTGAAAATTTCATTCATTGTCCACAACCACCACTGTACACAGCGCTCGGTGTTCCCTGCCACAGTGGCCAGTGAGGGCACAGCAAACCAAACGAGTCCTGGCACAGTGGGAGGGAGGTGCTGGACAGTAGCAAGGGCAATCTCATGTGTTGAAGAGGAAGGAAATGCGAGCAGTCAGCAGAGATGAGCTCTGAAACCATAGGGTGCTGTGTCAGGATCACCTTTTAGTTCAGTGAGTGTCCCCAGCTGGCATGCAGGACAAGGAGGTAAGCCCGCAGGATTTGCCTGCAGGTGCACAGAAAAAAGCTGCTTTGTAGCCATTAGTTATGTTGCAAAAACATTTGATTCAGCTACTGTATTTACACACTGAGTTTAAAACCAGCAAATGCTGTGGGCTTTTCTAATAATAGGGTTTTTTTTGCTGTAGAAAGGAACTCTATATTATTTTTCTATAATTAGTCCTAGAGTGTGGCCAGGTCTGTCAAACATACATTGAGCTAGCTACACCTTTAGGTGTAACTAATCTAGGTAGGCTGTATTTAACAAAATGTTTCACGAGGCTTTATGAAGATTACCTACTTTTTATCCTCTACTTAGCTGATTAGAGGATGATATTATAGATATACTTTCCTTTTCTTCATGCATTTCCATGATTTTAAGTCTTTAGAATTGCAAATAGAAGTCTTCTATAAATTTAAAAGTCAGTACCAAATACATACAGAATTTGCTACAGTCTTAGTCCCAAAGCACTTTAATCTGTCATATCCCAGTGGTAAACTAATAGGTTTGTATTTTCTTTACTATAGTCAGTGAATTTATTCTAACTTATCTGTGATGGGAATGGATAAAAATTGATACCAGGCCAAATAATCAAATTATATCCTTCTGATTTCTATCAAGCGATTTATTAAATATTAATTGAATAACTACAGAGTGCTTAGACGATCCAAATGGACGTCTTTTTTTTTCTCTAGCATTAAACTAGTAAGTCAACATAAGGAAGAATGTAAGAATACACAAAATGCAGATTTCTTACTAAGTTCTTTCCTACTCTCCTGGAGGGAATGAGGGTTTTTTCCTTCTACATTTCCAAGTCTGAGATTTTCTTATGAGCAGTTTATTAGTTGGTAAAAATTTCCAGTTTGGGAAAATAAGGTACTCAGAATGTTTGAGAATAGAATCAGAGTGTTTCTTCTGATATTTCCCAGGCAAAATATATTCACATATACTTTGTAGTATACACTATTGTAAGCCAGATAACTGCAGAGCACACTCAGTACACTGTGTGCATGGACTAGACCGTCTGTAGACCACAAGCAGAATAAGCCACAAGTTGTTCAGCTGCATCTGTGTAATTGCACAAAGCACAGTTGATCTGCCCATGCATATTAGGCATGAAGCATCCAGAAGTACCCTGGACTAGCTACGTACACACAGACCATCTGGGCTATACACATACAACTGGTTCAGCACTTCCCTGATGAATGTGCTCTGCTGTACACCTTGTATAATTTTAGATTTACACTTATGTCAAAAATAACTTGAACTATCAAACATCCACAGAGAATCTGCAAATTTTTATACTCATCAAATTTCACCTAAATAATTTTTGTAGGAAAAGTAAGGGGAGATATTGGCAAATACACGAAGAGACAGTGCCTTGTCAAACAATGCTTCCAAATCAGTTATACACTACCTTGAAGAAGTCACTCAGATGATACATAACTCGCTGAAAAAGAGACAAGCTTGAACAAGAATATTATTCCCTAACCTGATAAGCATCTAGTCTACTGTTAGCTTTCATGTTCATGCGTTCATAGCAAAGAGTGACATGAGTTTCTGGAGACTTTGGTCTGGAGGACCTTAGCATACATGCAGAACTACAGCGCTGCAAATACCTAAACCTTAGCAAGTGAATTTCTTTATATTATCCATATGCTTTAATCTAAAACTGCAACATGCCTTGATGTTTGATCTCCTAGTACAACACTCATGAATTAAAATTTAGCTGGTACAAAATAAAGATAAATTAGTGAATTGTACATGTCAATTCACAGCATCCAAATCTCCATGTAATAATATTTCTCACTGTTTATTGGCACAATTTCTCATTACTTTTGATTCATCAACTAGTCATTATGATTCTAGTCTTTAACATACAGAATAAATATAAATTAGCTTCCTCAAAGTGTGGATTAGTGAGAGGAGAGGAAGGCAGGTATGGGAAACGTGCAGTTTTCTATGTGCGGCCTTAGCTAATGAGAAATCTCTATTCCCTTCTTTACAGAACCAAGCCTGTGTCTGGCCTGTTTGTCTCTATTTTAGGGCTACTGCAGGTAGGAAAGATAGGCAATATATCCAAAGCAATACATTTGGCAGAAGGGCAGAAGCTAGATTAGAATATTGGGACCATACAACTTTTTATGACTCTCTTAGCTCATATATAAAATTAAATGCAATGCTCAGGGACAGCTTTATAAGGGAAACATGCATATTACCAGATGGTTAATAGGATTCTCCCATATCTTTTTTTACTATCTTCTTCATTTTCCCTCTCAGCATGGATAATGCAGATCTGGGCACAAGGACTCGCTTGCATTAGATTACTTGGATTTTCTTAACTGTATTTATTTAATGTATATTAATTTTAAATAAAGGGCAGGTACATTAACACTGCAGACATCAGAATAGGGTACACAGATACGCACTGAGCTATAAATAAATTATCTGAACAATTGGAAGCAATCAAATAGTATATACCAGCTCAAGTGAAAAATCTATGCTTTGCAGCTGGGTATTTCCATTACTTAGCCTGACACACAACAGTGTTATTGGCGCAGTGAACCAGTCACAGAAGGAGAGTGATGAAGGGAGAGAATGACTGTTTAGTCTGCCACAGAGCTGCAAACAGCCAGGGGGTAGCTGTATGATTTAGGAAGGCAGTTTAGTGCTCAGTCTGGGCTGCCCAACAGCCAGAAAGATGAACAGACAGGGAGAGGAAATGCAGCTCATGTCTATGATATCCACACTGTTGTACAATTGCTTAGCTTACATTTCATTACATGAGTATTTATGCTAAACTCCCTCAGCAGCTCCAGGGATTTCAAAGCCACATTTTCCATCAGTCAGCAAAACTCGTACATGGCCACGGGCAACAGACCATCTGATCTCTCTTTGCAGTTCTCTGCCATCACTATGCAGGAATGAAAGCAAGATTAATGGGATAGAAAGAAAGCCTGTAAGAAAACATGAACTTGGCATGTTAATGGTAAGCTTTCATTTGGGATGGCCTCTGATCCCTGCTCCTAGAGCTATTATTTCTCTATTATACCTAGTAAATTTATTTGAGAAAAGTCAGTTGAAAATCACTGGAGATGCATTCATAGTTGAGAAGAAAAAATTTAGCACTACCTATGGGAAAAGAGAGTTTAGTTCTAGTTTTCAGTCACAATTAATATCTTTAATTCAGGAAGAAAATACAAGCCTCAGTTTTGAAAAATAAAATAAGCCAGCCTTCCCCAAACACAATAACTAGCCAAGCAAAATCCCCATGCAGGTAAAACCAGAACACTCCTTGTGAGCTGTCTATACTAGGAACGTTGTCCACTGCAACTTTTTTCCTGTAGATTTAACACCTAGATTCTCAGTCCTGTCCTTCTGTCTTGTTTGGAAGAAATCAGAAAGCCACATGATGTGGACACAGTATATTATCCATCTCTCTTAGTTACATATATGTATTCATTGTTGAAATTGCTATTGCCATTACATTCTTAAATTTAACTAATCTGTATCTAAAACAAAATATAGGTAATAGGCTTTGTTTGTTTCTGCTTATGGCTTTGCCAGTTTAATTCTATTAACTGTAAGCAAGTCATTTCTATTTTAGAAAATTGAAAACAACTAAAATTAGTGATGTGGCTCTATAGAAGGAAAAAAAATATTTTAATAGGACAAGTCACAATGCAACTGCATTACTACTCCATCTGAGCAAATACATTTAATAGCTTAGAACTACTGGACTGCTACCAAGCTGAATGAATTCCATGCTCACTCTGTTCCTGCAGTGTATCTCGTGCAGCAAATGACTGCAGTACAGAGCAGCAATCTTTCTGGTTTCTTTCATTTGATTAGAGCACTGACCCCTTCTACTGGCAATGTACATTACTAACTCAAGATTAATTTTCTTAAACATCTGTTTCCAAAACATCTGTTTCCATTTACCTCAGTAAACATAATAGCACCTTTCTTCAGTTAAAAAAACAAACAAGGCCATGCTGGCTATGCAGTGTACATTACATAATGCTACTGATTCATTTTACATTAAGGTAGAATTGAATTTAAGACAAGTTCTGGTCTTGGCATATTACCACACTTGGGAATGAAGAAATAAAAGCTGATGGGAAACAGATTGCTCCATACCCTCTAATGATGCCAAATTTGCAGAGCTAACAAGCCCAAAGACATCACCATACTCAAATTATTAGTTTTGTGGGTTGCCTAACTCCATCAATAACATTCAGGTACTTGCTCTCTCATGTGATCAGTGGAAAGGTCAGAAGCCTGAAAGACACAATGGCAAAAATATTTACTTTTTGAACAATTTTTGTTATGCTTGTTTTCAAATAGATAGAACAGCAAGCACTGATTTCAGGCTTGAGGTCTGAGTCAAGGAAGCAGATGCAGGAACAACAGGAAAATGTTTAACACACAAGATAACAGGGGGAAAAATCAATTATAAATAAGGAAACAAAAAGAATTTCTGGTTTGCATGCACAGTGATGGGGCTGTTATGAAGTGGTGAACTCCCGCAGACTGTAGAAACTTGTAAATACTTTTTACACTGCACAGGAAATTCAGACACATATGAAAGGTAAAACTTTTGAAACTTTATCCCCTCGGTTTTAACTCACTGTACACTCAAGGTGTGCCCCAGCACATGGTTGTGCATGGTGCAGGGAGGAGGCAGCAACGGCCCCACTGCTGTTTTAGAAGCAGGGTATCATATGCCAAGTCACTGCAGTGCAGCACCCAAAGGGAGGGATCCATCTCACAGATGGTGTTTGGAAGGAGTGAGTGCTCAAGGTATGGGAGATGCTCAAACCACAAACCAGCTCCACAGCCTAGGAAGCACCATTGCCACTGCAGGACTGGTACTGCTCTTGCAGTCATCAGCCCCTTCTGCAGCCCTCAGCCTACCTCCGGTTCTGTGAGATGCAACAAATCCATGGGCTACATGTGAATCCAGTGTCTTTCAAAGTAATTTGTATGCTATATGCTAATGTCACGTAAGGTGTAACACAAGTCTGTAAACACACTGCACTTGTGTTGCTGTTTATGTGAGCAAGGCAATGTGTCCTTGTTCACTGCACACTTCTGACCCTGCTAAGGACCAGAACTCATCTTCAGTTCTCCCCACGTGTCCCTCTGCAGTTTTGTGATACTGAACACATGAATGAGCAACCATTTTTACTAACAGTAAGAGGATTCTGCTAGTTCTTATAAGCCGCTTCAAATTTTAAAATTTCCTAATAATATGTGACAAGTGGCTTATTACTGGGAGATTAACAGTTTCTCTTTACAGTAGCCTAACTAGTATCTCTTCTTGCAGATACACATTTATTTAACTTTTAAAACCTATTTTATATATACATATAGCTCTCTAAATAAAAATAAAATAAAAAGAAGTCACATCACTGCTATAATAAAACTTCTAAAACACAGACCTGGCCAAAAATAAACAAGCAAATGACTCTCACCTATTATTTCCTGATTAGGTTTGAACTGATTTTCAACCAGCTTTGAATTAACAATGATAGTTCAATGTACTTTTGGAAAGTTCTCGTTCAGTGGACACTCACAAGGCCACCACATCTCAGTCTTGTGTCCAGATGTCTATACATGACATGGTCTTGAGACATGACAGTGCCAAGCCCTAGAGGGACAGTTGCATAGCTCATTTACTCCATTGAACATTAGATATTTAGCTTGTTTTGAGATCTAAAAAGCTCCTACATGGCACTCGGTATTTTCAGTCACACAAAGGGGGAAACAATCTTGAAAATTCCTAGAAACAATGAAATGGTACTTGCTATTAAATGGTTAACTACAAGCTGCAGCAACATCTGCAGCCTCTGCCCCACCCTTTGAGCAATGCCTTATTGGAAAAAGTTTTGAATTTGCAAAGAAAGGCAGACCCTAGAAATCAGTATTTCTGCAGAAGCAGTATTTTGAAAGCCACTGAGTGAAGACTGTCAGTCACACTGACTTTCATTTAAAAGTTTCATGCTTTTTTTTTCTTCTGAGGTGCTGGTGAGTTTTCAGTCATTTAATATTTTATATTCTAACCTTACAATAAATGTTCAAGATGTTGATTTTTGATGGGAATGTAAATATAAAATAATCCAGTCAAAAGCCAACAGCAATAAAATTATAGACTATGAAATCTGATGGTATTGGAACTTTCGGAGCTTGTTTTATTCCCAGGACCGGTCAAGAAGAATAATTAAAGAGAAACGTGCTTCTTAAAAAATAAATAAGAATACGTTGTGTGCAGTGACTTCAAATGTTTAGCAGCCCAGAACATTTGAAAATTAAATAACTTAATGCTATGAAGTGTACTGAGAAAACAGACAAAATGTAAAACTAAGCGAATGTCACTGGTTACTATGTGTTACTTAAAATTGAAAACCCTTAATCAGAAAATTTTGAAATATTGATATATACTTAAAAATAGCATATGTGATAAAAAATTTTGCAGAAAAACATTCAGTGGTTCAAATTCTGAGTCACTTTCTGGTACTTCCCTGCAGATCAGATAATCTGCTAAAAAGCAAGCAACATTTACTTTATCAAATATAGTACTAAGCTATGTGGTTAAACATAGAATTGTAGTGCACTTTTAGTGATTATTTTGGAAAGAAACCATTCTCAAATCGAGGTACAGAAATATAAAAAAAGGAAAGAGGTTTGAGATCTGTAGTTTTAATAAATATCACTCATGCACATCAAGTATATATTTAAACGGTATTAATGAAGCTAATGACGTAATAAAGTACTTAATAATTTTAAAGTTTTCTATCTTGCATTCTACCTTAAATTGAAAATCATAGACTACAAGGTCTGTATTGTGAATCTGTTCATGTGGCTCCATCTCTAAGATGAGAACTCAAATAGGAGAATCAACATGGTATGGTGAAGACCACAGCAAATAATGTCAGATCTGACTAATAGCAAATTACATCTCTTTCAACATTGACTTTTCTGATTGAAAAACAACAGTTTACCCATTTTATAGGACTTTGGTGATTAGACTACTTTCAACTATTGTCATTCAAACCCACACTTTTGTCTTTTCATTGACTGAAAATACTTTTGCATTTGGGATTGAAACTACTTATTGAGGTTCTAAGTTGTCATTTTTAATGTATTAAAGTGTTTTGGAATGCTTTTTCTAAATAGCAATTTTTAGTTTATAATAGCAGATACCTTATGGTATTTTGGCACCAGATGCCCGTGGCAGTATCTTAAATAGTTTAAAGATAAAATTAAATTAGTCATTGTTGTCCCATACCCCTTTACTCCACTAATAGCAGAGCAGTGCAAAAGCTAGTTCTAGCCCTACTAGATTTGAGAAAGCTTCAGCCACTCGACCTCCCAGAGTCAGGTATTGATTTACAATACACCCAGCTGAGAAAAATGAGGAGAGGCATTTCTCAGCACATCATGCTTCTTGTCTGATCAATGCATCTGAAGACAGGGCACCATTTCCTACCAGATTGAGAGCTGAATAATGTTTCTGCAGGGGTTATATACACAACCTGGATGTATCCATATAAACAAGCTTACAGTGAAAAGCCAAAGTAGGAAACTCCATTTTTTAAAAACCATTTTTCCATGAGTGAGGGCAGACCAATGGAAATAAAAGCAGTACATAATGATGCCTCTTGCTCTGCACTCTCACCTGGTTTTAGCTGTCTTTTACAGTGGTAACAATTTGGATCTTGACCTTATTTGGTTTTGGAATATTTGAATATTGGAATATCCATTTATAAAAAGTATGTCAACAGTGAACACTGTCAGAGAAAAGATCAATGCAATTTGTAGGGTCATGGCTCTAAGGAATCGAAGGACATTTAAGTCTGAGGGAAACATGCACAGTTAAGAAACTTTAAAATGTTCGTGTTACATTCATTGTGAGTCAAGGACAAATTGGAGACTTAATATCATAAGTGGAAATAACATCAAATAGGTTTTAATTTGTTTTTGAGAAAAAAGCCTATGAAAAGTATAAATACAGAATAATTTTTAGGGCTTAGCAATTTTGAGTAGGAGTTGACTTGTTACGCCTGTTTATGTACTTTTCCACATTTATTACTCTTAAAATTCTTGGTTTTCTCTATGATTTAAAATTGCATCAGGATGTATGTTTGTAATCTAACAGATGAAGTTTTGATCCTATTGCAGTTGTTCTCAGAACATGCCATTGAACTCATTCATGCATGTAAGTTTTATTACCTAATTGATACATTTGAGTTATATCTTGAAGAGTTCTGATTTGTGCTAGGTAAAAATGTAATTTCAACTAGAACTCTTTTTGTCTTACCTTAAAATAGAGGCACATTAACCCAGAGAAATACTTCTCTCTAGTTTTCTCTTACATACTGAAATTTTATCAGCTGACATTCATGTATGCTAAAATGAGGCAGTTTCTTCTTCTGAACATATTTTGGTATTTCAATGCTGTATGACTAATGCATAAAAAAGATAGAGATATTTTTAATGATAAATCAATAAAGTACTATGGCAATCATGTAAATATACATATACCATCCATCATTCAATAATTAATTATTAAGATTTTTGTAGAGTGTTTATAAATTCATTATGATGGAGGTCTTCTTTTGTCACTTAGAATGCAAATTATTTCTCATACTTTAAATTGTGGGATTATAAAATGCCTTTTATACTGCAACACATAATGTTATACAACATATAATGTCTTTGGAAACAACTGCTATAAAACAGCAGTTCTCAGATAGGGAAAGGTTGAGGATGGGGGGCTTGGATTTAGCCTGAGGAAAGTCTTGGAAAAAAAAGAGATGAAAATATTTGCTCTCTCTCTTCCTCCCTTCTTATTTTAATTTCTCAGACTTTTTTCCTCCACGAAATCTTTCCATCTTTCTGGCAAGTCCATGGGGGACTTGAACTTAACACTGTCCTTACGTAAGTGGGTCCCAGGGAGTGACATGTGAGTGTGTTCCCTCCCTCCTTGTCTGGTCGAGCCTTCCCAGGCAGCCAGCCTTGCTGAAAGCTGAGTGCTTTGGGCTCGACAGGATCAAGGCTGGGTTTTCAGTTACATGGTTGTGAAGTTGGGTTTCTGTTGGCTCAGTGATGAGGGAATTCTTGAATGCACTACACATTGAAAAGAGAAGGTTGTAGCAAGTCAGCAAGCAGGAAGAGGTGAATGGATGTAAAATATTCCAAAACCAAATAAGGTCAAGATCCAAATTGTTACCACTGTAAAAGACAGCTAAAACCAGGTGAGAGCGCAGAGCAAGAGGAATTTTTACCAGTAAGAACACAATTATCTGATGCATAACAGATGGCCAAAGCATAAGATTGTGATTAGGTACCTTACACAGCCTGTCCCCTTAGTGCCTATGTCCCCTAAGAAGAAAGAATCTCAGTGAAAAAGTGCAGTATTTTACAGCATAAAATCTTAAGATGCTTGTTTTGAAACACGAGCACATAGATTTATCAGAGGCAATAAAAAATGTTAATATTCTGTTTTACTACCTATTTTTCCCAGGTTACATCTGTACTCTATTTGACAGTGTGCAATCAAAACTGCATTCTGTCACAAGCTGCTTCTGAGGCAACATGAACCTGCCCATATTTCTGGTGTGTTACTGGTGAGACTGCCTTTTACAGGCAGTCCTTCTGAACTTGGGAGACAGTTTCCTTTCACATCTCCAAGTCTGCAGGTATCTGAGCTTTTCCAGGAAAGTCTCTCTTGAGTTACTTATGGTTTTGTGCCCTGAACAGCAGACAGCCAAGACGTGTTCACATTGCAGGTAAATGGGACTACACACCTGTGAAGTTTATCTTTTCAGAATAGCATCAGAGCTGTTCAAACCACATGGGCCCTGCTAAAAGCAGGCAGAATGGATGTCTGTAGCTATTTTAGTCTCCAAGGTCCCTTCAGAAACATCCTATTTATCCTATATGTAGTCCAATTGACCCAAGTTTTAATCATTTCAGACTTCCTTCCGCTGCCATTGCTGGTCTAAGTGTCTTCAATTTCTAGATGGAGTGATTCATCCCAAACTATGAGTACTTAACACAGCAGCTCAGCACATGAAAGGCAATCAAGCCTAAGGGCTGCTGAGGTTCGTGGTAGCTGTGCTACTAGCAGTCATAATGAATCTGACTCTTTTATTATATCTGTCAAATGTCCTTGTCTAAGTTTTGGAGGCAAAGTACGTTTAAATCTTACTTCCAACACCACCACCCCCTGCCCCCCTGTATCTAAGGTCATCCATCATGCTTACAAACAAGGAAGTTTCTTTCTCTTTATCAAACAAACCCTGCCCTTATTAAGAATGACTTTCTAACTAGTTGCTTCGGCTATGTTATCCTGATGGATAAGTTCTCAGAAAACAGATGACTGATTTCCTCTCAGAGGGTCTTTGCAACCTTTCTCCATGACCCTGAATTTCGTTTTTTAGGCATTAACTCTGTTGTTTAAATTTTCAATTTACATCAGCACTGTACTTTTGAAGAAGCCTTCCAATCCCATTTAGGATTACATATCTGCAAAGATCCCTCATTATGCTTCTTTTAACCTCTTCTTTTTCAACATACCTTCCAAAACTCTTCAGTGGTTAGGCTGCTCAGCTACCAAAATTACTCGGTCATCTTAAAGGTCTACATCCCCGCTGTGACATCTGAGCATTTTTCCTTAAACTAAATTGTATCCTGGTTGGAACAGAGATTCCCTTTCTCTCCATGTTTGAATAGCACACAGAGATTGGTGTCCCAGGTTCCATATCTGAATGCCTGCCTGCTACAGGCATACAAAATGCCATACCAAGGCAACCCCTAAAGTAGGCCACAAATAGAGAGAAAGAAATTTGCAGGTAAGAATCTGGATTTTAAGAGGTGTTGAAATTCAAGAGTGTGTACTTCAGAGGAGTAATATGCAGGAATGCATTCCCAACTTGAACCCAACAGAGCCAGAAAGCAGGTGGTGTTTAACAACAAAGTCCCTGAAACTTCCAGAAGCAGAGATATACCTCACGACACTGCAATATGGTATTTTAACTGGGATGACACGTGAATGTCTAAAAAACCCCTAAGATCTATCTTGTTTTAATCCCCCAAAGCTGTTAACAATTACTGCTTCTGCAAAGCCACTTCAGTTAGAAGCATCACACAGAGACACACAGACCTGTAGACCTCTAAAGAGGAGGGGAAACTGCTTACTTTGTGGACTTCAGTATACTGCTAATCACAGTTTCACTACCCTCAGCCATTATTTAGCAATCTTCACAGTCTTTTCTCACATGAAAGAGAGCAAATGGCTCATATTTCCTATCTGAAACTTATCTGAACAGACAGCTAAAGGCAAAAGCCGTCCTCTTCCAAAGTGCTAAGTAATCATGAATTCACACAAAAGTCAATATGAAAGTCTCGTCACTCTGCTTGGAGACATTGTATTTTTGGCCTCAGCATCAAAATGTAGACTTAAATACATAAGCATATACCTATTGTATGACATTTCAGTCTTACATCATAGTCAATCTTACTTTAATCACAAAAAAATCCCCCAACAACAGCAAATACCAACCAATTTCTTGCATTTCAGAATTCAACAAAGCATATAACCCTGAGAAATAAATGCCACTGCTGACACACCAGAGAACTATTATTTGCAAGGAGGTCAAAGAAAAAGGAAAAGAGCATTTTGAATAAAACACTGTTAATATTATTAGAGAGTTAAATAGAACTTAATGTCCTGGAAAAAAAATTGTTTTGGAACAAAGAAATAGCTTTTAAAAATAAAATTTAATGTTTACTACTTCCCTGGGTTTTTAAAAATTAATTAATTCATATTTCCCCAGCTTTTTTCCCACCCTCTCAAGACTCAGTCTTAGATATCATCTTAGGAATTAGGCATGCAGACATAAGAGAGTGGGTACTGTATCAGCTACTTGGCTTTCTCTTGTTAGCATGTCTCATAATTTATCATTCTCTCTCTTGGGCAGTAAGCATTTTTGTTTCTCCCAGCACAGACACTAAATATTGTTTAGTGCTGGTTCAGGAATACTCTGAACTTAAACTTCACACATGTATAGAAACCTGTCTTGAGGGGAAAGCAGAGAGCAAGTCTGAGGTCAATGGCCACAAGGGACAGGCTCCCAGTCAGCCTGTGCAGCAGCTGGACAGCACATAACCTACAGCAAAACTACTAGATGCACTGTCTAAAAGAGATGAGAATTTCTTTTACCAGGCTGTAGACCTAGAGTTCCCATAAAAAACGCTAAGAATCCTTGGGACTGGCATTACATGTAACATTTATCAATTTTTACAACACTCACCACAGAATGTATACGCCCTTCTAAGCTGCTGCTCATTTCAAACTCATTGTAGTGATACCCTCAGCAGATGTGGTTGACAGCAAAGCAAAGGAGACAATGGTTCCTTCCAGGTCGGGCTGAAGTTTGTGTGTGAAACAAGTGGTAGCACCACTGCTCCCAGTGTGGCAAGAAAACAGTTTCAAAAGCTTGCAAAATAAAAACTTGAAAATCAAAATATTGTTTGAATAAAAGTAATCTTCAATTGAAATTTTACTTAAAGGTACTCAGAGTAATGAAGATTTTTTTTTTTTCCTCCTAATCTTATTGCACATCAATAAAGCTGAAAACTTCTGTCTACTGTATGTCCCACTCATGAAATACATCGTTTTTTACTTCAGAGCAGGTACACCCCTCATACCTGGTGATGCAATACTGCATTAGCATTTCCAAATTTTCATTAGCATTTCCGAATAAAAGAATTATTTTTATAATTTATATATTTATAACATATATTTTATAATTTATTTTCTCATTTTTAGCTTTTGGTGCTTAGTTGTTTCTTTTCAGAGACGAACAGGCTGGTGACACCCTTCACCCTGCACTCTTAGGATGTGCTTTTGTAGTACAGACTCATAGACTGGCTGAAGTGGGAAGGCACCTCTGGAGATTGGCTGTTATATTATAATAAAGAAAGTTTGCTAAATTTTCCCAAAGCTATTAATACAGGGGAGTGTAAATTCTGCTTCTACAAAATGTTGCAGGCAATTTTATATTTGCCCATCAGAAAGCAGATAGCAACATCCTGAAATAACATCTGGCAAGCCTTCTTCATCTAGATGTGCCAGTAAACACAGTTTTAAAGAGCTCCATGGTCCCACAAAACAGTGCTATAGAGTGTATTACTTTGCAGAAGATTCTAAATATATTCTATATATATATTTCTTTTCTCAGACGCTATATAAATAAATAAATAAAACCCATCATTTGTTAAAGCAAAATCAGTTTATTCTACCATTAAATAGAAATATATTTTAATGATTCATGTACAATGGTTTCATGAAAGTATTCATGATTATTAAATAGAAATAAAACAAAGTTTTATTTGAATTAAGTCCAGTTTGGCATCTGATTTAGCAAGATACTTTCTAAATTGCTTTTGCATTTCTTGTATTTATTAACAATCTTCTATGTTATAATTAACATTTTTGATTAGCATGACAGTTAAACAATCTATCTGAAGTTGTGTCCCCCCCATTGACTTTCATGAAAGAGGAAAAAGCTTTTTTTTTTTCAGTTATTAACTGTTCCTAAAGGACACTTAGGACAGTATTGTACTGTTTCTTTTGCAATTTTTAATTCAAAAGTTGCAATATTTTCACAGAATATTCTCAGCTGGAAGGGACCCACAAGGATTATCAAGTCCAACTCTTAAGTGGAATGGCCCATAGAGGGACTGAACACACAACCTCGGTGTTACTAACACCAGGGTCTAACCAACTGAGCTGATCTCAGGCTCTTTTGTATCTACTTGATTAACATGCTACACTAGTTTGTGGATTTATTTAGCTTATGCTAAAACCATCCTCTAAAAAGAATCTGCTCAATGAAGTGTTATTATTTCTTCCTAGGTTACTATCTATATTTTTCATTATATGTATTTATAGGAACAATATTTCTTTTGTTTGCTCTGTACCTTACAGGCCAATACATTAATCCATGTTAAGAAATACTTCTTGATTCAGGGACACAATCACCTCTCTTGCTAAAAAGAGCTGATCCTTGTGCAATTTTCACTCATTTTAGTTAGCAGTTTCCCAAGGAGTTTGGGAACATGACTCGGGACAGGCATATCCTGTCGGCAGGGTGCAAACAGCCACCAAGCTGGTAAAGACACACACAGGGGATCTCCATGCCAGCTAGTCTTGGTCTAAGAGTGAGCCAAAATGAGTAAGAAAAATTTGTATTGTAATAAATTTTTTTGGAGACAATATAAAGTCCTGAAAACATAATAAAGGCTCATTCTTTCTGGTCTAACTTCCCCAGTGCATTTGAAGAGAAAATAAGCCAATCTGAAGGCAAAACTACTTAGATGAAAGGTTTCTAGATTGGACTTGGATCACATAGTTAGTGTTTAAGGAAAAAATTAAATTGTTGGAGAACTTCTTTTTCAATCAAGCATTGTTAATGTAGGCAGTATGGAGCTCTGAATAGTTCTCTGTCTTTACCACTTCACGTTTCAGGTGATATATTTGGCATTATTTAGGGTTTCATTTTAGAAAATAAATGTATCACAGATTGGTTTTCTTGGCTGTGAAAAATACTGAATATAAACACTAAAAATAAAACTTTGAAGTGGCTCTGGTACACTCATTTTATTTAATAAGATTCTGAAGTGTCCCAGTTCTCTATGAAGAAAAACTATCAGTTTAAAAATCTTTTTAATTAAATGTATAGTATTCTCCTGACAATAAGCAAATTTGATCAGATTTGTCAAATATCCTTTTCCTGCCCCTTTTATTCACACACTCACAATGGTTAACTGGTAAAGACTATTTAATCTAAAAGGAACACTAAGAAACTAGTAACTTTTTAGGACCTATTTTCTGTTCTTTCCAGATATATTTTGAAGTCTTGCAGAGTGTATATACCATAGGATAAATGTTTTCAGGGGATGTTTATATACTTTTAGGCCATTCTAATGAAGTTAGCTTTTAGTAGGTCTACTTTCGACCCTCTATAATTTATTATTCACTTTTTAAAAAAAGTCTATTATACCTCAGGTATCTACTTCTTTTTGTAGACTTACAGAAAAATTGGGTTGGAAAACAAGATCAGAGGCCACCTAGTTCATCTCGCTGCCCAAGGCAAGATTGCTATACCTATTTCCCAACAGATGTTCCATCTAACCTCTTCCTACAGACCTGCAGGACAAATGTCACAGATTCCTCTGATTCTATTGCAGCTTTTCACTATTCTCTCTAGTAAAATATCTGTCCCCATTTCTCATCTGGGTGAGCCAATCCCTTCAATCTTCCCTTCCTTTCTCACCCATAAGTACATATGGAGCAGAAATGAATTTCAGTATTCAGCTTCTAATGATCCACCAGTCACTTCACTTCTGTTTTGAGGTGTAGATCTACTCCAGGAATCCTGCAAAGCTACTGAAAGAGACCTGCTGAGACTTTCCTAAGAGGAGAACCTATCATCTGCATTCAGAAATAACTCCATCATGATTTCCTCTTAGCAAACAAATTCAACAATAATTTTAAACAAAGAGGTTTGGCACTATAAATAATTAAAGAAAATTAAAGATGTCACTCTGAAGGAAACACCATTAAAGAGTAAGTAGAAACGGCAGTACGGTGAGGGATGAGAGGATGGAAGAATTGCAGGCATGTACATCTAGAACAGTCATGTCATTGCCTTAAAATGCATCTAAATAACCAAGCATTTGCAAGCTTCCTTCACACATATCACTTCAGTTAAACAATACTGTAGTTGCTCCTTAGTGCTGTCATCTTTGACCAATGCCACTACTAAATAAAGCCTAATTGAGTCACACACTACATTTATTCCTAAATTTTTTTTCTGACCTTGAAAGGATTTGAGGGGTATTTTTGGCTTTGTTTTGTTTTACCAGGAAAATGATCTTTAGTATTTTGAATTGTATTATGAAGTAATTTTAAAAAGCCACTGCTGGAAGCAAATTAGAGCATCTGTTTAAGGAATAAGAGAAAGATGAAGAAGATTGATCTGCATGTTTACAAGGTACTGATATAAATTACCAAAGTAGAGGGAATGAGATGGGATAGAGCTTGAAAGCTCAAACTGAGCTGGATGTTTCTGAGACATAGAGGGGGCTAGATACTTTTTTTTTTTCCCCCTCAGAGACTTGTGAAAAAAGAGGAAATTAATAAAAAATAAGAAATTAAAATTAAAAATAGAGCACTGGAAGGTTAGAGATCCACTGGATATGGCCAACACAGAAAGCAATGGAAACCTGCATTCTAGAAATGCAACATAAGGGGAATTTCCTAGCAGGAAGTGGAAGGAGAGTTTCTAGGGCTGATAAATGACTACAATAGGTAGCATGGTGGTTGAATCAGAACCGTGGATTTTCAAGTAACATTTAATATGGCAGGGAAGGTTGCTACCCAGAATTTTTTTAGCAAGCGCAAAATAAAATCAATTCTTTTTGTCAGAGCTTAATAGCTGTTCAGAAGAGAGTGAAAAGGAACTTGCAACTTGATGGAAATGGAAGAGACAGAAATGATGACACAACAATGAATAAAAGACAACAAGCCTAAAAAAACACTGTACACCCATGTATTCAGTAAGATGTCCCAGTCATTCTTTCAATGAATATTACTAATATTGAATAAAAAGAAGTCACTATATTTTTAAAAAGTTGGACTAACCCCAGTATGGAAAGGGTGAAGATTTCTAGAGTCCACATTTGTTATTTAACTAATTACTTCACCTATACCAAACTTTCAGTTGTTTCCATCCAACTTCTGTATGTTTTTTGGATAGGAATCTGCAAAGAATAAACCCACAACTAGAAAAATGGAAATAACATGTACCAGAAGTACTGAGCTTTGGGAAAAAAATTTGGAGAACTTGCATGATATTCCCCATCTCCCTACAATAATACCATCAGTCAGAAACATCAGTTCTAGCTTTTAATGGCTAAAATTTACTCAAAGGTTGCTTTTTTTTCTACAGTTTAGAGTATTTCAGCTTCATGGTTTTTTTTTCCTCTTCGACCAATGTAACCTCTTAAGTGCTCTAAAATATTATGCTAAAAAAAATCCTCATGATATTCCTTATCTAGTATGTCATACTGTCGCCATAACATTGGTTGTCTCAGTTTACAAGTGGGAATATATTTTGTTCAATTTTTAATTTGGTTTGTCTTCTGCTGTACTCATTTTGGCACCAGCAGAAAGTCTGCAGGTCAAATACAGGACTCTTGTGGAGTCCCACTGCCTCCTACATATATCAGCTGTTATCAATGGAGAAAAAGAAGATAGAACATATTACTGGAGAACAATCAACAATTCTCTTCATGATATTTAGCCCAAAAGACCAAGTAAGTTTTCCCAGAGGTGAGTTTGCACTGGAGTTCAGAAAATTAATAACATGAAAGAAAATATATTAATCCAGAAGAGTATCACAGTTCTAAATGCACACACACAAGTAAGATCAAGCTTTCTGCCTCTTTAAAAAAAATTGCAAAGAAGTACCTACTTCTGATTACTACCAGAATATTTCTCATAACCAAGAGTAGGCGAAGATTTGCTTTGTTAATCTCGGTTCTTCAATTTCAGGTAGCCAAAAATTATAGAAAAGGATCTATAAAGTACCATTTAAGGGACAACTAAGTTTTGTGGGTTTGTCCCTTAAATATATTGGGTTCAGTCATTAATGTACAAAGCTCTAACAATAGAATTGACATGTTGGAAGGATATAGTGTAATATGGATAGTAGCAGTGATGCCATCCTTAATGTCAACAACCAGCTGTCTTTTAAACTGCTTGGCACTGGGGTAGTACATTGAAGAGTCATATTCATAAACATTCTGAAGGTTTTCTAGCTCAAGGACACCTTCATTTTAAGAATTAAATAATCTGTAATTGATTTTATCTTCTCAGCTATCTCAGTGTTTGACATTTACAATTACTGAAACTTCAAAGCAAGTTTACTTTCTAATATGACAATTTCAACATAGATTTCAGTGATCAATAATAAACTACCCTTGTTCCAATAGAAAGTATTGTTTCAAACAGCTGACAGGATATATGATTTTATGATACACATTTATCTATATAATTTTCCTGTCAGTCATCACAGTCAGACTTTTAAAATTATTTATTTCTGATGGAAGATGCTATGCAAATTGCTGTTGTTTTCTAGAATCTCACTGGAATTGTACTGATTAGACTGTGCTTTATGCAAGATCTTAATTCCCTTAATTCTCTGTCTCCCCTCTTGATACTTCCTTTAAAATAATGAAAACTTTCTGGCAAACTGAGGACAAGCAGTTTGAGGCTGCTTGTCTCTAACTTGCTTCCCTGCATCTAAATACTTCACCAAATATTCAAGATCACACAAACCAAGCTCAACAGAATAAACTATCAGGGTGTCAGTCTTGACAGCAATCATCCTGTTACTGGTTCACATGAGATCTCAGAGTCATTTTTAGAACAGTCTTTTTTTCCTTTGTACATTTTATTAACACATTGGTCAAACCTGAAAAACACAATAGCAAAGTAGGTGCACTTCAAGCATGCAACACTAATATCAGCCAGTATAGCTCAGGAGTTTGACACCATAACCACAAAATAAGCATTTCTGGAAAAAGTACGGCTGAACAGGCTTTCAAGAGCAAGAGAAAACACCAATCCATTCTCAAATACTGCTGAATAAGTAACAACACCTTTTTCAAAGGGGAGATGAAAGACGGGTGGCTTGAACAAAGAGCCCAATCCCAGGTAAATTATTTCAGTGGGATTCTTTTAAGCACGTACCTCAGACAAGCAGCAGAGGAGAAATCCATTTTAGAAAAGATGCTGAAAGAGCTTGATGTCCACCTGGCAAATTTCTTGTGCTGTTTGAAAAAGCAAGATGGTCCAGATTATGAACCGAGTTGTATCTACAGCATTACAACCACTCCTGGTCATGAAATGAAAGCAGGAGCTTCTAGCAGTGTTCCTGATCAGAAGGACTAAGGGCAGAGGGCGAGAGAGAAAAAAGAGAGGGATGTCTTTCTTCCTGTGGTAAAACATTCCTGTGAAGCATTTAGCCTTAAAGCACAGCTTCTCTATAGGAAGGAAAACTGCACATTCTTGCAATGCTTTAGCCCTTAATGTGTTTTCCATGTGAAAGAATAGTATGACCTCTTTTACTTTCCAAACAGTTCAGGGGAAAATATTTAATAGCAACTTAAAACAAAGTCAATCTCCAACAAAATGGCAAACACCCAAAAATACAAGGCCGCTGAAACCCAACAAGTGTAACGAAATGCTGTGATGCCAAAAAGAACTGACTGCAGCTTTTGAAAAATTCTTAAAAACACCAAAATTTTATTTTCTCCTTAATTATATGCTTATCAATAACTATAAAGTAAGCATTCAGAAATTATTTTAAAAGAGAAAAAAAGGTGGGGGGTGGGGTGAGGGATCCATGCCGACAGCTCACATAAATGCACGAAGGTCTAGGATTTAACATCCTGCTGGCTTACCTGATAACATGGGAATTTCAAATGCATTAGGAAGAAAACAAAAATGAAAAAACCACCAAGAGATAGACATGACGAAATGCTTGGACGAAATGCTTGAACGAAATGCTAATAAACTTGTTCAGCTTCTCAGTTCCAAAAGATTACAAAGTGTTTATAAATTGCTGCATTCTCATCGAGAAGGGAAAGGGGGGAAAAAAAAAAAAAAGACCTCTGCAGTATCCTCTCTGCTTCATTCTCGGCTTCCCGTTCTGAAGCTCACTCTCTGGTACCTGATACAAATGAGCAAATAGCCGGCCAAAAAAAAAAAAAAAAAAGAAGGAAAAAAAAAGGAAAAAAAAAAGAGGGGGATGGGAGAGGAGTGAGGAAAGAAAAGAGGGGGGGTAGGGGGCCAAAAAAAAGATAAGATAGCGAACCGTCACCTTAAGGGACAGCCCCATCTATCGGCAAAAGCAAAGAAGTGACTGTAAAAGATCGCTTTTTAGGAGATTTTTCTGACTTGAACTGGAGTCTGAAAAGCTGCAACCCCGTTTTCCTTCAGCGAGGAACAAAGGGCGGGGCTTGCGCTGAGAAGTAGATTTCTTTATCCGCTGTTAAATAAGCTAAAGTTTTCAGTAATTTTCAT
The DNA here is from genome assembly GCA_035583155.1 of Acropternis orthonyx. Taxonomy (NCBI): domain Eukaryota; kingdom Metazoa; phylum Chordata; class Aves; order Passeriformes; family Rhinocryptidae; genus Acropternis; species Acropternis orthonyx. The sequence goes on from JAWWEU010000163.1 coordinate 19,031,908, forward strand.
TTCGTTTCTGTTAATTACTTGTCTCTGAAACGTGCGAAACACAGAGTTCGAGTAAGTGTCGGCTGTTACAAAAGCTCCCGATACCTTTCCAGGTCAGCCCACAGCTAAATGCTACCTGTCCTTTGTCTCGGTTGCCACCTCCCCACCGGGCAGTGGTGGTGGATTCAGCACCACCAGTCATGGGTTCAATCCCAAAAAAAGCCCAAGGGTTCCTGCGCCCGAGCCCCGCGACGTGCCCATCTCCCCCCGAGCGCGCTGCTGAGCGCGGCTGGTACCCGCCTGCCACGTCAGCTCTGCATCCCCCCGTGCTCCGGTGGCAGCTGTGCGGCCAAATCTGGAACCCGGACAAAAAAATGCTCCTTTTTAAAATTCAGACTGCTAAGTAACAGTAACTGCTAACACAATGAACTCCATCTGCATTGGCTCACCCTCGGTTTGAGCTAAATCAGACAGCATTATATAGTTCTCATTTTGCTTTATTGGCAAAAAAAAAAAAAAAAAAAAAAAAAGGAAAAAAGAAAAGAATGGGGATGGCCAAGAGCAAACCCTTCTGAAAAGCCCAGTGTCCACCGTGCTGGAGGGGGTGGGTGCAGGATGGCAGTGACTGGGAGGGTCAGAGGTGCACGGAAGAAGGGCCAAAAGTAATAATAAATGCATTGTTTAATACCATTTCTGCATGTGAAGATAAAAGAACATAAACCTAATTCATACGTGCATGCAATAAGGCTAAAACCTTTATGATATAACATATAGTTAACATTAACTTCTGATTCAGTGGCCACAGGCAGCTTTAATGAACTTGGTGCCCTAGAGTCAATTCTGGCATTGTTCTGATACTGGGTTTTTTTCCCTAATGTTTTTACATCATGAGGTTTTGACTGCTTAAATTTTCCTTGAATCCAAGCTACGTGAGTCAGAATTTCTCCACCTCCCAGTGGTGGCCTGATATGCTTGAAGCACTTGGAATCTTTCAGTATAACACCTCATTTTCAAGCATGTATCAATACAGAATGTTATGAACAATTGTTCTAACAGTGAAATCTAATCTCAAAAATTTTAAAATAATTTCTCTTTAAATATTGCAGTGATTAAAAGGACAGAGCAAGCAAGGTTATGACACTAAATATTTAGTTAAAATATGCCATATTAGATCCAAATACTAATACTCAAATACTGACATAGAAAGGGCAAGGCCAAACTGGACACAATCGTGCAACCTGTGTCCTTTGAATCTGCCTGAGCTCTGATTTAGAAAGACTTCAAGCGCTTTCATCTTTCACTGCTGTCACGATCACCAGTTTTGAATTTAGCTTTTCTGCTGGCACTACTGGTTGGCTGCTCAGGCAGGTCCCCATGAGCCAAATGCAGTTCAAGTCTATGACCTTCAGGCAGAAAGAGCTTTCTTTAAACCATTACCTTGTTATTATTAGCTGGTAACACCCTCTTCAACTGTTTGATTCTTTCTTAGGTATAATTCTAGAGGTTGATTTGTCTTTTTTTAAAAAATTATTTGCAGAGTTCTTTGAGGTCATGAAGAGCATTTACAGGTGACAAATTACTTGGTAGTGCTAATAACACACCTGACTCAGAATCACCCTAAAAATTTTAAATACTAAACAGATGTTCAGATATTTTTGCTGATGCCAACTGATCAGTCACAGAAATCTTTCTGTTAATGGAGGATGTTTCTGGAAATGATGACTTTTCTGGTGTTGATGAACACAGATTTATCACTGGGATAAAAGGTAGCTTGAAGTTTTAAGACAAGTTCCTCCAGGCTTTGCTACAATGTGGGCATGTTTGACATGTTACTGCCATATCTCCTTTAAAACATTGCACTTTGAAATGAAATAAAACAACACAAAATTAAACAATAAACCAGGAATGAATGAATTAAGATGCCCTTCTTTAAGCATCAGTAGAGATTCAGCATAGGATGCTTAATACGACCACTGACTTTGAGAAATCTCCAAGTATAATAAACAGAATACAAAAGCTTTCTTTTTTAAGCAGTATTTCTCATGGCTCCAATTTCACTGGTCACAGTGGTATCACCAGGTGCTTAAATTGAGCACCATCAGTGTACATTGTCAGGAAAATTGATAGCATCTCTGGTTATCTTAACAAGTTCCTTTGGTGGCTTCTTGAACCAGACTGTCGCCTGGTATGGGGTTTGAGAAAGAAGACTTCATCAACACAACAGCAACTTCGTTCCAACTGCTAAAGAGCTATATCCTGTAAATTCTTACATTTTTAATGTTTTAAAATTATACATTGCACCACAAGAAAGCAAAAAAGGTATAGATTTCTTAAACATAGCTGCTCTGATTCTAAGATAGGTGGAAAATCAGTGAATAAAACGTGTCTCCCTTCCCTCTCCTCCCCAAAATCCAACTTGTCTTTTTTACTGTCTCTAAACAAATAGAACACTGGTAATAGCTAGTCAAATAATTTTCAAAACCAACCAAGTCTAGGATACTCATTGCATTTAGTTTGGAAATTTTTGAGCACTTCTTCCTACAAGTGTGGCGACAGTTCCTTTCCTGAGTGCCCAAGGATAAATCATCTTAATGGGCAAGAGCTGAAGGAACCATCCAAGAGGGCCAAAGGCACAGCAGGGACACGGTTGCCAGGCAAACTTTCCATTGCAGCTGTGAGCTTGCAATCTTGCAGATTTCAGATTCTGCAGACCTGGTAACTTTGCACTAATGGAGATCTGTGGTTCACTTGCCCTCATATAAATTTTGACCAGTCCTACTCTTGGCTCTACCTCAGGAATACTGAGTAAATGTTTAAGAGCACTGGTGAAGAACATCCTGGTAAGTTTTTGGCTCAAGAGCCTTAGTGATCACCAAGCATTGTGAGATTCTGGTTTTCTCCAGCACATGAAAGGATTCCTCTGGGAGTCCTCCTCTGGTGATCCTCTGCAGCACAGAGTTCCCTTTCTGAAAGGAACCTATAATGAACTGTAACTGAACAAAAAAGCCAGTGTAGTCCTTTTTGTCACTATCCTGTTTCAGCACTTTTGCTGCAAACACAGTTGTGTACAGTCTAGAGAAACCTTTAAAATTAATTTCAGAAGCTACGTTCAGCCATGGCAGTAAACCACATAAGCAACAAAGCAGAACAGTATGTTCTACTTACACAACTATTAAAGTGTTAATAGCAATATATATATATATTTAATTACAGTGTCTGAGGTAGATTTTATTTATCAGAACATTAAGAAACTTCCCTTGATTCCCTACAGTATCTCTTTCTAGCATTCTAGGAATGAATTCTATGAATTAAAGTGGGTGTGGAAAAGAGCTAATGGAGTATTTCATCTATTATATAAGGAATGAGCCAACCAAGATCCTCCACGGACAAGCAGGTGAACATGATAATCCAGGGGACATTTTCTCTTCCTAAACTTGTGAACCAGTTGTACTGCAGTCCCAGAAGTGCTACACAGGCAGTTAAGGATATAAAAACGTCATAATGGAGAGCCAGAACCTGGAAAAATGAGACAGACTGTAGCAACATAGACTGCATGCAACCAGTTTCAAGGAATAGCAAGGAAAACCTCTGAATAAAAAGAATAGTTACATTTTGTGCAGAGGAAGAGCACATCTGTCAGCTTCTAAACAGGTATCTTCAGAACAGATGAAGCCCATTTCTACAGCAAGAGATTTTTGTCATATTTGGAATGTTTCTGTGTACTAGATGCAAACAAAAGTTGGGTGTTTTGGACAGCGAAAGATCTGCATTGGTGAGCCCAAACTTACCTGGAAAGCTTGACAATTACACTATTCAGTCTCACAATTAGATGTTACATGGGGTAAACTAAAACACAGATCTTTGTAATCTTTCTTTTTCAATTTAGCACTAACTTAGCATATGATTGTCATCACAATATATTTCTCAACTACTGAAAATAGGCAGATAAAGTCTGAGATATAAATATCTTTATAGAAAATAATAGTCTACTGTACTCCTATACTTTTGTACATTATGGATTACAAAAACTGGTCTCACCATTTTTTATGCTAAAAAAATTCTTCCAAATTAACCTATTTCACATATTTTCATATTTTTCCATGCTCCTCAGTTTTAATGTCATTTTCATGACTATGAAGAGAACAAAGTAACTCCCTTGCAGTACAGAAAACTCTAGTGCTGTGAGGAAAAGTGTGTCAGAAACTCAAGTTGCATGTTGTGATTTGACGAAATATACAGAATATTGAAAGCAAGCTACTGATGTCCATGGATTGGACATCAGTAAACCAGAGAAAAATACCAGGAGGAGGCACTGACCATTAATGGTCAATATTCTGCACTGTAGTGGGTTCAGAACATACCTTACAGCTGAGATTCAGTTTCTCAGACCCCAAGTGCTATACCAGAATATAGGATATAGGAATACACATAGGAAACACCATTTTCTAACACTGTATCCTACTGTAGTACCTGCAGCTTAGTCTGCTGAGAAGCACTTGCCCTGATATGAACCGTGATGCAAAAAATAAAACTAACACTTCCAGAAAATCACTATACATTTAAAGACAGTAATTATTTTTTCTTTCCCTTCTAATTGAATAGATAGGTTATTAATACTCCTTGAGCCTGTAAGAAAATACCTCAAGCACCCACACTTGAAATGGGATGGAACACAGTGTACTCATATATAATAGCATAACTATTTTAGAACACTTTATGCAGCAAGAAACAAAGAATGTGAAATACATCATTACAATAATGCATGGTACCTAGCAGTTTTATTCTAAGTTCCTATATTACTCTATTATTTTTTTGAAATACATATTTCTGTATTTTGAAGCAGGAAATGGTATCTATAAAATATTATACAATGTAATATACTGCATTGCAACAAAGGTGTTATTGAGATACCAAAAATGAGTTGCATTTTCTTGAACCTAACTTTCACAATGTAATTAGTGAATGCACCAGCCTGGTGTTTCTACTAAATCACAGCATAGATATCAGACTGTCATTTGAAAAAAAAATAATTAGTAACTGGTAAGGTAAGGCCAGGATGAAGAGACAACTGACTTCTTGGCAGTTCTTTTCCAAAGAAAGAAGGGTTTTAAACATAAGAAAATGATAAAACAATTCACCTCATTTCAGAACAAGTGTTGAAATTAAATTCTATCAGTTATTTCTAGAACAATGTGAAGAAAAACTAGTTTCTTGTGGGGAGGAAAAATCACATTTAAGAGGCTTTCATTCGTCCCATCAAAATCAGTTTTAATCTGATATTAATACATAAACATATTAATATTCAATCTTATTTTGACTTAAGGAAGGGACCTTGATACTTACTCTTAAAGTAAGCAGTTACCTATTAGACATGAAAATTCTATAAATGCCATATTGTAAATAGCCAATAATTTTGCATTTTTAATTTTCTATTTTGATACTCATTAACAATTCAATGCAAACACCACTATTTTTAAGTTAATATTAATTTAAAGTAAATCAAATTGTATTAAGCTGTTAAATATAATGCATTGATACAATGCTGACCAAAGTTTCTCTCTCTCTCTCTCTTTTTTACTGTAAGTTCCCTTGTATTTCTGAATTCATTAATGCATCTTAAATTTGTATTGTTTTCACAAATCGCTGACTCCCATGAAGGAGAGTCCCAGTACCCCAGAACAAAAAAGTTGCTGTCCAAGGTACTGCACATAAAGACAAGTGTTCCAATTAATCTCTCAAATGCATTAAAAATACTTTCAGATTTATTAGACAGTAATTGTCCTTAGCAAGGAAGCCAGCCTGGCTGAAGTTCCCTACATGATACTGCAGTATCAGTGTTATGCTGTTACTTTCCAGGGCCTCTTCTGCTGCATTCCAGTATAATCAGACATTCCAGCACCTGACCATACCCAGTACGTATAATTCCTTTAAGGACAAACCTGTTCTATGCTTTGTTACACACTGGTCTTCAGCAGGGTTTAAATCCAAAAAATGTGTTTGAATTCTACATGATGCAAGGAAAAAAGCTACCCTGTAATATAAATACAGCTCACATGTACTGTTCTGGCATTCTGCAGAGCAGTCACTAAATGTAATTTTATCTGCAGTATTCACCTTACGTATCTCAGAGGCACATAGATTCACACGTTCATGCAGTAAATAGCAAATAGCATCCTGAGTTTAATTGCTACTTCAGAACAGAACCATAGAGTAGAAGAAAATTAAATACCTCTTTGCTTATTTTGTTTAGTTTAATAGAAGCAGCATATTTGTAATGTGCAAGGCTAAAACAATGCAACAGCCAAGAGCTGCAGTAAACCTCTCAGAGCTAATAGTGATATCCAATAATGCTTTCCCACACCATTTTCAAGCAAATGGATTTAATTCACTCCTTAATCAGTCAAATTAGTACTAATCCCCATATGGTTAGAAAGGATGTTTGTTAAACAAACCCAAATTATGATTTATTTATTTTCACAGTGTCTTAAAGCTGAGATGCCTAGAAGAACTCCTACTCTGTTAATTCAATCATGCTGACAGAGCTGGTTTCACCTAGCAAATTATCTCTGCAATTCACAGCATGGCTGACAGCTATCTGCATAGAAAAACAGCACAGTAACCATTTAAATCATGCCAAAACACTCACCCAAGAAGATGTAGCAAAGATCAGGATCCAGCTTCCAGACCCCATGAAGCTGAGGGAGCAATCCACTAGCTTGCTCAGGCCAGCAGTGTCTCTCCTACACTTGACCTAGACTGCCTTACATAATGAGGAATCAGTGCTGTATCCTGTGTGGAGGAGCAAGCTGAATGTCATCACTGGCAGAAGTAGGGAGAACTGGCAGCAGGCAGGCTGGTAGTTAGCATGGAGATCACGAAGTCTGCTTTCCCTGGCTGTTCCGGGAGAAAACACAAGAACAGCTCAGAAATGCTGGTGTCATTCCTCCCCTGGAACGAATGGCCGGAAGGAGCGAGGGTGTTACAAATGCGAGGCAGCCAGCAAGCGCTGGAGCTGCAGCTGTACCTGCTCTCAAGCAGCAGAGCTCCTGCCACACGGTGTCCACAGGACTGTACAGCCCCGGCTCACCGGAGAGCAACAGCGGAGCGAGGAACGAGGCACTCGCTGCTTCTGCAAACCTTGGTCTGACTTACTGGGGTGAGTAGAAGAAAAGCAATGGTATGAGATAAAGCCTGGGGTTCATTTCCAAAGGGAAGTGCTATTCCCTCAAATAAATCCTGCTGCATGAAGGTTAGTTTGTGGGAAATAACCATTTTTTACCTGTTTTACGTGGTGTTACAGAGGTTAAAGTGTTTGTATTACAAAGTTTGATTTTTTCAAGAAAGTTGTGAAGATGTTTAGAGTAATTTCTGGTATTCCTTTGCCTTTTTTTTTTTTTTTTTTTTTTTTTTTTTTTTTTTTTTTTTTTTTTGAGAGGGAGAGAAGCTCTGGTATATTTCTTAGTCTATTATTGTTTGGGTCATATCAGCACTTCTGTGGAGGGCACAACAGGAGAAACAAGCATGCAGGCTTAGCCAGCTGTTAGAGTCCTACACAAAGAGCACTTTATATTATTTAAAATTACTGCATATAACTTGCATTCCATATTTTATTTAATTTTAATATTTCAAGAGTAAATACTTTAAATATTGATAATCCATATACAAATTATTCTTGAAATAATACTTTAATTGACACATACAGTTTCTCCTTACAAAAGAAGGCAAAGGTTTCACTAAGATGGACCACCTAAATTTTCTAGTTATATTTGAGACAACTGGATGAGGCATAATCAAGAGGAAATGCAACTGGACACAAAAGGCACGGCAACATTAAAAGACAGGTCACAAAAAGTTTTAGCCTCAATGTGGACCATTGATTGGGTTTTTACAGGAGTCAGACTATTCTTAGTTATGTCCTTCGCAGAGTAAACATGACTTGAGCTCTGATCTGAAAAGGGAAAATTAAGGTGAATGTGAAAGGGATAAAAATAATCCATTTTTTTGTTTACAAAATCTGTTAAAATTATTATTTTTATTTCAAAGATGAGCATACAATGACTTTTCTATCATATTTGTTCAGTTAAAAAAATGGTTTATTGCCACAGGTTTTTGAAATATATATTTTCCTTGTCCATTGTTGAATGCTTTTCTTTTTGCTCTCTTGAAAATTGAAAAAAAAAGGAGAAACAGAGAGAAAAATATCAGAACCACTTGATATAAAAGGCAGATCACTAATAAGACCTACAGCTAGCATATCCTGACTTAAGTATAATGTGGAAACAAAAAGAACGCAAAAGAATTATAATTTGAGAATGATTTTTTTAAACAACAATTATTGCTGTATTTGAAATCAGGAACTTTTCCCCTCAGTCTTCACTATTTATTTATACCACTTCAGAAAATAACATTAAAAATACCTCAGTCCATTTATTGTTTCACATATTGGTGTGGACTGTTAGTGAGGAATCCCTATTAAAACTAATCTATATGTACCAACCTCTACTGGTGTTTCAAGTGTTAAAGGAAAGCGCCTGCTTTAGAAAAAAGTCTTTTTACATACTTGACCTCGGTTAATCAAGAGTTGAAAATACCATGACCTGTATTAGGCTATGGAAGCATACAATGAAAGTTTAATTAAGGTGCAAACACATAGCAAGGCTGTTTATCGTGGCACTCCAAACAGCAAAGCAGCCAAAGGACTCACCCAAAGCAAGCTCAGACGCCTGTACAGACATGGCACTGTTAATGCATCACCAGGACAATCTGCCTGCAGATAACCAAAAGTTGACTGCATCAGGTAATAAAACTAAGAAAATTAATCAGTAAACGATAGATAAACCAACCCAACACACAGAGACTGAGTAGGAAACACCAACTAAATGAACAGAATAGCAAACCCAACTGCCAGCCTTGCAAAACTAATATACATTTTGCTTGATGTTACAGTTTGAGCAATCTTGTCTAAGTTTGATACAGCTGATTCCATCTTTGGGCAAAACGATGAAGTGGATATTCCTTTAGAAGTTTTCCAGTCTTCTTTTCTATGATATTCCCTATAAACTGTATACCCAACTGCAGAACAATGACTGCCTCATCATAGTCTGTTGTCATGAGGATGCGTAAATACAATGTAATAATTTGCAAATATTAAGCTGTTGTCATTCAAAGGACACCTGAGAGCCAGCTTTTGTCTGGAGTACAAAGACTGTTTACTTCTCTCAGGTACTAACCAACTTGCTCTTCCACTGAGCCACAGAACTCTTCAGTTTACAATAATTCTTACAAGCACTTTTCCTCTACGTGAACTTTGTCTGCTCTGTTGGCAACTCAAGACTATCTTAACACAAACTGATACAGAAATTGCTGACATGTAGGACTCAGCAAAGGACCATTTCTGAGCCAGCTGCATTGGTAATGTGAGTATTAATGTCTACTGCTTGACAGTGGTAAGAAAATAAGTCAAGTTATCACACTCAACTAGCAAATTAATTATTCTGATGCCACAGCAGATAGAAAGATTTCTGTCAAAGTAAATAAAGTAAATGTAATTTGAAAAAAATTCTTTTAAAAATTGCATTTTTTTTGCAAATTACTGTAGAATAAAGTAGCTGATTGGAAAAGAAGAATGGACTAGACAACACCTCATATGAGGATGGAGATGAAAATATGCATCTTTGAGAGTTTAATGAGGAGTTATTCTCATACACATGGGTTATGAAGACAATGCTAGTCATTTTTATGGAAGACTCTAAGCCTATGAAAAAAGTTTTGAAATTTTTCTTTTATGGAAAATCTGGCAGTAGGAGTTTACAATGCTTATCACTAAATTATCCTTACTGGCTGAGTTTATTTCCACAAGGTCCTTCCTCGTCCATGCTGAAATGAAGGAAGCAGTATCTCAGAGGCATGACTCTTGCCAACAACCTTGAGTAAACAGGACAATTCTTTTTTAGACACCTTGCTTTTAAGATGCCTTGCACATAAATAAATCATTATTTGAGGTTTGCTCATACAAAGATAGATTCCATTTGGGATCTGCTGAAACATTAAAATGCTCTGGTATCACTGACTGGAGAGACAACTACAATATCTTGAGGAGCAGGTTTTTGGTTTTTTCCATCCTCCTCTGACCTTTATTTCTTTTCTCAAAATAATTTATCCCTTGTGTTCCTGAACAACCTGCACAAGTGATTCACGCTGAAATGTGTAAACAGTGGCTCGGAGTCTTTAAAAAATAAACCCCTGTGTGATAACACACACTTATAAATGGGGGACAAGGGGGATTCCTTATAGGACTCCTTTACTCCCTGTGAAGATTTTGGCCATTTCTATGCGTGTGCTACTTCTGTAAGCAGAACCAGTAATACTACATACCTCCTTTTGGAAACAGGTAGTAAAAGCTTTTGCTTTCTTTCTATAAGCATTATCTAACAGCTTCAGACCTCAGTTTACTCTGCATGTATTTTTTATTATTTGAACCAGCCATATCACAATGAAGATCACTGGAGGACTAGTCAAAGAGGAATAGTCTTCTCCTTTAGTTGACTAAACTTCCTGGCATCCAACTGATGCCAATATTCAAATAGGCAGAAGTACATCTCTAAAAATTCTTTTAATCTTAGATGATACCTTACTGAACTCACAACTGAATTAAAGAATATTCTAAAAGTAGTGACATTTCCAAGCATCTGAAATTGTACAGTTTAGATGTTGAGATGTGTCAGTGTTTTCAAGTCTCCTTTCCTTTGTATTTTACAGTATTTAGTATTCTACATGTTTACAAGAACATCTCTGATTTTCCTCTCAGTGATGACTTGTTACAGCAATGATAGGTGAACACTGAATTCTCAAATTCAGTGGATACTCCTCAGATAGGTATCACCAAATTTGTAATTTTATATTCACATGCAGTTACTGAAATATAACAATATACATTATCCTAGAAAATAACTGAAAAATTATAAAGTAATTAAGCCTAAAAACTTTCTACAATTAAACTACAAACATTGAACAGGTCAAGGACACAGTAATCTTAATAGTCATGGATTGGTCTTTTGCTTCTCTTTGACATCTTTTCCTCTACAATAAACCTAGCTATGATAGTCTTTTAAATTCCTTTCCCAGATTTGTTGTAAGATTTATAGGGTTGCCTGTTATATATGTAGGAGTGCCTATAAACTGATTTCCCAAGCCACTATTTTTATACTTCTCTCATAAAAAATAAAAATCTGCTGTTTTGCGTACTAATACTAAAAGAGAATGGCAAAAATAGAAGGAAAGAAAAAAGTTAAACTGAAAAAGCAGTTAATTAACCATTCAATAAATATGCCTATTTATTTTGAGCAAATGAATGATCTTTATCAACTGAAAATAATTAGTACTGGCAGGCTTTTCTGTTGAATTTTCATCTGTCAATGATTCTAGAATGTTGAATTTAGATTTTAATTATTTTTAGCATCTCCCTGAACTAGCTCTTATGAGCTGAAGACCAAGAAACAAACCACACTGAGTTTTGGAGATGAAGTTAAGCTGTAAGTTACCCACCAGAACATTTTTAGAAATTGTAGTGGTAGTACCTTGAACTCCAAGCCTTGAATTATCAATGCCTAAGAACAGTATAAGGCAAAACTGATTGATGGTTCAGCATAATGAATGTACCTTTAGCATTGAAAGCAATAAAGTGCCATTTTTCTCCTTTTTTTCCCCCCCAACCCCCTCCTAAATAGCCCACAGCATGCATCATTTGTGATATTGATTTAACACAGATGCAGAACGGGCTAACACAAAATCTTGAAAGACCTACTGCAACAAACAAGTTCGCAAGACTGGTCATTGCCTCTAGCAACACACGAAGATACAATCAGTACTGACTTTTACCTAAAAGGCATAAATTCATCACTGCAATTTTATTCTGGATTCAAGTAGCTTATTTTTGTCTTTCTTTAGTTGACATGGACTTTAACCAATCAAACTATGTTTAGCCTTCATTAGGTTTTAATCTCTTTTCAAGTCTTTGAGATATCTGCATTTCTGGGGGAAAAAATCATTCAGATTCAGTTCTTGTGGCAGGGCTCTTCATCCTGGAATGTGGTCAAATAACTCCACAGGACAATGCCCTGTTTGCAAATCTATCAGTGGTGGGCTGAGAGGGGATGTCTTGTGCTGCTTTTGGTATTGAATTATGCTCAAACCAGTCTGACACATCCACTTGAAATCAACATCCTAGCAGTGAGGCAAAAATTTGGGAGATAAGCTGCTAAGCTGACCTGGAGATATGTGACTGACAGTCATATCACTTTATACAATAGAAGCTCAGTCCCCTTTCATTAGATCAGATTCTTCTAACATACCCCTTCTTGGAGCTTGTGGAGTTTCTCCCTTGGAGCTGGGATGCCTCTTCAAGGATCCTCCTGGAGGCTGAGTGGAAGAGATCTGCCACAAGTGTTGGTATGGTAAGTTACATCCATCTCTAATTAATGACTGGGGTTTTTTTCTAGCTTTAATGTAATTGCTTTATTATAGTGCACTATACTATTCACTACTAGTAGATATATCTTTTCTGTTGTGTAGTAAATAATTCTGACTAAAATATTTTGCCTGATCATTGGTCATATTAAATAATTCATTTTATAAAAATATAGCTGGTTTGCCCTCTTTAATCCAGCAGGACAAAGTTGTACTTAAACCATTGACAAAGTCTGAGGCTAAGGCTGGACCCAGCCACACCCAGGCTCCTGTCTCAGAGAAGGAGTTTAGAATGCATCTTGTGACTCAATGGGAAGGCTTATCTGCTAAACTTTATCTAAAGCCCCCACTCTCACCCATGACAATTATTTATAGAAAAGTGATACTTTTTGTATTTTGTTTTACCAGAAATTTTAGAAATGTGCTTAACAACTGCAGGGTACCAAAAGTGTGGGTAACCTGTTAAAATTTTTGAATACATCCCTTTGGTTCCCACCAAAGTAAGTGTTCCAGCTCCTGTATTCTGCTCCTCTTATTTCCATCACTTGGATGCTTCCAGGAAATAACACAGATTTTCTTTTGGTCTCTTGCTTTTCTTCCCCAGAGGTTCCTAGTCACTTGGGCATAGTTTACAATTACCTAAAAAAGAACCTTGTGTGTCTGGCAACTTTTCAGGTTTCTAGCATTAGTACCTGTATTCCGCAAAGGACTTAACTGAGCAGTAATCAAAGCTCTTCAGGTTATATATTCCACATCCAAATTTTGAACTTGCACACTACAAGCACTCAAAAGCAAAACGCCCTTCAGCCTTCACACTGTGCAGTGTTAAATACAGATGGTGCATGGGCATCTAGGTCAGGGCATGCTTTTGTGGCCATTTCTCCTCACCAACTCAAAGATAAGACTAGTAAGGATGAGACAAGTCTCCCTGGTTCATTCAGTGCTGAAAGACACAGGGGCCTAATTCACTGGATGTCCCAGTCTTTGTGAGCTGAGGGTAGTCCCTTGCAGAGCAGGAGGATTTAAGGGCTGTCAGCTATATTCTGCAGTTCCCAGGTTCTGAGGTTCTTCAGTCCTTTGCTGACTGATAACCAATGTATTATTTATTTACATAGCAAGATATATCCTTGCCAACATTCTTTATATATACATTTCACTTACACTTTAAGTGCTTCTGTGTCTAATGTTGAGCTTAGAAGTACTGCATAAAAGCCTTAAAAAAGATACAAATAGTATATCATCTAAAGAAATTCTAGTAACGTCTAGAATGCCTTGTTTTAAAAACATTTATTTTACCTGTCAGATTAAGTATTATTTTGGCCACTATTAATTGATCTTTCATTTAAGTAAACTCTAAACTAAAACCAATTAACACAATAATTGCATAATCAGCACTAGTATTTTGAAGCTTACAGGACAAAGAGACTTGAAAGTCTGCATTATATTTGCTTATTTTGCTTATCTTTTTGACATAGCTGTCTCTTTTTCCTTCCCTTATGTGAGAAAGCAAACTGAATGTCCTGTAAGCCACTGCAGCTTGCTTTGAGGCAGAGTAAAACAAAAGCCCCCAAACAAAGACAACCATAAATGGACCAAAGCAGTACATAAAATGCCTTGTCATTAAATGAAATTAGTTCTTTATGCTAATATCTTTAAAACTGATTTCACAGTGTAAAACAAGATCTCAGAGAAATCTATGGCAGATGATCCTCCTTTCTCAATCATTCCTAGGGGGTCATTCTTCAAGATTCAGTTATATATACTCAAATCACAAAGTTCCTCTTTAGAGGTCAATAAGAGAAAATACCTCTCTTTTCCTATTTCTTATAGGTCACCTCAGGTGAATTCCACAAATTCTACAGTTTATGACATTTTAATGAAGCAAAATTCTTTCCTTCATTATATTTACTTATTTAACAGTTTTAAAGTTTTATTGGAAGCTGTGGCAATGTGACCTTGGGAAAGACATTCTTCAGTTACTTACAGTGCAGTACTGGGATGTTCAGAGACCATCTTCCTCCAAGGACCAGTATCTCAACTTATGTCAGCTTTGAATCATTGCCTGGCAAAATGCAGACTTTGGTCTCCTTGTGTCGAAAGGGGGACTTGCAAAGGAAATGAAGCAATGCAGATCTCTCTGTTTTTTCCCTAAGAACAACTGGCTGAAGCCACCTGAAAGCTCCAGGTTTAAACAGTGTCATTTGGGAAAGAGATTGAGCTCTCTCTCACAAGATTTGTCAGAACTTCTGTGCTACCCAAATAGAATCATCGAATCATTAAGGCTGGAAAAACCCTCTAAGATCACCGTGTCCAACCATTAACCTGAGCACCACTGTGTTCACCACTAAACCTTGTCCCCAAGTGCCATTAGAATAGAAATCAGAACAGAAACATTAAGAGGACTTTCTGCCTATAACAGCTCTGTGGTCAAACCTTCTTCCAGGATTTCTATTTTGATTCACCAGCTTCCTGGAAACAATGGGTTTTCCACTGAACTTTCATTACTCCCTCCTTTAAGACTAAGAGAACAGGATTGAGTAATTTTTTATCTTCCCCTTTTTAACACAGCACTTATGCGAGGATGCTAATCATAAAATTGCTGCTCCCCTAATATTAAGCCTTAGCAGGGTTACCCTGACATTGTCTGTAGGGCTGTATTGATACTTTTTTTCTACAACCTCAGCCCCTCTTTCTGTTAATCTGAGTGTGCTGGAATAGCCATGTCAGTCTTGAGTTGGAGCAGTATATTACAATCTGCCATTGCTGAGAGCTGATCTTAAGAATTTTCAACAGCAATATAGAAAGGAATGCTAATCCCTGATGTGTTTACTCAATGGCAGCCACATTCAGATAAATAAGTGATTTCAAGAAAAAATGTTGGAAAATAGAAGCAACATTGCTTCATAGAACTTCAGGACTCAGGGACTAGAATGCTTAGTCTGAGCTTCATTCCACTGGATTTAGCTCAGTTACTCCTCTAATGTAACCATAATTTATTTATTTTGACTGGAAACAGAAAGAAATTAAATAATTGGGTGACAAAGGTCACAGAATCAAGAGAAAGAATTGCAGCAAATGCCTCTATGGGCAAGTGACTGCTAGGTGAAATGTATCCAGGTATCCTGTGCTGCAGAAGAAAAGAAGGGAAAAGCCCTTGTAAACCTTTCTCTGCCAATCTCAAAGGTATTCCCTGGCTCAAAAAACACTTTCCAATTGACATGTGAAAGATACAGTTGGCTCATTCCCACTAGTCCTTCAGACTACAGGTATATTCCAAAAACTATCTCATCTCCAGTGCTATTTATACTTCCTCAAAGCAATTCAGAGAAAACAGAGTAAACAGAATATGGGTAACTAATTTATGCGTCTCGGAGAAGTTGTATCATGACCTCTCAAGGACATAATTTGATTATAATAATCTTAAAGCAGAACTATTCCTATTAGTCATAGGAAAAACCTCTTTCAAGATGGAGAAAAGGAATTGCTAAGTTAACAAATTGCACGATGGAAGTGAACAATTTAAATTTGATGTGCCCTGAATATGAATTAAAAGCCCAGACCAGTTTTATGTCCACTGCCTTTTGCATTAGCTGTTCCAACACTTATTTACAACAAACTGCATTTTACAAGGTGAACTCATCTACTATCAACTCACAGTTGTTAGGAAATATTATTTCATTTTCAGACAAGCTGGGGAGTCCCAGTGTAATATCTTCTCCAGCAGTCATGTGTGCTCTTTTCAGCAAGTTCATAAGCTGAGCTGGTTCAGCTTGATTTAAATCTCATTGCCAGCCCTCAAAGCACTTTTGTGGCTCTCGTACAGTCTGTTAGTAGACCTGCAAACTCCTTCTTGAACAAATGGCAGAATATTCTAAGGAAACCTCATTGATGCAACATGTCCCAGCTCACACCACACTCATGTCTGTGCTTGCTGCTCTCCATTCCAGTCACCACAGTATCACATCGGCCTTCTCCAGACCACTCACTCTGAGGTGCTTTCGGCTTTTAAAATGTTCATTCTTTTTTCATTTGAAAATGAACGTTCTTATCCCGTATTCTGAAGTCCCATTGTTCCACCTTACACTTGACTATGTTCAATTATAGTGTTTTCAACCTGAATATTTAAACCAGACTACCCAGCTTGCCCTGAAATAGCAACCTTGTTAATCCTGTTCTTTCTCCATGTCATCTGCAAACTGTACTATCAAAAACATTGCAGGATTGTTTGTATAACTGACAAAACTACTAATTACAACAAATAAAGAACCTATTCATAGGGTTTTTTTTCTTAGAAATAACACCACTCAGATACATCTCCTCATCAGTAGTATTTCAAAATCTATCATCCCAGCTTGTAGCCCACCTAATGTTTTCTCTTACATCCAAATAAATGCATTTGTTTAACAGATGTGTGATATTTAGTGCATTAAAAAACTCTAAACCCAACTATGCTTCTACACTTGCCTTTTTAAATAGATCTATGATCTTTTCAAAAAAGGGAGGCATTTGGCAAGATTTATCTTTGTGCTGATTACCATAATTAGCACTTTAGTCTCTAATTTTTTGTTGCTCATATCCAAAAATCTTCACTATTTTACTCAGAACTGGCATTCATGTAACTAATCAATAGTTCTTCAAAATGTCATTTCTAATGTTTATAAATTTGGGCTAGGATTGGCAGTCCTCCAGTGTTCTTAATGTCACATTTTCAGAAACTTGTTGTTAGTTGTGCTAACAATAAGGGAATATTACTATTGTTCATCAAGTCTGAATTAATTTAATCTCATTTATTTCAATCTTTGATATACAGTAATAAAATGGAGTCCATGCCTGATATGTCAAGAGACAGCACTCAGAATATTAAAAATAAGTACTGTTCCTCTCCTTTTCTTCTCGTTTATCCTAATGTTGTGTGGCTTATCTTTCTTTCTTCTGTTATTCCAGGGAAATGCAATTTACCATTAACAGTCACAAGGATTACTGTTAGGGCCATGAATACTGAGTGTGTATTCACACTTTTACCTGTGGATCATACTGAAAATTCTCACTAAATACTTTGAGGCTCTCATGCCCTTTTTCACCCTAATTTGAGCACATACCTCTATCGATAAACTTTTGGGGGGCACATCCCTGCTTGTGCCCACTGCATGCCACCCCACTAGGAATGCTATAACTGCCTTAAGTAAAATGCGGTGGCTTCTTAAGATGACAATAGTAGCAAAGTATTTTCTGTGCTTTTAGCAATACTTTAACTGAGATTTGAAATGGGAAATAAGTAATAGCAACAGGCCTGTGCAATTCATAATGACTTTAGGTAATTTGCAGCTAAAATGGTTCTCTACGCTCTCAGTTATATTTGTGTTGTTATTTTGTTATTGCTTCAAGTTTTGAAACTTTCATTACAAATACTTTTTGAACAGAAGAGTTCTTTCCTGATCTAAGGAAAAAAAAAAAAACCCACAAACCAAACACAAAAAGGTATTGTTCTGGATGTATTACAAGCACTTAATAACTAAATGTTTCGGACATTGCCACCATAAGCAATAGATGGTGAAATTTGGCAATGAAACTGAATTATAATTGAAGCAGTTTTTGGTGAGTCCCAGCAGTCACAAAAGAGCAGCAAGTTGGGGTATTTTTTTCATTTCTCCTAGTCCAATACACAACCAGGGGGTGCCACAAAATATCCCAAACCTACACAGAACAGTATAAAAGGTGATCTTCTTAGCTATATGGCACCACACTGCAAGGCACAGTTCCTCTAACATTTTAAAATACATCAGTAATGTTTACCCTAATTCAAATGCCTGTCTGCCTTGCTTTGCATACCTCATATGCAACAGGAGACTGAAATCTTAGAATCACCAGTTTCTCTGGCTAGGAATAGCCATTAGAATACACTAAATTTATGGAACATTTCCAAAATTCCTTCAGCTGACTCCTGGGAATAGCTTCCTTCTATTCCCAAATATTTTACAGTTTCTCAGATATAAATATATAACTGTTAGAAAAAGAGGATTCACACAATCTCTGGATTTAAGTTAAGACAACTTAATGCAGGATTTTGTGGTGATGAGAATTCATCATTTAGATAGGTTCGGATTTCATGCCTGCAGAGACAAGGAGCTCTGCACAGCTATTGTGTGCCAAGAGCTATTGATCTTAATTTTTTATTGAACAGAAACTAGAGGGAGTTGTAATAATTATAGACATATAATTTGACATTCTCCCAAAGGATCTTAAGCTTATAATAATAACTAGAAAAACAATTACCAAAGTTGGTTTAGATAATTTTCAACCAAATTTTTGCAAGGAGAGTGCAGAAAAAATTATCAAATTTTTGAAAGAAAACAAAATAATAATGTTCAGAAAGATTATAAAACCTTTAGTCTAAAAGATTATCATTATATTCCTCAAACAATTTTTTTAAACCAGAATCAATAGCTGAATAAAATGCAATATATCATATAAGAGAAAGCATTAACATTTCGGCCTCAGAGTTGTACTGGTTTGGGTAAGTTAACATGCCTGAATTTGTTATTAAAAAAATGCAATTTTTTTTGTTTTATTTTTAGAACTGTATTTTCTCTTTTACCTTTTCCTTTTTGTTTAAATACTAAATAAATAATTAAAAGCATTGCCTACCACTATGCATGGCTCTTTCTGTAGGGGTGTGGCCCACTTTTCATCTGTGTGTTGAAGGTTTTGTTACTGAAGTGTTTATTGCTTCCTGAGGTCTTCCTAGTGTGCACCTGTGTGAAGCTGCCTACTGCTACATTTAGCTTTCTGGACTGCATCTGCAGGCTGAAGGCTGAAGCCATCACAAGCATGATTTTTATATTATTTTTTTTCCTATAGTTTGTCAGAAAAGTGCACACTGATATTCAGTAACGAGAGTGACTGAAATATGCTTAGTTGCTTACCTTACCAATTCGTTTAATCAGTACAGCTGAGAACCTACTATGTTTGGGAGCGTAACAATGAATTATCAAATAATAAGCTTTTGCAAAACCTTTTTCTTAATGTAACAGGTACATCTAGATAGGTATTTCTGTGGCAATCTATGCTTAGATGCCACAGTTCATGACTACAAAGCCTGATTTCTCTGCAGATGCTGTAGTGTGGGAACTAAGGAAGTATGTCTATGACCTTACCTATTGGTGTTTCCTTGCCTGTACTCAAGTGATTTGGAGATACCATATCCAGATAACAAAGAATAGGAAATACACCGGGAATGGGAACTCCTTTTATCATGAGACATAAGAACTGATGAGAAATACAGACTTTTTTTTTTTTGCAGCTGCTATAAAGGCATATGTGTGAGCAGAGAGTCTCTAGCAGAAAATATATATGCATGTTATGTTGTTTACCATAATAACCTCTTCATCTTTCAAATATGCCTGGCATATACCTTTCTATTTCAAGAAGACTGAAGCATTATATATTCCAGCAAGCTGAAAATCAAAGCAGAGGAAGTTTCAGAAGATCTTAGGCTACTGTTAGTCAAAAATCTCAGTCAGCAAAAATAAAGTAGTTGGGTTGATGGACCATCATGCCTAAAGTTGTTTTCTCTAACCATTTTGATGGGGGAAAAAAAAAAAAAAAAAAAAAAGAGGTGGGGATTTAAAAAAAATATGTGTGTTGTAATGAAGCCTAGGCCTAATTTACAGACTGCCACCTATTAGAGAATTCAAAACTCTGTTTCCCCAGCAGTCTGTAGATGTTGATTGCCTCTCAGTGCTCTGTCTAAATGGTTACGACTAAAGTAAGATTCATTCCTCTCACCATTTATAGTGCTCAGATGGTATCCAGAATGCTTAATTTTAAAACTAACAACATAGTCAAGAGCTTCAAACATGGAGAATACTTTCAATTATCTTTGTTTCCATCATTACATTGAAGTCTTCTTGAGTATCCAGTATCTAAGCTAGTTTTGCCTAAATTTGCTGGTAAGTGTCTGAAATATTGATCCTAGACCTCTTATTTGCTTCTGTGGCCTATTCTAATGTACTTTCTGAGTTCAACTGGGTTTTTTCTTCAGCTGATCACCTCCCATTAGACAAATTTTAAAAGAAGCTATACTTGGATCACCTTGGTATTGCTCCTGGCTTATTCCTTAAAACAAACAGAAATTTCTCAAGATCCCCTCAGACCACACTTATTGCAAAATATATGTTGATCTTTGTGATGCTTTCAGATTCTTTATAATAGATTATTGATCCATAGACTTGAATACCTCCATAAAAGAGTCTGAATGTTACAGAAAGGGTTGTAATGTCAACAAGGAGTATCTGGTATGCTGAATTGAAAAGGGAAATTATAGTGAGCTGAGTGGCTCTGTGTTAATTTTTCTGAACTGTGCTTACCCAGTTTCTTCTGATACTGGCATCTGCAGGTCTTCCAGCTGTGAATTTAATGCAAGGATGGTGACCAGGCATTTTTGATTTAACTGAAGGAATAAGTACCAACAGGGAAAATATTCAGAACAGTATACATGGAGTATCTGTTTTGCTAAAACTGTTATCGCAAGATCTCTTAAGTTGCTACATACTGATCATGAAGAAGTTGAGCAACTCCGAACATCTACCACTCCTCTTAGGAGACAGTTTCCTTTTTGCAGCCAGTGTTCTCATAGTCCTGACAAGCTCCAGGTTCTGACTCATGGGGCAGCTTGAGTGGGACAGCCAAGCCGGGAATCTTCCAGTTCACTTGTTTTGACCTGGCACCTCAACTGCCCTTCAGTTAGGAGTCCCTGGAGTGACTGCTTCCATTCTCTCCCTTTCTTCCCCCTTATGCTCTCCTGTCCCACAACTGATCTGTTTACAGACCAGCTTTGTACAAGTAAAACTACCCAAATGCACTACCCAAAAACTGTTGCAGGGGTGCTTTGTTTGTCATGCAAGAAAAACAACTGTGATTCAATCTCTAATTTTTTTCAGCATATTTTTGTATCTCTCTCTTTCTCTGCATGTTTCAAGTCACCTGCTTCCTTTTGCCTGTTTTTCCTCCCATTTTATCCTTTTAGTTACAAATTTCCCCCTCATTCACCCAAATCTTAGCATTTTGTTATGAAGCCTTCCAAAAATTGGTGACTGTGCTTGAGATTCTGGAATGAATGGGACGGAGCAAGTACGATCATGGACATAAAAACTGCAAATGTGTCAGGTACTAATTCTTACCTAAGAGGAAACAATAAAAATAAAATCATACACATTCTCTTTATAGAATACAGGGTAGTGCATTTTTTTTCTTCAAGAGAATGCCACATGTGCCTAACCTATTAATTCCTCCCTTTTACCCCCCAGCAAAATTATAAAACTTTCTGCCTTGTGGAGAAGGGGGCACAGACTGCTCAGAGGCCTTTCCAAGTAATATTATGGCTCTCCTGCTATTCAGTGTGCATCAACTCTGACTTGTCTTCCCATCCAGAGGTTCGTTCTTTCTCCTCCTCAGGAGATTAACATGAAATTTGATAGCTTTCAAAAGTGGTTTGAAGCCTCAAACAAGAAATAAGAGCAGTTGGAACCAATTGTTCAGAACAGTGAAATCTGTCACACTGCATATAGCCAAGCATGCTCTGACAGTTCTTTCACTCTGAACCGGATAATGTGAAAGTCAGTAAAGAAATGTTATGTAACCTGCCTTGAAGTCCATATTCTCCAAGTTTCAGAGAATTTGAACAAAACACAACGAAAACTGTATTTGTTGTATAGGTAAAGAGTGAGTTGCTTCTGCTTATCTTCTAAAGTAAACTCCTCCAGGCAGGGACTGTATCTTTGTACTTTTTACAATATCAAGTGTGCTGCAAGCACTTAACAATTAATAATGAATAGTAAGTAAATGCAAAGCTTGTGAGAGGTGCCAGACTGACATCTCTGGAGAACTGGCCTGTCTATTTATATAGAGAATAGGCAGAGCAGCATTGCAGGCTTGTTTATGCTGCCCCACAAATCACTAATTCGTTTCACATAGGCTGCTGAATGACCATCAAATGGTAAGTGCTCACAATTGCTGAAGTCCTACAAAGATTTAAACTGCTGCCTTCATATTCTAAAGCTAGAAGATGGGATTGTATCTCATTATCAATCACTGGCACAAAGTAACGTCCTTTACTATTAATTGGAATTAACGTTAATTCAATAAACAGAAGTTTTTTTAGGTACACCAAAAATATTGCAGATAAGATCAGAGGAACTGATAGTTGCCAGAATTCTGCTTATGTGCCACAGCAAGTGCTTTAAAAGTAACTTGTTTGCATTTTAGCCCTGTAATTTTTATTTTTTTTAGCATGTCTTGTCATGTTCTGAAATTGGAAGGAATGTAGGCATAGTATAACTGACAATAGGGAAAATTCTTGGGTAATATCTAATCATTCTCTTTGAATTTCCCTTTAAAAATACCTATGTAATGAAATGAAAAGTATGAAAAGCCTTTAAAAGAAAACCTGAACAAAGTAGAATACTTCATTCAATGTTGTACTTACCAGTAATTCTTTGGATGAAAGAGTCTGGAGACACAAGAAACTCTGTAATGCTATGCAGAATTGAAAAAAAAAAAAAAAGTTTGAATCTGAAATTATTTCCCCATGTCTACATCATTCCACAGAACTGCAGGTTCACCTCCACATCAGTCGCTTTGTAATTAGGAAAGCAGCAGTGAATCAGTCTTATCTCTATTACAGACACCATAATCAAACAACTGTCTTTCTCATTAAGCAAATAATGGAAAAAATGGGAGTAGTAGGGTAGCATTCTGTAAAGGTACTATCTGTTCTTGCATTTAGGCAGGGTAAATAACATCATTCTGACTAAAGAGGGATCCTGTGGACCTACTCCCACCTGTGTACTGTGAGTGTAATGGGTACATGCACAGAATCACACAAACTCATTTAGGTCTAACTATGTCACCAAATGTTGATGGCACTTGGCTTTTTAGATGTTGCACTGCTTGCTGCCACCCCCAGCTCCTCCCCATCACAGCTGTACCTTCTAGAGAACAAGCCCTTTTCTATAACACAGAAGTTTGCTCAGGCTCTCTGAACCTGCCCGCCTCCATCCCCACATGGCAGGCACAAATGAACACCTCCACAGTTGATTTACTATGTAGGTTTTTAATGATCAATAAAATTAGGCTCAAAGTAATGTCTGTCTGCTTTGATTACATGCTAATAACTTCACACTTTGCTCAGTCACCCACCACACAAGCCATCAAGTCTGCAGTTTTTTATTACCATTCTTGGCTATTCCTCAAGTTACTGTACATTAGCATTGCACTGAATGGTACATGTAGTCATTCTTCCAACTTTGCCCTGAAAAAAAAAAATCATCAAAAAACAACTAATAAGCACATGTCTACATGCCTACCATTCACCTTGAAAAAATAAATTCTGATTTTGTTGTGCTCCCCTTTAACCCCAAAAATATTGTGACAGTTAAAGCTAATATTTTATTATTATTATTTATTATTAATTAATTAATTATTCAATTAGTTTACATTCTGCACTTGGAACAAAAGCTGAAGAGTCACTACCGGTCTCTGTTCCTACATACATAGGAAATAGCACAGCAGGTTTATTACTATTTGGTACAATGACATAGACACTTCCCTGAGCCTCTGTAGTGAAGAAGACGTTTTACCAGTTCACACTTCTGGACCCCATAGTGTTAATTTATTCCATAAACCTCTAAGGAAGCAGAAATTTATTGCATTTCTCCATATCCTCTTAAAAGGCATCAGCAATATCAGTGGATTTCTGAGAGCACAAACTGTAAAAGGTTGCTGTCCTTACCCCTGCAAACTGCTGCAGAGCTTGCTGGCTGCCTGCTTCCGAAATTTAATGCCCTGCTCAGCAAGCACGCTGCAGAATCAATCCAGTATCTCCATTGTAGCCCCCAAAATCTTGGTACATTTACTGACTCTGGCATCCAAGTGAGTTGCTTTTTCCATTTTATTAGCATTTGTGGAGAGACAGGTAAGATCTAATTTTAAAGCCTTCAGTCTAATTTTTCTGCCATACTCAGGAATCTTGGCAGAGAGCCCAAAGAAGAAAAAGGATCATTCTATTCATTCATAGGGGAGTCCTGCTTTGATTAAATCCTTTAAAGCTAAGAAAATACATTTTTATTCTGTTAGTGAGGCTTATATAATTACATGACATATGTATGAATTAGGTTGATCAACTACTTTCAGATACATGGCTTAGATATTAATGTCAGAAAAAAATGGTTATTCAATGAAGAAAATTATGCATGTTCTTTATCAAAAGGTTTATTGCTGCTAAAAGCTGAGTCTCTTAAAATTAACATTTGATAAGGATTTTGAGAGAGGGAGAATTTCTCAAGGTTGTTCACAAATGTGAAATATTTACATTAGGTTGACTTAAAAAAAATCACCATCTGGGAATCCTTCCGTTCAGCTTAGACCTGATGGCATGACTCAGGTTGATAGGTTGGGGCAGCCAAAAGTGATAAAAAGCCATTAGAGGTGGGTTGTCAAGATGCTAAAAAAGATAAACACACCTCATGGGAGATTATGCCTTAATATTATTATTTGTCCTTCCAGACATTAAGAAGTGTTAAAAAGATACAAATCCCTAATTTTGACTCTAAATATCTTAAGAACAATTAGTGTAGAGATAAAGAAAAAGTCAACTGCATGGTAATAAATGTGTACACAGCCTATTTTATAATAAAAGTCACAGAGACATTTTGTTTCATAACTAAACTTCTGGAATTCAAAGATTTATCTTTAATTGAATAAACATTCCTTTAAAAAAAAAATCTCTTCTGATCCTTGGAAAACTTGGCTATAGAAAAGACAGTTATGCACGACGCACTTCCAAGTTATGCAAATCCTAAAGAGGAAATCATATTAATCCCCAGATTCTATGCATTCTTCACTAATCATTTATTATGCACACTCAAAACCCAGAAAGAAACCCAACGTAACACTTCTTTCTTTTTTTTTTTCCACGAGCCTAAAAATTCACAGATCTTCATGAAATAAGTAATAAAGGACACACAACCAAAAGATGAAAGTCAACTTGAAAGTGAGCGTAAATTCACTGAATGGATGACATCTTATCCCTGACCTTGGATTTTATACAATTACCACATACCAAAGTTATCATATCAGTTGTCTGTGATAGTTGCTCCTAGGAGCTGAACCACAACATTGGGTTCTCCTCCTACCTCACTAAGTACTGACTGCCTTAACGCACCCACCCTGCTGTCACCTCACTTTGCCTCTGCCAAGGGACGTTTTTCATGTCAGACAAAAATACATTTGTATATACTACAACTGAGTAACAGATGAAATTCCTCTACTTGGAACTGGAACCAAATCGTCTTCTAAAATGTAAGTAGCCTGTACCGCCTTACTCTACCTCCATGGCCCTCAACATTGACTGTTAGAAGACAGTGTTTTTGGAAACTGGAATAACCAGAATGAGCACACCTTAAGAGGTGGCACTACGTATTCTTTATGGACTACG
The DNA here is from genome assembly GCA_035583155.1 of Acropternis orthonyx. Taxonomy (NCBI): domain Eukaryota; kingdom Metazoa; phylum Chordata; class Aves; order Passeriformes; family Rhinocryptidae; genus Acropternis; species Acropternis orthonyx. The sequence goes on from JAWWEU010000163.1 coordinate 19,057,844, forward strand.
CAGTAGCCATAATTTTGTCTAATTATTTGTGTGAAGATTGGGTAAGGAGACGTGACTCCCAGAAAGTGTTATAAAGGTTTAAAAGTCATCACTCAGAAGTGAAGTTGATTGACTACATGACTTCTCTTAAGGGTAGATGAAATGACTGGCTGATCAATCAGTAGCTACACGTGGAGCACAGAGCAGTCTGCTTTGGAGATGACAAAATTATTCATGAGACTAAGATGTTGAAAGAACAAGAAAGCAGTTTTCTGTTAGACAAAACTTTGAAGAAAGTAATTTCTGCACTGAAAATAAAACAATTGAAAGAGAAATTAAGAAATTGTGCATCACATTTTTGAGGCTATAAAACTACCAGCAGCAGAGGCAGGGGAAAATAAAGCTATGTAAGCAAAAGCTGCTCCTGAACATATTTTAATTATTGTGATTAAACTTAGAGAAGAACATAAGAGTTGCTATGATGTGGCATATCTATACTGCTGACACAGCTTATAGCAGTCGAGTACCAGACAATGTTGTTTTTTAAATAATCTTAACAGAAAAAAGAGTTATATAATAAACTGAAACTTGAACTATTAGTATCCACAGACAAGTTTTCTTTAGCCATAAAGCATGAAAGTTCTGATACAATGACGTTGAGTTACCGAGTTTCTGTAAATATCTTTTTGTCTTTTTACTTGTTTGGTTGTTGTGGTTGGGTTTGTTTGTTTGTGGATGTGTGGGGTTTTGTTGTTTTGTTTGTTTGTTTTTAATGAGCACAATTTTATAACTTAGAAACTATGGTAGAGACAAAAAAATTCAGAAAAAGTATCAACACACCATATTACGTGATGATTAATCTACAAGTCAGCAAGTATTTGCAGAGGCAAAGATAGCATAGGGTTGGATGTTGAGTAGAACAGAGCAGTCATGCTCCTGGGAATCACAGGCTTACCAGAGGATATTGAAGCAGGTTAACCAGTGATACCTGACTTCTGGCCTCTGCTGAGCTGTGGACTCAGTGGGAACCGTTGCTCCACATCATTGCAAAATTCTGCTGCTGATGAGCAGCTTTAAAAGGCAACACTTTCTGGAGCTCATTGAGTTTCTCCTAGTGAATTTAACTGGTAACTGGGTAGCATTTTAAATAGAAGAGCTCAAAATAAATTAACCATTTACAAATTTCAAATGAAATACACTGATGAATATTATCTGTATTTAAATCAGAAATTCCTATTTTGGCAAAATAAATTTAATACACAAAATCAAGTTCAATAGAAAAAAAAAGATAAATTTTCATCAGTATTACAAAAGTGAAAAGTTATCAATTTTGGTTAACAAATTTATCAGTTTTAAGAACAGGCTGTGTCAAGTGTATAGAGTATTGTAAACTGAACATACAGAGGTTTGAGTTTGACTTACAGTGCCATTTTGACATTAGGTTGGCCATCAGGAGGAATTCCTTCATAGAAAGGGTTGTTAAATACTTGAATGGGCTGCCCAGGGAGGTGGTGGAGTCACCATCTCAGAAGATGCTCAAGGAATGACTGGATGTGGCACTTTGTGCCATGGTGTAGTTGACAAGGTGGTGATCAGTTAAAGGTTGGACTCAATGATCTCAGAGATCTTGTCCAACCTAAATGATTCTGTGATACCATGAGGTCTGAATCCTGATTTTTAATTCTTGTGATATAGATACTTTCTTTTTTACATTGCAATTTTATTTCTCTTCTAGGAGAGAAAAAAAAACATCAAGGGTTTAGCTTGAGTGACCAAGATATCCAAAAGGTATCCAAAATCATAGTTTCACAGATACCAAATTAGCATACAAGGGCATTGCTTGCTTCTGTGCACTTCCCTTCTGTCTACCACAAGCATCGGTATGGCCACAGAGTGAATTGAATAGGAACATTATCTAGGTTAAGGATAAGCTTTTTTTGTTCACATTAAGTTTTCAGTTCTCCAATCTAGTCTGTTGTAGGGAAACACAAATGGTTGATCTAACCTAGGAGAAAGGGCTGCTTCTTTCACTTACATTCCCACCTTATGGCAGTTAAAATGCTTGTGAAACTATGGCCTAATTTAGACCTTACACTTGACAACTAGTAAGGATAAGACACTTTCAGAGATGTCAGCTGTCAGAAGTGCTATTGAAACAAAAATCACAGTGAGTCACCAGCACCAGAGCTTACTCACCAAAGAGTTGTCAAGAATTTTAAGGAAGGAAAGAGAAAGACACAGATGTATACCTACTTAAATGAAATTATGATTGCATGATAACCAGATTTATAAACATTATGGCTGTCAGTATTACTGTTACTAAATTCACACTGAATCAGGAGAGTCAAGATTAACACATTACATTTTAAGGAAAGAAACTGGAATACTGGAAAATAATTTTATATAAGTCTACAAAATGAGAGAATAATTTTGCACTAATAATATGTAAAGAGTTATATTCTCTTTCTAAATCACTCAAGATAAGGGATATTCACTTATTTGGTAAGACTTGACCCTAACTTCTCTGTGTCCCATACTCTGTCTGGTAGCTGTGTTAATAAATCCGTTATATAAACCCCAAATATTAAAAGTATCTAACAGCACTGTAACAAATTCTTTTCGGAAACGCTTTGACAATGCTTTCCCACAGTGCCTTTCACAGCTGAGTTGTGAAGGAACTGCTAAATTGTCAATGTATTCTAGCAAATTTCTGAGCCACTTGGAATATTCTTCAGTTACACTGGAATATAAATGTGTCCATGTTTTTAAATCTGCTTTCAAAGGCCCGAAAAATTCCAGTTTCTAAAAGTATTAGCAGTGCTGATAAAACCAATGAGATGACCCAACTCCTTTCCTAGTTCGGAACAACTAAGATTAGAAAAGGATAGTGATACGTAATGCTAATTGAAATACACTGCAGTATGTGTAACAGTAAAGATTAATCATGACACACCAGTGTAACTGACAGTAATAGATCTGGATGAATTCAAACAAGTTTGCAGTAGTCCCTTAATAAACAAACTGGTCAGAAGTGGCCAAAAACTCTTAAGCATATGTGTTTTATAAATACAAAGCAAGCTGTGCAGTTGCTCAATACCTCTTACCCCAAAGAAGCCCCTCATTGATACCAGGTTCACATTTAAAGTGGATTCATGATTTTCTGACATAATTTTTCTTTATGCTAATTGAAACCAGTTCGGCTAATTCAGACTTCAACAGGAGTTACTGTCCAGCTTAACTGTGTTCCTTTGCTTTGTCTTTATCCCTCCTCTGCCCAGCTTCTTGTCAGCTTTCTAAACCGAGTCACTTTTCCATCCCTTCCCTTATTTCCCTCACCTCACACCCTGGTAACAATACAGAGCAGAAAACTGTGCTAGAGAAACCCCACCTCATTCACAACAGAGGTTGCCAATTAAGCGCTCAAGGCTTTCACCACAGTGTGCAAGCTGGAGCAATGACTGACTGCCTGTTGTGCTTTCACGAACAGACTTACTGAAGGGTTGAGATGCTGGGCAGTGGTTTGCGGCTTGATGAAAGAACTTTTTACCTGTCTGGTAACTATCACGAGTTTTCCAGTGCATGTGCAACCAACAGGCTGGGAAGAATTAGAAAGCAATTGATGGGCTGGTCTCTCACCCAGGGAATCAGGTAAGCCTTAGATTTGCTTGGAAATACATTTGGTGGCTTTTTGGACTTAATGGTTTTTCACCATCAGAATGGCCAGCAGCCAGAGATCTCCATGCAAGGTTTTTCAGACCAGCATCACAGCTGGGCTGAGAAGGATGAGAAATGCAGTAGAAATTTAGACTATGTTCTGCCAGATTCTATTTTCAATTTTTTTTTTCATAAAGTTAGTGCTGTACAGATAAGCAAGTTTTTAGAACAGCCATTAGGCACCAAGAGAAAATTTTTAGAAGTTCATAGCTGAAATTGTCCTGACATTTAACTATACTCTTGAAACTGTTAGGAAAATGCAGCCAAATCTAAAGAAACTTTCAAAAGATTATGAACAGACCAGATACTTTCCAAAAGTCTTTATCACTTTCATCGGATGGGACAAGTCTTAGAGACAAAACCAACTTCTCTATATTTAAAAAATAAGTAAAAGGAGGAAGTAAATTGTGTATCAGTGTCTGAGTATGAACTGCTTACAGTCAAATGGGACATTTTAAGGTAGTATTTTTGTCATGTTTCAAAGTTATTTAAAATCACTTCTCTGTCCCCCTGAGGGAGGTCTTAGTACTGTGCCTCAGCTTTTTAGAGAATTCATACACAAAATTATAGTTTTATGTGGAATACAATTACCTATAAAACCTAAAAGACCTTAACTTTGTCTCTAATTATTGTTTTTCTAAATACCAATACCTTCTTTCTTCCCTCTAACATTTACTCTAATTGCTGCTGAAGTCTTATTTGCTAATGAGGTTACCTCCCATCATTTGCTGTCATATGTGAAATAACTGCCACAGCTGATCCAAATTCTCTTCGGCTCCACTGTTTGAATCATCTGCAACAATAAAATGATTTGTGATCTTCCTGCTTGAAAGGCAACTCTTCTGTCTTCCAGACTGGGAATAGAGCAGGAAGGAAAAGGAAAGGAGATTGAGTTATACTCTACTAGAGCTGCCTTCAAGTCAGAAAAGAACCTGTGTGTAGAGGAACAGGCTCTTACCTACCTACTTACATGCTCTTCCTTTAGACTTCCACAAATACACTTCCATAAGACCAGGGACAAAATTGGGGTCAAGATATTGTAGTCTAAATGCAGCTCTGAGAAATGTATTTTTTTTTACTAAATCATATATGAAGGAATAATGAGGAAACCTTTCAGGTTCAGTTCCTTTGACTTAAAAACCTGGAACTTCTTAAAAGCTAAGAATTGCACAATTGGGTTTTGGGCAGTATATTATTTACAACGCTAGGAGGGCCTGCAAACTCCAGCTTTTTCTGTCCTTCAGAAGGAAAATGCATTTTATTTGACCTCATCATGGATTTTCAACAGGAACATGTTCCACCACATCAGTCTGAATTGTCATGTGAAATCTTCATCTCATGGAAACGATTTGATAGTGGAACAGGGAAAGAGAAGCTCAAATGTGAGTAGGCACCAAGTAACGCAGAAAAGTTGAACCTGCATGCCCTCCTATTACACTTTTTCTCTTTTTTTGGTAAGAAAATTGAGATGATTTCTATACTCTAAAGTGATTAAAGAAGTTTATACAGTAATAGAAATGAATAAAAAGGGTACATACATGTAGATGTGTTTTGGATATTAACAGATACGTATTTTTTTGAGCTGAGGTTTTAGTGTGAAGTTTTCTCCCTGATCACAAAAGCAAAACAGTTTCACTGTGCCAAGACAATAATTTCAGATTGTACTCCACTGCAGATTTTTCTCACTCCATGTTCTTTGGCACAATTTTTTATTTTCAGAGTGCATCAGCTTCCAATTAACTTCTGCAAAAGATTTTACATTAATAACCTTTCAGTAATATCAGCACTGTAATTTCCTTTACTGTCAGTTCTTTTATGTACACCTTTTGAAATTTCCAGTGTTTGAAGCTTTCCTCACGTTGAGTAGAATTCCACTGTGAAATAAACGTTTTAATCCTAAAATACAAGCAGAAAAATCATGTTAACATTTAATTATGTTTTCACTGTATCTGTCATTGGTTGCAATTCTTTTAACACAAACATTCTCCTTTCCTTGTACTTTTAATTTTTATATAAAAATAACAGAATTCTAAAAGATTGTTGGACTATAACAGATAATTGAAATTTCAAGTAATTGCTTTCCAAATACATGAGAAAGCAAGAGTGGCAAAGCTAGTAACTTCATGACGCTCTTGAACATCACTCTGAAAATGTGGTTTTGTCTTGGATGTAACATGCAGTTCCAGAAAAAGCCTATCCAGAGCCCACCCACCTATTCATCATCACATAAATCACATCCGATTTCCAATCTTACACAGAGCATGAGTAGCTGCTTTCCATCTATATAAATAAATATACTAGTATTTGCAGCAATGCTGCATGAATCCTCGTAGACCCCATTTGACCACCATGAGGGCCATGAAGAAGTTAAGACAATAGAAATGTTATGGCTATTCACAATGTTTATAATTGGAGAGAATATTTTAACTTTTTGCCTGCCTGTGACCATGAACCTGAGCCCAAACACTGGCATAGCCCAGCTTGCCTTATGTTGTGGATGCAGATGCAATTTTTACTAAACACTGTATAAACATATTAGTGCAAATATGGCTGCAGAATATGAGAATAAAGCTACTATACAGTCTAGCAATCAAAAAGTACCATACAACAGGGGTTGCTATGGTATCTGCAAGCTTGGCTTTTTCATAAAGCAGTACTGCAAATAGCAATACAGCATGTAATTCTCTGACCATTTTGAAATATGAATGTTGCAGATACTTACTCCTCTGAAATTGAAAGCAGCTGTTTCATTCTGGTTTAGGTATACATTTTCTGAAAAATATATTGTGGAGCTTTTTAATCAGCTGTCACATTCCACAAAGATTATTATCAAGATTGCCTTTAAAGAGAAAGTAACATGCTTTTAAGACAATAGAAAATGGAAGTGCAGAGCATGTCTGGAACTGCTTGGTTTGATTGTTATAAATTGTTTATGAAGCGTCACTCCTTATTTTCATCAAAAGCTTTTCTTGCAGCAGAGATCATGTGTGCTTCAGCATGCAATTTTCCCTCTCAAGAGGGATGAGAATGTGCCGCAGTTTACTTTGCTTGGGTTACACTGCAGTATCTTTTTTTTTTTACCCTTTTTATTTCTTTCTTTAAGGGGAGCACTAGAATATGTCTCTTTCACTGTGCAACAGCTCCCACTGATTAGCAAGGAGAAATAAATATGCTGAGTGACAGAGCTTGCATGCTGTACCACACAGGCAGAAGCTAGTTGTGCTCAGACAATGAAAGAGATTGTACCATCCCCCACTGAAAAAGATGTTGCTAATGCAGAGGTTTGTGAGCCATTAAATATTCCTACACTGCAGATATTTCAGATTAGTTCTTCTAATGCTTTACTGAGCTAGATAAGCCTTTCTGAACCCATACTATAGATGGAGTGTCGTAAGGATTTTCTATGTCCAAAAAAATTGTATTTTTAATAATGTTTCATTATATTTATGATTGAAAATTACACAAATGCTTTAATACGTGACTCTTTTAGGAGGCTGGGGCTGGTTCAGGAGTGGACCATGGGATTGGATGAATAATACCTATTAATAAAAGTAAAACTAAAACTATTTGTGGAATTCCCCAGTGCATCAAGACCCTTCAGCTCTAGTTTAGTAAGCTCAGATGAGCATGGTATTTCTTAACCACAAATGTGGTGCCAGGTCTGAATATAAGTCCACGTCTGCCAGGGCACAAAACTTAAATCCAAGAAAGTGCTGTTTCAGTCACAGAAGCATTAACTACAAGGCTATCTTTACAGAACAAGCGGAATTACCGTGCCCCGTAACAGGTATAAAAACCTATCCCTTGCCTGTAGAGCTGTAGCTGTGCCCGTGCCCGCAGTCCGGGTGTGAGGATGCCGCCCGTGCCCTCTGCTGGGGCGGCGGCGATGGCACAGCCCGCGGCGATGCTGCCCCTGCACCCGACTGGGCGCGATGTGCTCCGCAACACACATTCCTGCCAGGAGATCCAAACAGTCCCCAGAGCATACTAAAGGCCTCCTTAGGAAAAGAATGCGTGAATGAGCAGTATCCCATCTATTCCCCCTGCTATCTCCCTCTTTTATATTTTTACAAGTAATCTGGTATGAGGGATGCAGGACAAGTCTTGTCCTTAGAAATGAAACTGAGTTCTGTTACAGAGTTGAGCAAGGCCAAGATTTGGAAAATCCCAGAAATGTTTCCCTTTTATGTCCTAATACAGGTTTGGGGTATGGTCGGCTTTTTTTTGGGGGGGTGGGGGTGGGGAGGAGGGCTGGATATTGATGGCACCTTCACAAAATAAAATACACTTATGTTCCTGGATTAGTAAGAAAGAATACAGAAAACTCATTTCTGAGACAATTTTAAGGGAGTCTTCCTTATTAATTTTTCATTCTCTGTGAGCTGAGACAGTAAGAGAGTGCAGTGTCCTACTGTTCTAGGAATTCTGCTTAATATTTTCATAATTATACATGACCAATCTGTTACTGTGAAACAACTGTCTTAGATCAACAATAAAACATTAATTTATTTCGTACCTGCAGGTTAAGGAGGAAGTCTGCAGGTCAACTTTGTCTTCCATAAGCTTTTTATCTTCAAGGGATACTGGAATAATTTCAAAGAAATATAAAAGGATACAAATTTATTCAAATATATACACTTGGAATCCAAAAATATATTACTCTTTCTATAAAGAACCAAAAAGTTTAGCATTTAAGACACCTAAAATGGAGAGTGACTTCAGCTGAATTGTGGGTTCAATAAACATTACTTTAAAAATTATAGAAATTTTATAGAGTAAAATGATTTTGTAAATTACTCTTCTACTTCTGCACACTACCAAATTTGTAAAAAAATTATTACATAAATATTTTATGCTTATTCCCCATAGAATTTTTAAGTTAACTACACACCTGTCCAGTACTGACTTATTCTGTTCTTTAAACAGCAATTTAATATAACCAATATTTTTAAAACCATTTACATTATTATATTAATATGCAAGTATTGTTAGCAACCAGGATAGTAAAACACTAACTATTCTGCAGTGAAAAAAATGTCACATTTTAATTCAAATCAGATACAGTTACTGAAAACCCGCACATATGTCCTTCAAAGCACAGCACAGTCGAGGTTTTTCCCGGTTAACTATGTTGGCCCAAGTGTACAGCAGACACCCTGCACAAAGAAACGAGGCCACACACACAAAAAAGCACTAATTACCCGCCTCACACAGGTCCAATGCACACACCGTGTCCCATACCCTGCCGCCTGTATGCAGTTCTAGGCCCTCTTCACAGGTCCCCTTGTCAGGGACTAAGTCTGTAGGCTCAGTAAAGGCACCAGTCACCTGAATACAGCCACTAACACCTCTGACAGGTCTTTTCCCTTCTCGGCAAGCAAGGATTTCTTGAGGGAGAATTAGATTTAAAGCAACTCTGTTACGCCCTCATGGGGTTATTTTGGTGACACTATCACCAGGGTGAGCAGTGCCTACTGCTGTGGAGCCATCCTGCCTGACCAACAGAGAATACCACTGGTGCTGTTCTTGGGTAACTCTAAGGTTTGACAAAAATACACATAGTTGCAATGGGTTTCTTTTCTGAACTCTGGAAAAAACTTCTCTGGTCAGGACAACATAAGCATTTCATTTCATCTAGATGGTGGCAAGTTGATACAGATCCAAGTCATGAAGCACCATGTGATCTAGATGTCTAAAACACATCACCTTACTGCTGAAGTGGCTTCCCATTAATTCTACCAACCATTACTTGTTAATCTTCATAAACTTCATATAACAAAAACACCAAGACTAAAATAATTACATAAAAAGGTTTTCTTTATTCTTTTGGATTGTTAGCAATATAGTTATTTTCAGTAAAACAACTTCCTACATGCAGTTCATCAGTACAATGAGCCAATAATTTCTATAAAAGCAGGAGCCCATCTATATTCTAGAATAAAGAAGAAATGCAAAGTATTTCACTGCCCATTGCACAAGTTCACTATTCATCCTCATGAAGGAAGATTTTGAATAACAAACTATATTTAAAGCAGTTCTACTGCAGTATGTACCAGTAAGCAAAGCAGACAGTGTGAGACTAACTCTGGGGGAAAAGCAATGTTTTTATGACTACAATTACCCTGAAAATTATTAGACAGGATTATAATTTAAAAAAACCAACCAACCAAAAAAAAAAAAAAAAAAAAAAAAAAAAAAAAACCAAACAAAAAAAAACCCAACAAAAAAAAAAAAAAAAAAAAAACAACCTTTCTATCTTGTTTCACATTAAAATACCTATGTACTGATCAGAAAAATAACTGTACTGTCCATTTCTTTTTGAATTATTCCTTATTGATATGCTTTTAAAGGAATTAGCAGAAACTTCCAATTACCAATTCACGTTGTATCTTAGGTTTCCCAACAGTAAAATTTCAAAGACAGACATCAATAAAAGTTAATAACAACGTGAAGATATATGTAATTTTTTTAAGTATAAAATGTTATAAATTAAAAATATTTTTAAAACAACAATAATAGATGTATATTATAAAAGTTTTTTCTAGTCCCACATTTTAAGTTATATATTTGCCCTGTATAGTCCAATAATTTACTGCATATTTGCTGATTACTAAACACAAAACAAAATAAAATCTTTAATAGCAGCAACTATTGCTTACTGGTATGAGGAATGATGGTCTTGTTGAATAGCTTTTTTGTTTTTACCGCTCACGTCTTCCCATCTTAAACTACACAGCTGTAGGATGATAGCAGCAAGCATGCATCAGTTGAAGCTTCCCAATTATTTGGAGTATTACAGAATATATCATAATATGTATGGAAATTTTATAAGCTATCTTACTAGGGTACATATGTGACACATATAGAGTAATTAGGTCATTGTCTCTGTTCCAAAAGGTACCACAGTGTAAAACAACTGATTAAATAGCAGAGGATATTTTACTTACATGTATAGTATCAGTCCGGATGACAAAAAAAAGTCATCTAAAACACAATGCAGGACAAAGTACATCATCTCAGCTTTCTGTAGAAGCTTGCATTACAGTGGAACCTTGACTAAAGTGCCATAGGGGAACTTTCAAAACCACCTGTAATGTACGTATTTTGTGTCTCTGGCCTGATCCATCCTTCCAAAGCACGGAAATTTCAATCTGAGGTATACAGTAAGGTAGCATTTGTCCCCAGAGGTACTCTGCTATCAATTTATTCATGTAGCTTTGATTATTGTCCTAAGTTGGATATACTCAAAAGAAATAAGAAGTGAAAAAACAGACTTTGGAATGAAGTATGGAAACTACTCATGATAATACAGGGTCTACAGGTAAAAAAAAGAAAAAAGCTTACCACTTCTTTTTTTTCGTTTGTTTTTTTTTTTTCATTTGTATAATTTTCTATAGGCACAGTTTGGCATTTGTAGCTTTTCTGTGAAAAGACCTGTTTGAATATCTCAGGAATTACTAGGCATCTTGTACTCTGAAAGTAAATAGGTTTTTTCATAGTTTCACGATTTTCGGAATGGGAGCTGTGTGCAGCATCATTTATTTAAAACAATGTATCTGAAATGGACAGTATAATAAATGAAGAATTACTAAAAATTATTACAAATAAGTATATTACATTTAAGAGACTGAGCTACCAACCTCTTTTCTCTGAAAATTATTCTCTTGTTTTATTTTCTGATAAATTCTTTATCTAGAATCTGGGGTTTTTTTATAATTTGCTGCTGATTTGATCTAGAATCTGAGGTTCAATAATTTGGAATCTTAGTTTTCTGCTTTTAGAATCATCTTGAAGAGAAGAACTATGTTCATATTATGATGTCATAATCACATATTCCTGACATTTGTGTTCCTCTGCATACAGAGTATTATTTAGTATTTATCTAAATAAAGAGAATTTAGATTGTTTTCTCACGCCGCAGAATTACTAATAGCAGTATGTGAATAAAGCAAATGAGATGACAAAAAAAGACCCTGACACACATGGAACACAGGAGATGAAATGTACACAGTGGATACGCTTATTCCACAAAAACACAGGCTTATAAAGATTTGTAATTTTGCACTCCATTAAGGGTTCCCACAGTGCAGGTAAAAATTTTATGTCTCCTCTCAATTAGTTACAGCTGATAATCAAAACTATTGTTCTGCAAGTTTGTTTCCCTGTTAAAGATTGAGAGTTACTCATGAAGGGTCGTTGTCTTGGTACAGGCACTGACCACAGCAGTGGGTAAATATGTAAAAACTTGTAATTTTGGCATAATTCTCCAATAAGAGTGCTATTGATAAAAATGTTATCTTCTCAGGCTTGTGAACATTCATCATGGACAATCTCTCTGTCTTTTACTTTTTATTTCTTTTTCTGTCTTTCCCCTTGTCTTCTTTTTCTGATTTGTCATCTTCATATTTTTCTTTTTCTGGTTTTGTTAAACTGTCATAAGAAGGCGGAGCTGTGGTGGATGCAGACATATCCACTTTCTCTGGAGGTGAGTTTTCACTTAGCTTACCAATAATCGTATCTTTTTTGATAAGCAGATCAACCCCATCATTTCGATACATAAATGAAAGTTTCTTTAGTGACTGTCTTAAAAGATGACGTCTATAAGCACGCTGAATGATGACAGCAGACACTTCTTCATGTTTTCGTTTCAATGTGGTTGTAATTGGTTCATAGGAAACTTTAGAAGGATTGGATGCCATAAATCGATCCTCCATCTGTATTCTGAGGGCATCCATCTCATCACTTTCCCCCAAAACACGCTTTGTGAAAGCAAACAGGATGTCAAGGCAGTGAATTCTGTCACCGCTCACCATGGGCAGATCCATTGCAATGAGCTGAATTGTGTTTGGTTTTGGTATATTAAGAGGTGGATCTAATGAAGCTGCAAAATCAGACAGTTTGCTATATTCTATGAATTGTGTTGCATCGGGATCATACTTTTCCCAAACCTCATAGAACATCTCAAAGTCATCCTCACCCAAGGGTTCAGCACTTTCTTCAGTAGCAACACTGAAGTTCTCCAAAATCACAGCAATGTACATGTTCACCACTACCAGAAAGGAGATGATGATGTAGCTGACAAAGAAGAAAATCCCAACAGAAGGGTTGCCACAGTCACCTTTCACAGAGCTCCCCGGATGATCTTTATGGGGGTCACAGTCGGGCTCCCCACTGTTCAGAATTGGGGCGAGCAAACCGTCCCAGCCAGCAGACGTGGTGATCTGAAACAGGCAGATCATGCTGTTGCCAAACGTTTCAAAGTTGAACATGTCATCTATACCATCTTCCTTCTTAACATAGGCAAAGTTGGACATGCCAAATATGGCATAGATGAACATGACCAGGAAGAGCAGCAGCCCAATGTTGAACAGAGCAGGCAGAGACATCATCAAAGCAAAGAGCAGAGTGCGGATTCCCTTGGCACCTTTGATGAGGCGCAAGATTCGACCAATTTTGGCAAGTCGTACGACTCTGAACAAAGTGGGGGACACAAAGTACTCAATCACCTCAGCTAAGAACATACCTGTGAAACATAAGAATAAAATTAAGAGAGAAAGTTCTTAACACAAATGACTTTTCCCACACTAAAGTATGAACAAACTCTAGCTGTGGAATTAGTGGAAATTATAATTGGATATCTAATTTTATCTGTTATGGGTAATTTTAGATTTTTTTTTCCCCAGCACTCTTAGAACAAAATAAAAAAAAATCCCTAGAAGTATTAAAACTGATATAGATTTATTAAGAAAGTTACTACTCTCAAGTATGCTTTTCATTTTCTAAATAAGAGAAAATTAACTCTAATTTGCACAACCTGTCAAAGATAAAGCATTAAATACACATCTAATTATATTTCATTTTGAATATAAGAATTTCTTACCTACTATTGAAAGAATAACCACCACAAAATCAAAAATATTCCAGCCAATGGTGAAGTAATAATAACGGAGTGAGAATATTTTGAAGACACATTCTCCAGTGAAAAGGACAACAAAGACCAAGTTTATCCAGTATAAAATATTTTGCATCATTTCACTCTGTTCATCTGTTTCTATCATCATTGTGACCATGTTGAGACAGATGAGAACCATAATGGTAATGTCAAATGCTTGTTTTGTTACAATATCAAACACCAGACATTGCAATTTGTTCTGAGGGGAGAAAAAAGAAAAAGTGATAGTATTTTGCATGCAATGAACACCTTTTCCTCCCTCTATTTCCTTCTTCCTCTCTCAAAATACACAACCAAGCAAAAAGCTGAAAAATCTAAGAAAAATACTGTCCAGAAACTTCTTTATACGCTAGTTCTAAGTTTTCCCCTCAAAACCCACAGGCTTGTATTTCTTCAGATTCTTTGATTCTCTGCTTCCCCAGGCACAAAAAATATGAGAGATTTTGCCTGCAGAACAGACGTATGTACACGGTTCATTTCAGAATGAATGGATAACTCGAATTAGGCTTAAACCCTTTTAGAGTCAAGGGAGAAACTTTTTGATACTTGATGTAGTGCTGCCATTTCTTCCCAAATACAGACAATACAGGAATACCACACGTTCTTACCACTGGTCGAGGTATAGGTTTTTGTGGTTTCTTGGATCCGAGCTTCTTCATCGCATTGTAATATTTCTTTTGTTCTTCTGTCATGAAAATATCTTGACCTCCAAGGTAAAATAATAACAAAAACCCCCAAAACTGATTACCACCAAGTCTTTATATCCACTAATTCACAGCATTGCAGAGCATGGCTTTAATGAACCCTTTATTCATTCTTATGCACTGTTACCAAAACCAAAACATAGTAATTATTTCAACAATTGTTAAAATATCTGATGAGTCTTTAAGAAAAAAAATTAAGGAACAAAGAAACCCCCCAGAACTTCTATGTATTTGTTATTTAAAAAAAAAAAAAAGCATACCTGATTAATTCAATTAAATAAGTATGAAAAAACCCAACTTGTAAAATATACATTCCATAGATACTTAAAAATCTAGTATCATAAACTCTACATTGTAAATCAATCTAGAAGAAATAAAAAAGCTTCAAAGGTACAAAGATTCACTGCAAGGAGATATGCCTCAGGTAAAACATATGAGGAGACAGAAATTACTGGTTTTACTTTTCAGGATGTACATTTTACCCTTTGAGTACAGGTATCTCAGTTAAGATGGTAATACTTCCACAGTGTATATGAGGCTTGATCATCCCCCTACACTGTGCAGAGATCATCAAAAGCATGGGCTTATTATGAGGTTTCTTGCCTGAATAAAAGGACAGCAGTCTGAATAAAAGGGTATCTAGACTGCTATGTGCAACACACACACAGAAACACTTGTCAGAAATGTATTGACAAGTAACTTGTTTTTTTCTTTCATGCATTAGTGTGTAATTAGAATCCAGATACGCATGGTGTCAGAGTTACAGGCGATTCTGTGACTTTGTCCCACTGACTGTCAAATGTAGGGTCAATTGTATTGAGAAAGTAATGATGAATCTGGATGAAGATGTGTTTGACTCTCAGTTTTGACTATATATAGACATGAATATTTAGAATTCAAAAAAGACCCTATTTAGCATGCTCTCCTCACAAGTCAAACATTTAAGTAAAATTTTCTTCTTAGAGAATAAAGGTTTTGGAAGAAAAACAAGAAAAGAACTTGCTAATTATGGTGGAAATGTGATGTGACTGTGAGATCATCTTATCCAGTGGGATATAAATAAATAAATAAGCTATAAAGGAACTGGCACTGAACTGGGGATTTCTTCTGCTGTCTCACTGATGTAATGGCTATCATGAGTGAACAAATCATCCTTGTCTCAGTGTGCTGTCCACGGGGAGAATACAGGCCTCAAGACAAGATACCCTAGAGGACTGAAATGGTTAGGAAATTGACAGCTAGTAGAGCATTTCTGCCCTCATGGGAATTAATGTAATGAAGGTAGGACACACACAGGAACCACAGAAATGCACACAGTTTAACTACACAGAGACACTATATTGCAATATGAGGTCTTTCCCATTCATATTCCAACAACACTGCCCAAAATGGAGCTATATCAGTAATGTGAAGACAAAACAAAGACAATAAAAAATACTGCTGTGCAGCCATGTACTGTGTGATCTGCACATTGCTATGAGCACAGGTGCATCTACACATTCAAAAGACGGATTACTAATATTTGCTCATTTGCTACATGAAACTGAAGAATAGCATGTAGATAGTATTTTTCCCAGCCTAATTGCATCTCTAGTATTTTACTTTCTCAGTGACAGTTACAACAGGTATAAATGTATAAGGTGTACATTGCCAGAAAAAGCCCCTTAGCAGGAACCCTTCTCTGCCTTCTCAGTCATAATGATTCTAGTAGACAGTGAACTTAATAGAATTTATAATCACCTGAATACTAAGCTCACTTTTTAAGTTATTAATTTCCAAAAATGTCAATAACCTGTATATAACCTTAGTCTTGCGCTCCAAGGATGAGAAATGGAACCACCTTCCTCCTAAGCACTGGAAGCTTCTGAAGTTTACTTCCAGGGAGGTGCAAACAACTTGGAGGATGAAAATGCCACCAGGTTTGGAATCAGAAATTCCTTCTTTCTATTATGTGCATCTGCACATAACAGACTTAGAGGATCTGAAGAAGCAATATATGAAGCTGCATATTCCAGTCTAAAGTGGAAAGATTTACTGAAGTTTCCACTGCAGTAACACTAGCAAGATCTTTTCTCAGTACAATGAATCATTGACAAACTATCTAAAAATCACAAATGCAGAAATTATGTACTGCCTTGTTATTACTTAGCTCCCTTTAAAAAAAATCAATATGCCAGTATGATTCTGCTCCAAATGTGCACAGAAAAAATAAGACTGTTATAGACCTTAGGCAGCATTTATAGTTTAAATAGCAAGTACAATTTCATTTGCCATCACAGTGTGCATTTTAAACTATCTAAATGCTCCTGGAGTTCTTGATACAATCCTGTGTTCGCTTGAATAGTAGAAATAATTTTGGTTGAAAAGAAAAACTACATCTTTTCAAGCGTCACCAGTTTTCTTTCTCTTGTAAACTCACTACTAATTCAAGACAGTTTGCCAACCCTGTCTAATCTTAAGAGAACAGAGCAGTATTTCCAGCATTCAACTTGTCTGTATCAGTCTCTGTGACTGAGAAGGCGTTCACAGTACTTCTATGTGGTATCTCCTTATCAATTTTGATCTTTATAATTTTGCATATTCTCTTCTTTCCTGTCATTCATTTCCTTGACTTAAGTCATCTGTATTTTCACAGAGCTTTGTCACAGCACTTTAAGGGTAAGAAAAAACAAAGATGTGACTTTCTGATGTACAACGTATCATTGGGCTGTGCAGGGACGTTGACACAGGCACTCAGTGTAACTTTAATTCAAATGCCTTAAAAAGAAAATACTATTATTTCATTATTTTGAATAAACAGAAATCTTAACAGCTGTTTTCTTTTTTTATATTACTATGAGAAGTTTCAGACACTCATATTTATCCTCGCATACATTTGCTGAGTGCTCAATAACAATGAAATGTTGTGAAAATGAAACATGTGATACTTATCTTCTTCTTTTGTTGGTTGAAATTATCTATAATGACACCAATGAATAAGTTTAGGGTGAAAAACGATCCAAAGATGATAAAGGCAACAAAGTAAATATACATGTACAGGTTGTCCTCATACTTGGGCTGTGTCTCTGCCTAGGTAGCACAGAAAAACAGCAATGCATCACAAATAACAGATAAGACAAATCACAGTATACCAAGCAGGAAGAGCAGTGGCATGCAGATGGACAGCAACTCCCTGTCAAGGGGGTAAACCCAACTGTTTTGAAGCAGGCCCTACACTTGCCTGATACTTGAACTTGAAAATCCATTTAATACAGATGTCTGTAATTGCATACACAGACCCTCCATTCCTCCCCTTTCTGTCTGTCCTCTTTAATGACATTTGACATTTTATGTAGGTACTACTAAATTTGACAGAAATGTGTAAATCTCAAAAGTCTCAAAAGAAATTCAGTCCCTATAGACTTTATGCAAATTAGGAGTTGGATAGAGGAAAGATGCAAAAAAATATCAACATTAAAAGAAAAACAGGGAAAATTTACGCAATTAATTTTTTTACATCATTGGAGTCTGCAGCTCTGGATTAGCTATTGCAGGGATGCCACTTATCTGGGTTATTTTTGACAACACAGGAAAAACTGTACAATGTCAGTGACATAAATTGATAGGAAACCAGATCTCATTAGTTTTGAATTTTCAGATGACTTATTTAATAAGTAATACCTTATGTAGATCTATGGCTATAATATTTTTTTACCTATTAGAAGTATATGCACTTTATAGTGCACAGGTTTATATAGGAAATTTATCAAGATTTAACATTTTAATTTTTTATAATTTAGTTTATTTCAACTGCCAGTCCAGAAGCATTTCATCAATTGTATATTTGCTTTCACTCACTAAATTTTATTTTTCCTCAGTAGATTTTATATTGCACTCACTTGTGTAGAATCAACCGCAGCATACATGATGTTCGTCCATCCTTTAAATGTTGCCTAAAAGCAAAATTTATTTATATTTTCTATCAGAGCTCCAATTTTGAAAACATAATAAATAAAACAGTGTCTTCTGCAACGTATTTGCACCCACAAAAATGAAGAGAAATATTAAAATTCTGGTAAGTTACAAGTGAAGTATTCACAGGAAGTACTATACTGTGTAATACTTCTCCCTAATTCTTAAAACACTGAATAAACCTGAGTGTCTCACTGCCTTATCATTAAAACAAAACAAAAACAACAAAAAAAAAAACACACACAAAAAAAACAAACCAAAGGAGAGTCTTATTTATATACATGATAAATCTACCTCTTTCAGTTAAAAAAACATCACCCTTTGTCCTGTCACTACATGCCTTGGGAAAAATTTTCTCTTAGTCTTATAAATCTCCTTTAAACACTGAAAGGACACAATAAGGTCTCCCTGGAGCCTTCTCTTCTGCAGGCTGAAAAGCCCCTACTCTGTCAGTCACTTCTTCACAGGAAAGGTGTTCCAGTCCTCTGATTTCTTTCCTGGCTGCCCTCTGGACCCAGTCTAAGAGGTCTGTATCTTCTTTGTACTGATAAAACCTCATAAGAATGGAGGTATGGGGAGAATCACCTCCTTTGTCTGTTGGCCACAATTCTTGCTGTGCAGCCCAGGACACGACTTGACTTGGCAATCCTACCCTGTGCAATCACAAGCAAGCACATACTGCCCCCTCATGGCCAGTTTTTCTCCACCAGTATCGGCAGGACCTGCTCTGGTAGGCCTTGATGAAACCGACTCCTGAGAGTAACGATACTGCGTGCATACAAGGTGCGAATGGGGTGTTTACTGCAAACATTACAGAGGTGAACTCTGTATGCAAGATATGTTACGAATGCCAAAAGCACTGCTGGTCTCTAAGCTGGTCATTTACACCCCCCAGTGCTATTTAGCAATAGCTACTGCTACTCCCTGAAGCAATCAGATGACAGCCTGCTAGCACAATACTAACTGATGAATACTATCAGTTGAAAATTTGTAAAGACAGAATAATTGCCAATTGCTTATGAGCACAAATAAATTTCCACCAGCAGTCTGTCAAGTGAACTTGATTATGAATATATGTTTCTGTCTTATTGGCTCCAATTTACAAATGCTGCCTCTAAAAAAGGTTTGTGCTTAGAAATCTAACACTAGTAAATTCTGCAACTATTAAAAACAAGTTAAAACTTTATCCTAAACAACTCACTTGGCAATAATAGACAGTGACTGAAGTACGACTAGTAAGAATAATAAAAAAGAGAAAGAAGAGAGAGGGAAAAGAGAATTTAAAACTTTTTCTAAATCAATAGTTCGCTCTCTTCTTGTTTGAAGATCAAGGAGCCCTAGTATATACCTATTTGCCTACCATGATAAAAATCCTAGTCCATATGCCTTAACAGATAAAGCAAATAAAAGGAAATTAAATTTAGCTCAATTTTTAACTAGATATTTGAACTAGACTGTATTTCTGTAGAACTTGAAAAGGTACTAGCAGTTGGGTACCAAGGAACTCTATATCCATCAGGTAATATTAGATATTCCTCCTCTTCCAAAACGACCAGAGAATGTATCAGATTTTTATCATAAGCAACATTAATTACTTTCATATAACGGAATTATAAAATCAAATTCCATATCCATTCATATATTACGAAATAACACTGAAAATTATGGAATTAAATGTTACCACTGCAAAAATAAAAGCTGGAAAATTTATACACTTACTACTTGAAGCAGAGAAAGATAACCAATTGCAACATTATCAAAGTTTACTTTCACATTTTTCCACCGAGCATCTCCAGTAGTCATGTTAGTCATTTCACATGCACTTTTATTACTGACTTTCTCTGGTTTGAATGTCTCATCAGTTGTGGTGTTAACACAGTGATAGAACTTGCCAGCAAACAAATTTACTCCCATGATGCTGAAAACTAACCAGAATGTAAGACAAACCAGAAGCACGTTCATAATGGATGGGATTGCTCCAGTAAGAGCATTTACAACCACCTAGGGAATAAACACAGAAAAAAAAAATTAAAAAAAAAACAAAAACAAACAAAGCACAAGGATTATTTTTTTTCAATCTAGAAAAAGATTTAATATAAAACATTACATTACATGGAAATAATGCAAATAGAAAGAGAATAATGCACACAATACAATCAAACATGCTACTGTCAGCCTTGAAAAAAGACACGTGATTCAGAATTCCCCCATGATTTTATAATTAGATGTGTTTTTATGGATTTGTTTTACACAGTATTTTTTTTTTCCTTACCCTCATGCCTTCAAACCGTGACAAAGCTCTTAGAGGTCTCAAAGCTCTCAATGTTCGAAGGGATTTAATGGCACCAAGTTCTGAGAAACCAAGGGCATTAGCCACTAAGCTAACCAGTGAGACCTAGAGGAAAAAAAAAAAAAACAAAAAAACAACTTTTTCCCCCCCCTCTTTTTTAGTAGCTTCACAACACAAATACCTCAAGGATGAAAAACTTTGATCTGGGTATTAGGAAGAAAAGTTTACAAGGTCCCTAATCTTCCAGCAAGACTAAATAGAAAAGTAACAAAACATGAAAAAAAAAATCTATAATATTGCACATAAATTTCAGAACAGTTTAAACAAAAAAGATACCTTAATCCATAGAATTTTCATCACAGAGTTCTAGTTAGAAGAATGCATATCATACTTGTGCAAAACAAAGGGCAATTTGGATAAAAAGTATTTGAATAAATACTCAGATTCCCAATAAACTCAGTCAATGCCTGAAATATATTGAAAACCCAATCCCACTCTACATGACAATATTAGGCAGTGCTCTCCTACAGTAATACATATTACAATATTAGACTCCAGATACCATTCAATTAACAGAGTTTTCTCCTGTCCATTTGTTGAATTCCCACTCAAATGTCTACGCAAAGAGAAAGAACTCCTTTAAACAAACACATAGTGCAGTGCCCCTAAATTAATTTCGTCAGAGTGCAATTTCAACACTAGTTTTCATTGTTACTGTTGAAAAACAATTCTCCCCTGCAGTTCTTTGCCAGTGACTCATTAAGGCCAGGATCATCCATCCAACTGTCCTACCCTATGTGCTCACTTAAATGTCCCTTTCCTTTCTGTATGTTTCCTCCTTATTCTCTGTCGCCATATCCAGAGACTGAAGTCAAACCAGTTGATAGTCCTCACTCACCAGCTGGAATCCAGAGCAGCAAAGCTCTGAACACATGGAGTCTATGATGGCATAAAGGCAGATTTAGTTACTCACTGAATAATTACAGGGGAATCTTATTCACCTGTATGTCATTTTTTTGGTATTTTTAAGCCCAATTTATATATATCAGATTGGAGTTACAAAAAAGGACCTGTCTAAACAACAAAAACAGACTACCTAGAAAGTATAATACCTACATCAACAATCAGGAAGTCCAGCCAGCACCAAGCATTAGTGAAGTAAGTCTGAAAACCATAGGCCACCCATTTTAGCACCATTTCCAGAATAAAGACGTAAGTAAAGATTTTATCAGCATAGTCCAGTATGATTTTTATAGTCTTGCGCCGTTCAATATTTATATCTTCAAAAGCCTGTGAAGAATGGGTTCTATATAAGTCAGACATCCAAAAGTCTTTGCAAATGACAAATTAAGCCAGAACTGAATTAAAACAGCGAAGTAGAATCACTTTCAACTTCAGATGTTTTACCTTGAAAAACTAATATGAGCAGAAACTACAATCACATTCTTACTGAGTTTTAGATTTTATCATTGTCTGATAATGGAATTACAATATAATGTCTGTGGTTGTCAAAAAGGTTTTTAGAAATTTCAGTAATACTCAACAGAGAATTACAATTTGTCACCCTGAAAAGCCCAGTCAAGCTCAGTCAGGAGGCAGTCTCATTATTACATTAACTTCAATTACCAAAAGAGAATAATGAGCTACAGAGATCAGATATTATGATCTTTGCTGAATTTCAGTATAGGGTGCTGATGGCAAGGTTTTTAGTAGTGGGAAGCTGCAGGTGTGGCCACTGTGTGAAGAGACCAGGGGCTGCTTTGTGCTCACTCCGCCATGGACTCAAACACTGGAAGCAGCTGAGCCCAACAGTAAAGCTGGTGCTGCCTCTGGGAAAACATATTTAAGAGAGGGCAAAATGCCCATGGCAGTATGAGGAGTGAAGAAAAAAGAGAGAGAAACTATTCTGCAAACATCCAGGTCAGAGAAGGAAGGGATGTGGTGCTTTAGGTGTTGGAGCCAAGATAATGACAGTATATACCAAATCCTGTGTCAAGCAACAACCAAAACAAAACCAAGCTGTGTGAAGGACTAAATGTCACTAAGAATAGTATAAAGGAATTCAAGAATTCCTGTGTAACAGTCTAGAAATACTTAAACTAAAACTATAGCAAAAAATTAACTGAGAGCATGATGAATTCAGAATCTATCCTGCTTTTGGGGACAATTTGAAGTAGAATAATTGCGTCATTTACACACACAATCCCTTTTTAATTCTTCTTATAATTTCTTAAACAAGATTTTTAGCATAATCCTTTTAATAAGCACAGCACCTTGTATTCATCAAAGATTCACCTGCAAAATTTTAATGACTTAATTTAAATGTAATACTTGAAATTATCTGAGAATTTAGTTCCAAGTTCTCTTTCAAGACAACTTTGTAATTTTTTTCTTAATGAACACATATGTGCTATAATAACACGTTTTTGTAGGTACTGTTCCTATGGATGCAAGCTCTACTTACCAGAGCACCACTGCTGAGAAGAATCATGAAGACAATGAATGTTTCAAACCAGTTGTGTTCTACTATCTTGTAACAGGTTTTTCGAAGGTTCCACCAGATTCTTCCTTGCGTGCTTTCCGTACTGCCTTTACAGCACTTAAACTTGCGTATACAGCCTAACAGTATAAAACCCAACAAACTGTTATATGGTAAAATTTTTGTTATCCTGAAAAATCAAATTATTCTTAATTAGCTCCTGTTTTGTGAAGCTCAAATTACTTCATTCTGGGCTTCAAATTACTGTATGCTACTTAAAGCATCCTTATCTTCTCAATTTTATACTTTGGATTTAAGAAAATTTGTGTGTACAAAATTCCTTCTCTAGTCTGATGCTACATCGGATTTATAATAAAAGAGAGTAATCTGAGATAATTTTCAGTTACAAGCACATTTAAAAAATATTTTTCAATTTATATACAGATAATCAAAGAACATATGAGAATTGTCAGGAAGCAGAAACAAAGAGTATGCATAGCAACTTTCACATGAACTAGTTCAAGAGTACAGAGGCTTCTTTTAGATTTTGCTTCTCAGCTAAGGTTCAAATAAATCAGACATAAACACTATTCTATTATACTGAGGAACAATCACTGCTTCAAGGGCTAACTAAGGACACCTCTTTCATGACTTAAACAAATGGTTTCACTGGAGATTGTGAGAGCTTTTCCATGTGATACAGATTTGTGGCAACCATCCATACAATTTTACCTCACTTTAGAGAGTTCCCTATCTTACCAGGGGGCCTCAAGGTATCATTCTCAATGAATATCAGTATCTTCTTAGCCAACAGTAGCCTCCTTAATTCTTTAAACATTATTAATAACATAGGAACATAACCAAATTGAAATGACTTTAATGGGTCCCAAAGGCATTTTGGGTTTTCTGTGAGTGTCACTAAGTTCATATGTTACAAGAGAGTTATGCTGTGTTTTGTCAGCTCAGATAAATCCT
Source organism: Acropternis orthonyx (assembly GCA_035583155.1). Lineage (NCBI taxonomy): Eukaryota > Metazoa > Chordata > Aves > Passeriformes > Rhinocryptidae > Acropternis > Acropternis orthonyx. The sequence continues at coordinate 19,081,888 of JAWWEU010000163.1, forward strand.
ACCACTGTGAAGAACATGGTTAACCTCACCTTCAACTAGTCAAAATGCTTCCATCATGAAAAAATTAATCTTACGCCCAAGGACTGATAGATATCACATAACACAAGGATAAGGATGAATTGCAATATAATGTTAAATTATTTGAGAAATGTACTTTTCTTTTAATTAAAACTTGATATAGTCAATACAACCCCACATTCCAAAACAATTTTGCTTTTTAAAAGATAAATAAAATAATACTTCAAAGGACAAGATTCCTAGCCTAAATCAAAGGTGTCTTCAAAACAGTAAATCAAAAAGTACGGACAGGAAAGTTAAACCTGGAACATACTTTGTTTTGAATGTCAAGATAATAACTCTATTGTTTGAGCCAAACTTTCCAAGATCTGCATCACCCACTGCATTGCTATCTAGCACTAGCAAGTGACCATGAGTAATCACCATTCTGGTTTAAGTTTCTCAGGGGTGTGAACCTGGGAGGGCTTAGTCTTGCAGATTTCACTACTGACAATGTAATTCAAATCAACAGAGATACTGATGGCTGATAATCAGTGTATAGAATTGTGCCTAGTGATTATTTCAAATTATCATAAATGATCACATACACACATATTTAACTTTGCATCACACAAATGGCTCCATTGGACTTAAGTGTATCTACAAAAGGCAAAATTAATCATACTCTAAGCCTAGACAAACCAGGATCCAGGGCTACTGTAGCCAATGGCTTCCTTGAACTGCCAATTTGTTGCAAACAAGCAAAATGTAATTTCTAACCCCAATTTTTATTTCCATACCTTCTGTAAAGCATGCCTGTAGTTCTGATGCTTTTTCTGGTTCAGTTTCAGCTTTTTCTTCTCCAAAGGCAGCTAAATTAACTGTACTTCCTTCAGAGGAGCTGGAAAAATTTAGCTTCTGAAAATAAAGTTCAGTAATATTTTTACTTCAATAATATTTACATTTTTAGAACTGTAATTAAGCATGCAACACTGTGTGACAGTAATAATAAGAACAATATTTGTCACCAGAAATACACACAAACACCCACATGTAGCAGTCAATGCTGTTGAAATGTGAATAAATCATCCACTTTCTACCTAGATATTGCAAGACGTATCATGTAATCTTTCATGGAATTTCAGAATTCTAGTCTAAATATAGTGCAGTGTTATCATTCATCACAGTTAACTGTTACCAAGTTGGTTTGCTGATACATCTTCCACTTATTTTGTTTTCTACTATTACTTTTCTTATACATTTCAACTGGCATTAATTTGCATTCTTTTTTGCCAATGCACATATGGAGAACATTGTGCATTCTGAAACTACCCATTACTCTGGTACACATACCTGTACAGTCAACACTCAGAAGATAAATATTTTTTGTTTTGTTGGAATAATTAAAATGACAAAAGTCACATTAGTAAAACAAACCAAAACAACTCAAAAATCAAGTATTAATTTATTTTTTATTTTGCAATCTGCCTGTGTATTGCAAAGTCCACAGTCTGGAGATTTTAGAGGAAGATGTGGTGTCCTGTACACTTAATCTCAGGTATGCGTACCAAACTAAGTCAAAGTAGTTTTGGTCACAGCATTCTCTGACATTTTACAATGTTATTATCAAGAAGTATAAAACATCAGTAATGAAGGCACACAAGTAAATGTCTGTAGGGAATGATGTAAGCACGCTTTATAAAGCAACCTTAGTTTTGTCAAATCAACACCATTTTCAATAATGTAGCTAGACTTGCATGATTAAGAGATATTTAAGATACAAAGGCAGAAAAGTCACTACCCAATCAAGTTGTATTTACACCTCAATTGTGAAATGTGAAAGGACAAAATTATTTTCAGCATTAAACAAATTTTTTATGTTTTTGAAAGACAGAGACAATACAATAAGTAACTCAGTGTTCTGCATTTACTTTTATTAAAAATGGTTTTTGTTATATTGCCTACTGTGCTGCTACTTTACAAACTGATTATCTGGAATAGAACCCTCATATTACTCATGATTACTGTAAACATGTCCTGTCATTTTTAGTAGCACTCATTTTAAAATAGCAATATTTACAGCATACAACTTTTCCTATCATTAATTCTACTGAACCTGAGGATAGCACTATATTCCTTCCATAATTTTATTAAGATGCTGCTTTCATCATTCCATGACATATATATTGCAAAATGTTGCAGAGGTGGCGGGTAAACTGCAATTCTTAATTGAATTATAAATCCAATTATTAATTTTTAAAAACAAATTTTTTAAGAGTAAGGAAGACTTGTGTCATATTGCTAATATAAATTAAAGCCAATGTGAAGTACCCTGGGTCATTTTAACTGTAAGCTTAGTACACTGGCTGAGCAGATGACATGAATTCAACTGAAAGAATATGAGACAAACAACCATAAACACAAAAGGAACTGAAACGAATCAATGTGTTTAGAACATGAAGTTATGTATCTTCTCTAAGTCATGGTAGAAGAATCAGGGATTAACTTTTACAATATAGTTTTAATTAAGAGGCAATTTTCTTGATTCTAGAAATCAAATTAGATGTTCCATTAACTATTTTGATATGAAACCGGTAGTCTGATTCACTCTTCCTTCTATGGAGAGTGTAGGATATAACCCTACTGCTTGAAGAGTTACAGATTCAATTAAACACTGGTTCTCTTTTTTATGTGGGGTGCCCACACTTTTCACTAAGATGCAGGTACCAAACAACAAAAACACCAACAAAAAGAGATTATAAAAATAATGCACATAGAAAAGTTCCCTGTTCTAATTAAAAGCTAGAAAGCCAGTTTCTTTGCTATTTATAAAGTTTTCAGAAATCTAAGTGATTTTTGGAATCCCTCCAGGAAGGAGACTTTCAGGAAAGACAGAAATGTTCACCCTTCACCTTCCAGGGCACTTCACTGCTGCTCAAAGTTTATCAGCCTGATGTAAGAAGGCCACATTGTATGTATATACACTAAGCACTGGATTAAATGGATTAACTGACCTACTCAGAATTTGCTTAGTGGCCTTGACATTTGCAAATCATTTTTCTTAGAGAAAATTCGCTCAATATAATATGCTTTTTCTTTTACACTGTTGGCAGTGAAAAGTGATTCAGATTTTGAACAGTTAATTTTTTCAATATAAATATTTCCTGTACTTTTATAAGGTCAAACTTTGATGCTTATGATCTTTCTTTTTTCAAGGATTCAAGGTATAAAGGCACAAATATTTGCAAGAATAACGTTACTACCACAAATATTTCCACTGAAGCCACTTAGGATTGCTTAAAGTAATTAGAAAAGAGTCAATCTTTAGTAAGCATCACTTTTAAAATAATAAATGAAAGTGAACTCAGAATTTCAGATAATGACTTCAAAGAAAACTCCATAATAAGAGCTAATAATAAGTAGCCACACAATGTTCACACAATGCACATGTGAATTGTCACTGAAATCCTAAAGGATGATCTGGTATGTTTCCCAACCTCCCAAGCAAACAAACAGACCAGCAATATAGCTGTGAAGAGGAGGAATAAAAGGGAAACACTGTCTTGTCTAATTTAAAAACAAAACAAAACAAACTCACAGGTTGACTGTCCTGCATACTCTCATATTTTCATTTACTAAGTAGGTCTCTCTCTTTTTCTTTTTAAGACCACCAAGTCTCTTTTTGCTGGAGAAGAGATAAAGAACTACAGTAAAATGTGAAAGACAATTGCTGATAACAGTTCTTTGGAGAGTATATTTAGGAACTTCTTAGAAGAGAGGATCTAAAAATATTACTATGTAGAAACACAACAGAAAGCTTTAGCACACCTGTGTTGCATCACTTAATATTCCATCGACTGGCTATCTACCTAGTTAATCAGATCTATTTCTAATGGGAAATACTTGTTCAGTTTTAAAAAAAAATCCTTATTTTTCCATTTAGTGTCAACTATTAATTAAACATCAAAAAGGACACAAAGCACATTTTCTGTACTCATCATTTGACTTACGACTCAGTATGGTATTCTTCAGCATAAGCACAGCTAGTAAAGTAATTTTACTAGGATCTTTTTCTGAAAGAATAAAAGTAACCTTATCTACAGATAAAGCTTGCAAATTATTCACCTCTTAAAGAAACCAAAAGATTATCCATGGAAAATATTTACTTTTTTTTTCAACTAACTAAACTCAAAACCTAATTCTCTTACTCCGTAACTTAGGAAAGAATTGGCATGTGTATCTATTAAAAAAAGCATCTTCTTATGCAAAGAAGGGTAAGCAAAAATGACATCCAAATGAAGAAGATTCATATATTTTCAAGTCAAATGATTACAAGCTCTTGGTTTACTGGTTTGTTTACTGCTCCGCACTTGTCCAGATTTATGACAGCAGAAGCTTGAAGCAGGAGCAGTGGCACATAAACAATATCCATCAAATGAGACTAATCCTCCCACACTTGGGACCACTAGGATAGGATTCTGTCACATTCTGTTTTCCCCTATTTAAGTGCCTTTTCTAATACAGTTTGGAAAAATCCTTAGAAGCGTATTTTTACATTCCTTCCTTTTGAACAGCTTACAGGACCCCTTGGACAAAAAAAAAAAAAATGAGGCTTAAATATTTCCAATATATAAAACAGTGCAAAAGAATCCATGAAAGATAATGCAGGATTCCACGACAAAGCCACACAAATAAAATTTGTATTTGGAAAAGGAATACCTCAATGACCCCAAAATGACAAAGAGAGGAAGTGCCCAGCTACTCAGAAGAGATCATCAGGAATAAGAAATGCATAACTTGGTACAATTAAGGTTTGTTTTACAGTTCTGGAGTTCCTGAATTTAGAAGTTTGGTAGGGTACTAGTTCCTATTTTGCCTTTTTAACAATTGTCTTAATTTTACTCTTTTTCTGGATTTTCCTATTTTTAAATTTCTTCCTAGTTTGAACTTCCTTATTTATATAATTTTAAAACATCTAGATATATTCAGACACCTACACAGAAACCTATGTAGAATTTTTGATTGAAATTTTGTTTTATAAAAATTAAGCAATTGGATTAAGTTCACGACGAAATAATTACCGATGATGAACAAAACTTACATAAATGATGCTTTAAGTCCCAATCTTACAGACATATACAAACTTCATGAGTAGAGTATAACTAAATCATTACATCCATATTCAAAGAACTATGTATATGTATAAAAAATGTTTGATTGCCCCTAGAAATGTATCTTTCATCCTGTATTTTAGCTTCTCTTATATGAGAAAACTGGAATGTAAATTATAAAAAACATTGTGAACAAACACACAACAATTTATATCAAAGATATAAACATTTTAGCGTACAAGTAACTGTACATATGTAATATTGCAGAGGTATTGGTCAAATGAACATGATCAGAAAATGTTCATAATTACATGACAGCTAAAAACATGGTACAACAGATGAACAGAAAACACCAAGTGAGGACTACCTTTCCATTTTCATAAAATCATAGGTTATGAACTTCTTTTAACGTTGAAAAGTCTTGACGCTTAATAATTAAGTTAACAATAATAAAAACCTACAAAGCATGCAGGTTATGCCACAGAAGTAGTACAGAAAATACCAAATATGTAACAAGGAGAGAAGAACATGTTGGTGTTGCCCTCAGTCATGCTGTGATGTGAGTCATGGGGCTCAGCTTACAGAGTGGTTGGGTATGTTTCCACTACATTGCAACATATGGGGAAAAATATATTGTAGCTGAGTAGCATGCAGGCCAATCAATCTCAAAAGTGACCAGATATGTACGATTTGTTTAGGTAACCTGTGCAAACATGCTGACACGATGCTCTGCCTGGTTAAAAAGCACCAGATCTGCATTCTCGACTGATCCAGCTTGATTTTACTCCTGTGAGAAGTAAGAATGGGACGCAATGAAGTTAAAACACGGTACCCTTTAGGTTGTTTGAGCTCTGGAAACAGAAGTGTGGATTCCTACTGACTTAAAAATGTGTTTTCAAGATACGACACACATTTGCAAAACATAACATTAATAGCTGTGGATTAGAGCTTTAAGCATACCATAAAATACAATGGAAGAGGTAAGATTAGCAGATTATCTGAAGTTCATAGATGTACACTGGACTTGGGCCTGGACAGAAAAAACACCCCACAAACAAAAACACCAAACCACCACCAAAAATCCCTTCACCCTCAAACCGTCCTCCTCCTCCAAAAAAAGGCCCCAAACAAAAAAGACAGACAGATACACCTACACTATGTATATTACAGCTTTAAGCATCCTTCAAACAGTAGTAACCAGACTTTGAAAAGTACAGAAATTTATTTCTCCTTGCATTTAATTTTCAAGGTTATTCCTGATGTTCACTAGGTACTAAATAGGTATCTAGAATACACTTTCAGAAAGAAGCTGCAGGCAAAAAAACCCCCAAAAAGTAAATCATACCACATCAACCATGTAAACTTCTGCATAAGCAATTTTTCCCACAATCGTTAATTTAACTGCATGACTTTTTTTTTAAAGTTCCAAACAGTTTAAGGTGCATCATGGATTGCAGCAGACACAGAGCAATCAAAACCAAAATCCCATGCCTAACAATAAACCTGCAATTTCCTCTAGTATCTCACACCTATCTTTCATTAGTCTTCTGGTATAAATGTAATCTCACTTCTCACCAATGACTTCTCAAAGGCTCATCAGATAATGTAGCGATCTGATAACTCCAATATAAACTGCTCCCATTTAAAGGGAAAGTCTGAAAGGAAGAGCTGAAATAATCTACAAAACAAGACAATTTACTTGCTGATTGTGAACTAGTTTACATGAAATAGGTTTTTGTTGTTAGTTTATGTATCCCTATGGTTGTCCTTCAACTATGCCAATCCTCAGCCTCCTTTCCAAATTCGAATGTATTAAAATTAATACCAGATAACAGTATCATATAAACAGCTAATGCTTATGTTTCATCTTGAACATCAGAGGTGAGAAGACATAGATTTTGTCACCCAATACTTAAATACAAAATAATGAAGAACGAGGTATCTGCAATTGAAGAACAATTTCTACATAAGAGTTAGGTTTAACACAGTCTTCAGAGCAAATTACCTAGATTCATCAAATATTCCCTGCACAAACCCAAATTTTATTAAAACACTAGGAAGTTCAGTATCCTTTGGTCTGATTTTTAAAAAAGTTATGAATATTATTTGCTTTGCTTTAAAGAGGCCTCTTAGTATTCTATGGTCTTCTCAACTGAGTGGTCAACATAATATATGAAGTAGCAGAATCTACAAAAAGTAGATGGAATAAATCAAGTGTCAGGAAATAAGCTGCTGAAATAGCAAAAATAAGCGTAATACCACTGAACACTGCACTCTACAATGAAAGAAATATCTAAAAAATACTTTATTACACCTTCCTAAATTCAATTTCACTCCACTTTTCTAGATCAAACTTATTTCCTACAGTTCGGAAATAATATGGGCAAACTAATTACCCATTCAAAATAAAACAACCAAAAACCTAAAAAGCTGAGAACCAATCAAAAGCCCCCCAAACCAATCACCAGAATCCCCTAAGAAACAACAAACAAAAAAACAACCCAAAAAATCCCAAACAACCCAGGCTGGAGTACAGCTGTCTGCACAATCGGTGATACTCTATTAAATAATGTCCTCGTGTCTTCAGGTGCCAGGGGTGCTGATACCAGACACAGTGTGCTCTTGAGCCACAGACTGCAATCTGAACTTTCAGGGTCTCTGAGGATCCCGCTGAAATCCATAATTTTGCTCTTCCCTTCAATCTGCAGCTGCTGACAAATGACTACTTTCCTAAAGCTGACCCAATTTAAAGTCAGGTAGTTTTATTTGAAGTGAGTGGTTCAAAACTTGCAGAAACAAGCAAGAATTCAAGATTTTTTTGTTCAGTAATTCTACTTTTTCTCATCAGTTTTTAACTGATGTATTCACCTTATAATACTGACATCCCTTTGCTCTTCCCCATCATTTATTTTAACTTCAGGACTTGAAAACTGTTGTTACTGCTCTCATTAGCCTGAGTTAGCACCACTGGTAGGTTTATCCAGGAAAAGTACTGTTGATTTTTCTAAAAAGGTATTAATATTTCTTATTAATATCTTCTCTAGTATTTTTAAATAGCAGTTTACTTTCATCCTTACTTCACAGAAATATTACAGTTATATAAAAAAAATCCCAGTCTTTTAACTGTTTATGCTGCATATATATACACGCTAGTTTATCTAATTAACAATTTGGAAGAGACTCTTTTTTCAAAAATCTTTTTATAAACATTCATAGTTCTGCCTGGATTTCCTACTCTCTTAAGCTCCACTTCCCCACTTCAGTTCATTCACTCTCAGTACACTTGAACAATTTCAAATTACATTTTTTTCCATTTCTAAACAGGAAGTATCATAAAAAGAAACAATACAATTGATATAAAACACTTATATAAAATAGAAAATATTTAAATTTTACCTCCTTGCTTTCATCCAAATCTGAGTCACTGCTAAATTCTTCCGTATTTAGATGTTCAAAATCAGATTCTCCCAGAGCTATTGGTACTGTAACAGTAAGGCTTGGGTTGTTTATGAATGATGTATAATCATTGCCACTTATAACAGTGGCCATTCCATTCTCACTTTTGTGATAATTCGTATCTATCCTTAGTTCAGTGATGGTACAGTTGGAAATGCAGTTGTCTCTCCCATCATTCAACTGATTTGTTGCTGCTCTTTGATTCACAACAGCTTGTTTTCCCACACAAGACTTTTGGACACATTCACCTGCTTTTTTCTTCAGATAATCTATTGCCTTCTGAATTCTTGCAACAGCAATCTGCAAGTTGTTAATTTCATTATCATCCTCTGTAGCAGCAAGGTTGTCTGAACTAAAAGAACTCAGCAGCAAGGCCAGAAACAGGTTCAGTACCTAATTGAAATTAAAAAAAAAAAAAAAAAAAAGACAGCAGAGGTGAATTCCTTCAGTTTTCATTCACATCCTTCTTACAAACCCACCACAAACTCAGGCTTCCTGCACAGTGTAAGATTCTGGAAATCACACAGAAAATAAAATGTAAATGCAATTTAAACACAACACAAGCCCTATACCTCAATGCAGGGAGTTACGTGGTTTTGAATTGCTAAAACTTGTGAATTCTTTTTCTGCTCATGTTTGTACAAGGTCAGGAATGAATGATTCTTCGGTACTTTCTGAACAGATTTAACACGTTTACTTCTCTGACAAAGTGAAGCACTCTGCAACAGAAGACAACTGATCTGTGCAGAAAACACATTTCCTACATACCGGTCCCAACTCACACAAATATTTTGCAGTGTGCAACTTAAAAACTGAGGAGTGCACACTGTCTTCCAACCCCCAAGTCATCCTCTTCCCACAGCTAGACAAAACCTAGAATATATAGCAGTTACACAAGCCCAGAGTCTCCCAGGAACTCACACACCAAAGCAGCAGAGTACCCGCTCTTAAAATCTTCAAATCAGCTTTTCTACCACCTTGGAGGACAACAGGGTAAAACTTATGCATAAAGAATGCTGTCAGGATGGTCAATTTAAAATCTTTTCTGCTACTGACAGTTGTTTAAAGAAGAGATGTAGAATAATAGAGGAAGACTCGGAAGGCAACAAGAAAAGCAGAGAAAAAGGCAGAGCAATTAAGGTCTTAAATATTGGTGAGTTAATAAATATAAAACATATTTAAAAAGAGAAATGTATGCACATTTATATACAAACTGGTGCAGATCTGATGCTCTCAGAAAAAAAAAGCAGATATAATACAGACTACTTTAAAGATATCTGTAAAAAGCACAGAATAGGAAGGGAAAAGGTGAAGTGAAAGAAAGGCTGAAGTAATTGAATCTGGGTATTTTCTGCATAACAATGGCCTTCTAATTCAAGTTTCTTTACTCCAATTGTGTAAAATGCTGGCTGTGCAACAAGCAGGTGTCAAAATGGCATATACCTTTTGAATTTTAAAGCAGTCTTTTAGACAGGAGAGAGCAGAAAAAGTTTAAAAAAAAATCCCTAATAACCTGGCTGTGTGTGATTGGAAGTGATGCAGCAGCAATCAGGTTGGGAGAAGAGGCCTTGCCATGTCCTCTTCTGCAAGCAGCAAACTCCCATCCTGGAAACCCAACACTTGGGGTGCCTTTACTCTTCTCTCCCACTCTCAGTAAGGAGGAGTTGCCTCCAAAAACCTGAGTACACAGTGCTGCACTCTCTCGCCCATTTCTGAATTCCTCTCCAGACCCCTAAGGAGGATCATCCTCCAAGCTGAGGATTCTATAGAGGATCAGAAATCTAACAAATAGAAAACTGTCTCAGAATCCATACCCGTAACAAATTCAAAATAATAAAAAAACCATATTTAAAACCCACATTTAATAATGCTTAGAAAAATAATTAGTGGTTCTGTTACCATGCATTTTCTAAATGAATTCTAAAATTATGGCTACATACCACCAGGTTTCCAATCACCATGACCATCATGAAGACTGTAAGGCACATGGCTTGGCCTGCAACCTCCATGCAGTCCCACATCGTTTCTATCCACTCTCCACACAGCACTCGGAACACAATCAGGAAAGAGTGAAAAAAGTCATTCATGTGCCAGCGTGGAAGTTCACAGTTCTTGGAGATCTTGCAGACACATTCCTTGTAGCTTTTCCCAAAGAGCTGCATCCCAACCACAGCAAAAATGAACACAATGATGGCCAGCACCAGGGTCAGATTCCCCAGAGCCCCCACGGAGTTGCCAATAATCTTAATCAGCATATTTAGAGTTGGCCAAGATTTTGCCAATTTGAAAACTCGCAACTGAAAAACAAAAACACAGAGGCATTATTTGCAGTAGCTACAAAAATGATACAGAAATAGCAACATATTATAAACTAGTGACTCTCAGCAATAGCAAAAAGAAGAAACTTCAACATGATTCCAACAACCAGAACTTAACACAGAGCCAGGACCTTCATAAAATCCACATTTTAAAAACTTAATAAATTTTAGGCTATGCTTTTTTTTTTGATGTAGCGTATGTGTATACTTTTCCACATGAAAGAAATAGAACCTATTTAGACAGTGAATTCTGAACATGGCACACATCTCAACTGTTATGTGCAGAAACAAATTAAAAAAAATAATCAAGCTCAACAGAATACTATTGATGAAATATAAAGAATTCTGAAATCCTCAAAGAACAGGGTCTTCCAAAAGAACATTACTTCCAATAAATTAAAAAAGGATCGGACAGACCCACAGGGCGGAAATAAAAGCAAAGCACATTATGCAAGTCAAACATTTCAACTTATGAAGGGGAAAAAGTGCGATTCACACTCTTTCTTAACCATAACACAGTCAAAACGAAAATGTGTTAAATATTTTTTGTTTTCAGATAAAAGAAAAATAGAAAGGCAAAATGGAAAGACAACACAGGGAAAGAATGTCTCACACACTATTTCTCCTTTCTCCTTTTTTTTTTTTTTTCCCTGAAGGGGAAAAGACAAATCTATCTTTTTGGATTTGTTTACAGCCATGAATTTTATAATTCCTATATTTTAAAAGAACACCTCTAGCCTTTTTGCTATTTCCAGATATGGAAGTCAACAAGACTACAAATGTTTTATTTATTTAGATCTCTCAATATACAGAAAAAAATCTCATACATTTCACTGAGCTTTACCCACTCATGTTAAAATAATTATAGTAAAATTACAACTCTCTCCCTTGAAAGAATATTTAATTGCTTCTGAACCATAAAATGGCACACAGTATTTAATGATAACATAAATAATTTTGTAAAACGTGCTTGCAGAGGTATATTGTGAGCCTTAGTAAAAACTACACATAATACTACAAAGCGTTTTATTTGAGTACAGTTGAAATACAAATATAATTTATTAATTAATGCAATTATATTATTTACCAATCTGAATGATCGGAGAACGGATAATCCATCCACATTTGACAGAAAGAGCTCCACCAAACTAAGGGTAACTATAAAACTATCAAAAATATTCCAGCCAGCTTGGAAATAATTAAAAGGATGCATGGCAATTATCTTGAGAACCATTTCTGCTGCAAAAATTCCAGTAAAAACCTGAAGAAAGAATGTTTATCGTTACTTTACAGGGAAATACTAATAAATTGAACCAGCAGATAAGAAGAACTTAAGTAAGAAGTAACATCACGCTTACAGCAGGATGTCAGCAAGGAAAATTATCACAAGCTGAACCCCACAGAGAAGGTAAGCGGCAACACCAAAATGAGCTGTAGCATAAATGTGTAACTTCAGCTAAACCCAAGATATGGTTATTGACTGCTGAAGAATAAACTATTCCTAACAGGCCTCTGGTTTGCTTCTCATACCTGCTGGCCTTCTCATTACAGGAACTTTTCCCGGCAAGATAACAACAGTTGATCTTGACACAATGGAAGTGCTTTAACAAAGGTGTGTGGGAAAATCTGAATTGGAGTGAAGTGCTGTTAATGAAGTCTATATAGGAACTCAGAGATAAGCATATCTTCTCTCTGTATCTGCCAAAAAAAAGGTCCATTGTGCCAAGGGTCATGCTTGAAGTGAAACTCCTTTTTGTCTCTGAATGCCTCTGATGTCTTCTGAAGCAGAGAGCAAACACCTCTGAAATAATTTCATTGTATTTACTGTAGGTGTATGACCACCAGTATCTACAAAACTGCATAAATTACTGTCTTTTACTAGAGAGATGAACAAACTTTAAAAAAATCAGGAGCATTCTTTAAAAGGTAGTGCTGCACAGCCCAAAAGGCAAAAAAAGCAACTGCTGAAACTACATCAGTGTTGTAGGGACATTTTAGCTGACTGGGAGCACGCACAGATTCTTAGCACAAAGGAACACTTACACTCACACACCTCAAGATGAGATTAATATTATGGTACTTCATTACCTAGGAAGGGAAAAAATGGTAGTTTTCCGGGTAAAACACAGGCATTACCACAAAACCTCACCACACCCAACCTACAGGCTATACCCGCTAGGAAACAACCAATTGTATCAAGATACTCTCACAAGTCACAAATTCTTTGCCTTCCAGATTGTTATAGACCAATCAAATAAACATTCTTCAAGAAAATACAAAATCAACACACAAAAACAGCAGGGAAAAATAACAATCCAAAAGAGCATTCAACTCTCCTTGTGTTATCAATAGTACCTACAGTTAGAAGAATCTAATTTGATTCCTACTTTTTTTTTGTAATACTGAACCAAACCAAGTCAGATTTCTTTCAGTTTTATGTCATTCAAACTCTGGTTGTTGAAAACTCTATATGAAGAAATTTTAATACAGAAATCAAACCTTTACATACAACATAAGTGATATTTTTAGACTATTTTTAGTACAATTAAACTTTTAACATTTATTTTATGGGATGATAATAAAAATAGTAAAAGCAATTCTATTTCAATGAGAACCCAAATTCCAATTGTATCAAATTATATAGATTGAAGAACTTACCTGATTTCCTATTTTAAGTACATTCTCGAACTCTGTAGTCATTGGATAATGTTCCATGGCCATAAACAGAGTGTTTAAAACTATGCAAACAGTGATAGCCAGATCAACAAGTGGATCCATTACAATAAATTCAACTATACTCTTTACTTTTAACCAGGGTTCACAACAATCCCAAATTAAGAAAGTGTGAGCAAACTTGTTCCAGTGAGGTGGACATTTTTGTCTGGATTCTTCAAGTTCTGGGGAGAAAAAGAAACTTACGGTGAACACGTTTTGGAGAAAGTGAAGATAATTTTTTGCTTTTTTAAGTTTTAATCTTTATACCTGGAACCACTACAGATGCTTGGAGGAACCTTCTCAGATTTCCAGGACTTTAACTTACTGTTTTCGGGCTGAAAAGGTTTTGGAAGACTAAAAGAAAAACCTCAAGAGTTTTGAGCCAATAATTGAAAAACTTGTCTATTTTTAATATCATAAAATCTTGCTTCAAAAAAATCCAAAAACAACGTAAAAGCCCCTGCGCTTATGTTTAGGGACTTTTTTTTTTTCAGTACAGCTTTCAACTTCACAGTCCTCTCAAATGTCTACTTGTTTATTTTCAGAAAACAATAAGATTAATTTCACCCTATATATATTTTGAAAATTATTCAAGCGTTTTTCAAGATTTCCGCTAGGAATCATTCCAAGTAATCCTACTAAAAATTTCCGTCTCCATACTAACTAAGGCCTGGCTTTTAATTTTCTGTAATATTTTTACAGTATAGTTAGGAGGAAAGTTATCACAAGGCATTTCTTCCAATAACTGTGTTGCTAAACACGAATAGCTAGTATAAAACACACATTGTCTATTTTAATTACAATGTGTCTTTGCTTTAGCCTGCTTATCAGATTCCTTCCCTTCTTTTTTCATTATGTACATGCATTTCTTTTTCTACTATTCAGTTTATTTGCAATGGCTAAATATTTTTTCTCATCTGTATTTGCGCTGTGCTATAATACCTTCAAAAGCCTAAGGCTACGTCAAGCAAGTTCAGGTATCTGCAGTTGTAACGCACCTTCCATTGTATTTGTGATAATGCCCGCTAAGCTCACGGCCCTTTGCCTCACATCGGGATCCTCCAGCAACTCCAGTGGTATTTGATACGAACTTGCACGCCTGGTTTTTATTCCTATTTCTGTAGCAGTGCTCTATTTAAAAAAATAAAATTAAAAAAAAAAAAGAGGGGTGTAAATTAAATTCAACTTTGAAATACTGTAGGTTTTTTAAACTACTGTTTTCATGCTATACTTCTAAATGCTGTTAATACTTACAAAACACTAAAATGAAAAGTGGATATTTAGTTTCCATATTACCACTGCAATATGGTTAAATACTATTAACACCACATTGGACACAAACAAATTTTGGAGGGGGTCACAGCCAAGGAAACAAAGCAAGACTGCTGCAGCACTGGAGTCGAAAAACTCCCATTTCCCAGTTATGTGTTTTCTCTACTGATATTTCACTTTTAAACCAGTTCATTCACAAGATATTTATAACAAGTTATTAGTGCTAGGAAGCTTTCTGCAGCAACAGTTATTCCATAAATTAAATTTTATTGGATGAGTATTGAACTCTATACCCATTCAGAACTCATTTAAATGGTATTTTCTACACCGAATGGCTATCAGCTCTGATTTATTCTATGAATTTCAACGGAAGAAACAAAGTAAGCCTGATGTACTTGACCACAAAAATGAATACTTGTTTTACACTATTCTATTTTTAAAAAAATGAAAGCTGTGTTATAGTTTTATTATTGATAAAGTTTTGAGTGTATGAGGATGGTAGATTTTTTTTTTCAGTAAATTAAATAAATGCATGAAAATGAAATTATAATAAACTGCAAGAAGATTGTAACTGTAAGGCATCTGGCTGGTAACTGCAAGAAACCTGCCTGATGTACTTTCAGGTGCTGTGATCCATATAGGAATTTCTGTTGCAATAAAGTAAGGTTTCAAGGAAAAACCATGTGGATGTCTCTGGTCCATTCTTAAAGCAGACTGAGGGAAAAGGGGAAACTGAGCACAGAGATAAATGGATGAATGTCCATGTTGTGTTCCTGTTAGTTTTTTTTTTTTTTTTCAATGTTACCCTGATTCTATGCAGTGAGAAACTCAGATAATCTCTGAGACCCAGAAGAAATCAATGCTTTCAGAGCTTCTAAAATGTCAACATAGTCTTAAAGACTATGCTACATTTGCACAATACCGAGTATATGGACAAGAGAGAAAAGTAGAACTAACAGAGAATTAGGAAATGCTTTTAAAGCAAGGCTAAAAAGAAAGAAAGAAAGAAAAAAAAGTTGAAACAATTTAAAAATTTACAGAATTACCCTATTCTGGGTTCTATAACAGATTTAGCATTGAAGATTCCTAACTCAATTTGCTAAGCAGGAGCATCCATATCCTTGCTCTGCAGGTATACAAAAATCCTCCTACTTTGTTCTCTTGCATTTTCACACTTCAGCCCCTCACTTTTGATTGAATCACTGAAAAACCATTTCATTACAGTAACATTTGTAAAAACATTCACAACTTCTCATTAATTTATAAAGCAATTAATTACATTAAAACATTGCCTGGTGCAATAAAGAAAGGCCATGAAACCTGGAGTCATTTAAAACTTTCTTACGTTGCCATCAGTTGTCAGTTTATCTATTATCACCTCTGGCAGAAGTTGTCCAGTAGGCGACAATAGACCTGGTGGTCCATCCACTAAGGACACCACTCCATTGCAATCCACAGCACTCTGCATCTTCCCATTCACTGGAGCCGCTGCCAGCCTCCTTGATGCCTTACTGGCCTGACTGATGTTACTGCTGCGCCGTTCACCGTGTCTGCAGGGCAGAAAGAGAGACCCTCTCCTGCTCAAACTGTCCTCAAACGTGCTGTGCTCGTCATCAGCAAACTCATTGTCAGATCCTCTCTCTCTTCCGTATTCTCTGAAACTGAAAAGGCTTGTTCTGCTGCTACGCCTGGGAGAAAACAGCGAGCCACGAACGCTCAGCAAGGACTGCAAAGGAAACAGAAAAACCATCTTAAGATTTCAAATATACAAAATGCATATCTATGTATTAAAAATAATAATTTATATTGCCCAGGAATCTGTCAGTGCTATCTTTAACACAGTGCCTCAGGCAGATCTCAGAGATATCATTATAGATGAAAGTCATCTAAATGGGTAAATGTATAGTATACCTAAAACAACAACTGGAGAGAAAAAAAAACAGAGTTTCATCTGCTCTAAAGAGAAAGATCACGATTTCTAGAAATTCTAATGATCCACAGAGATCACACATTAAGTTAAAAGATATCAATACCCTTAGTCTTCTACATTCATACATTATACTTAAATTTTCCTTTTATGACTTAAGAAGATATTTCTGTTTTGGATTAACTAGGAAAATGCAAGGCTGCTGTGCACGTTAAGACTCACTAGATCCTAAATAAATGGATATGACAGGTATGTCACAAATTTCAAAAATGACAACTGCACTATTCACAGTACCTGGTGGGATGATGGAAATCGATTCCCATTTGCATATCTGTTCCCATCAAAGGAAAAACGGAAGCCTTTCTTTTTGATACTGCCATATGATTCAGATTTTGGAAGCTTTATGTCATCCTCTTCTCCAGAGAGCTCTTTCTGCTTTCTTTTCTTCCTTCTATTTCTCCTTTCTTTGGCACTTTTTGAGCTAAGCTTGGATGCTTCTGAAGAACTGTCTGAGGGTCCAGCAATCCCACTTTCACCGCTGTACTCGTTCATCTCTACTGCAGCTGCTGCTATTGCCTGCCACAGCAATTATTGAACGAGATGCTTTACAAATCACACCATATAAAAAGAAAAATATAGCTCTTGTTCCTAAAATTTAGATCAAATCACTTCTAGATGTGCAATAAAAGCCTTGTGCAAAGCTTCAAATGAAATTCCAGAATATGAATGGAGTTCTACTTTGCATCCATATCACGGAGTCAGACTGCATTGTCCACAGCCACAAAGTTAATTTGAAAACATTTGAAATTAATAAAAGCATTAATTAGAGTGAATGCAATGGCAAACAAAAGAGCTAACCAGAGTCATACTTCAGTCTGTATTAATTTAGCAAACTAATTCTAACTTTTATTTTAAGTAACAGCTTCCTTAATCTGCTCTTAGGAAAAAAACTTTGGGGTACTGCTTCCAGTCTTTGATTCACTGCTAGTAACACAAGTAGCAAAATTCAGGCAGAAATTTATGGATAAAAATATTTTACACTCTTATAAAGGCTTGACAGGTATTGAAAATATTTGTAAGCTGAGAATTTTGAAAATCATCATAACATGTTACGAGATACTAACCCTAGAAAAGTAACATTTATTTTAAAACTATTATTCTGATTTGGAGAGTACTTTTTATCCTCAGTTCAGAAATTCTTTAATGCTTTAGACATTATACCTTTAAAAAACAATAAAGAGCCATAGAAAAAACAGTCTACAGTACTTGTGAAGTACGTCGGAGAATGTTGTTTTTTTAATATGTAAATTTAGTTATTGGTTTTAACAAATAACATGCAAAGGAATACATTAAAGCCCAAACTCTTGTTAGAAAATACCTGAGCTTCTTCTTGCTGCTTCCTCAGCTGTTCAAGCATCAGCTGGAAGTCTGCCTCCCTCTGCTCTGCTTCAACGATATTTGCTTGATTTTGTTCTTCATAGGCCATTGCAACCACAGCCAAAATCAAGTTAATCAAATAGAAGGAACCCAGAAAAATCACCACAACAAAAAATATCATGTATGACAGGCCAACAGCTCGCAGTGTCTATAGGAGGAGAGGAGAAATGATCCATCTGGTGAAGACATGCATCAGTTCTGCAGTTTCTAAGCATTAATGACTTTGAAAAGTGAAAACTAATATTGAGTTGTTTTTCCCTCTGTAGTAAGATCATATGAGCACTCTGAATTACACAGTAACCAACATGAAGGGAGCATTAATGTATGTGAAAAACACATTTCATGATCATGCTGCTCTGAGACAAACCTGTTTCAAAGCCTAATAACCTTGAAAAGGATGTGGTAGCAGAGTTATTAGTGTAAATCACATATCACAGGTTGCATGCTTAGAATTCTTAGCATGTATTAGCATGTTTTCCATTTGAAATAACAAAAAAAATTAAAAATGGCACAATTGATTAGATAATTAGAAAATAATGTTTATTATAATTAACACATTTTCACACATTATATAATGAAAAGCTATGGTAAGAAAATTTATATCAAGACATGCATTCTTATATATCAGAAACAGGATTAAAAATATAGAAATTAAGATTCAGAGTTTGCTGTAGCAGAGTATTTTTACAATTTAAATTCAATATTGACATTTTTGAAAATATCATGCAGCACAAAATGTAAAAATTAAATTAAGGATCAAAAAAACCCTCATGTGCCTCAGAAATCACATGAGACTCTGTAAGAAGTGTCCATGTCTGCTCAATTCTGCAACTGAATTTACTTCCTTTAATAACTTTCAATTGCTAACAATAGGAATGGTAAGTAATATCAACAAGAATGGCCTTTCCATGATTGATTTGAGGCCAATAAGACACTAACCACAATTTTTACTATACACTCACCAGTTGATAAAGATTTTCCCAGTAGTCCTGTGTCATCAGTCGAAATAGTGACAAGAAAGCCCAACTGAATGTGTCAAAGCTAGTATATCCATAGTTGGGGTTTTTACCAGCTTTCACACAGATATACTCTTCTGGGCATTTACTAGGAGGCAAAAAAATAAAAAAAGAAGAGAAGAAGTAAAGCAATTAATATACAAATACCATAAAACATTTTATTTTTTTTTATTATCACGTCTTGCTTCTAAGGAAGTTTCATCTGTGAAGGTGCTGCTATTTATGGCTTAGGATGTTCCAAAAATTACTGAGGAAATAAAAAGAGTGTTCTTTAAAAAAAAAATAAAAATCCAGGAACAGCAAACAAGTAAATGAAAATATTTCTTCCTATGCCCTTTCACCGTTATACACAAAATAAAATTTATTCCCAGCAGTTTGGTATCACCCCTGCAGACACCTCTTTGGTTAAAATAATATATTTAATAAACACAGAGATCTCAAGGGGTGGATACTTCCATGCCAAAGAAAAGCAAGCATATGTATTTTCTGCTGAACTTTGTCAGCCAGGTTGGCATACCAGATTTCTGTGTTTCTTCATGTTTGTGAATTAGGAAACCTAATTAACTAATTCTACCAATTCCTCAACAGCAAAAAACCAGCATAGGGATGCTTTTATCTCCTGAACCTGTACTTATCAGTTTTCAAAGTAAGTGGTCCAATCTTGATATCAACTGTAGGCACAGTGTTTCAATTATGATTCCATTCTTGAAGGACAGAAAAGGTTCTTGCCTTCAAAACCTCCATAGAAAAACATTATAAAGATTTCTTTTCATGTAAGTGTGTGTATATTTAATGCGTACTTATATCTAAAATTATCTCATAGTTACATATATAAATTAAATGTTTACAAAAATAAATTAAGTATATATGTTTTAAAGCCATAGCCAACCAAAACCAAGGGATGGACTGACGTATCATTAGCATATAGAATTCTGTGAATTTGTTACAAGGAACTGTCACCAACAGAGAGCAAGACACTGCCACGCATGCAGGCCCCAGACAGCAGAAGCCTGAAGATGTCCTCCCCAAATCTGGTCATAAGTCTCAGTGCCCCATGCCTATTTTAGAGTTGAGAAATGGCATGAAACTCATGATAAAGAACTATGTTATTAAGTTATTGATAACACAATGTCTACCTGCTGAAGAGGAATTTTCTAGTTGCATAAGAGTTTTTAAAATAACTTTACAGCAAACTATTTTCTCATTTAATATTTTCACTCATTCAAGTGTCTAGTTACTAGGAACCATGACCATATTAATATTGACTGTGAAGGTAAGTAGCTAAACTAGTGTTTTTAAGATTAGATTGGTATTTCTGACATGTTTAAACAGGTAGTATGCCATTTTCAGTATATCTTACCCTGCATCTGTGCTATTGCCACAAAGCAGAAAATCCTTTGCTCCATCTAGGCGATAGAAATTACCTAAAGAAAAAACAGGAAGTGCCACGTTTACAAATGGAAAGAGTTGGAGTTTTTAAAAAAATTCAGAAGTATGGGAAGAAAACCTGAAAACACAGTAAACAGCGGAGAACTTTAATGTCCAATGTTAAAAAAGGAAGAAAATATGACTCATCAGAGCTCAGTCTCTAACAACTGTATTTTCCTTTATTTTTTGGACAGTGAGGAGGAAAGGTAGCATCCATTATTCTATCAATTTCTTTTTAGTTAAATACACTACCTTTATAATTAATTACTGAGCAATACCCTGTAAATTCACTTCCAGTACTAACTCACACATGAAAATTAACCACATTTTTGGCAATTAAAATTATTATACTGGATCTCATAGTACACTGTGTATTGTAACACTACTGATGCCATCACTTACCATGTCACAAACCCAAAACATAAGTATCTATGTGTTTCGGAGCCAGCCTGAATGTTATCACTTCAGTCTATAGACATTAAAACTGTTGAAAAATACCTGGATAAAGATGTCTTTGTCAGCCTCCTGAGCAACAACAAGTCCTACAGATGAATACCATCTCCTTTCCTACCAGAATTTCTGCTTGCCTAATGAGTTATATATTTCAGTCAAAGAAATTGGTTTGTTACCTCTGACTAAAAATAAAAGTACATCTAAACTAGGAAAACCTCTTATATTTATCTAGTGCTTCTCTGTATTTTTTACATCCTAAAGATGCAAGAAGAACCTAAGAGAATTGGTTTTGTTTGGCTCTGAGAAGGCTCAGGGTGGGGCAGGGGTGTGTTGGGATGTGTGAGGACCTCCATGCTACCCACAAGTATAACATCAAAGACTGTGAGGAAGATGGAGCCTGACTCTTCTCAGGGGTGCACACTGGAAAGATAAGAGGTGACTTGCAAAAGTTTGAGCATGGGAAATTCTGAATTGATATTAAAGTAAGTTACTGTGAGACTGGTCAAATGCTGGAACAGGCTGCCCAGAGAAGCTGTGGTATCTCAATCCTTAGAGATACTAAAATCTTGACTGGACAAGACATTGAGCAGTCTGCTCTAAGTGGAGCTGCAGCTGAGCAGCAGTTGTTCTGGACTGTGGAGATCTAGTCCAACCTACGTGATTCTAAAACCAAATTAACCCTATCAATACATTTCTAAGTGCAGGTAATGGAAAGAATAATCATGTCAGCATGAGTTTGGGATATAATGCACACAAATCCTATTATTTGACATCCTATTTAAATTTTATCTTTAGTTTGTAGTAGGAAACAGTTATCTTGTGCTTGTACGTGTTTTTATACAAAAATTTTAGCAAGGTACAACAGTATTTCTTACTTTCTTCCTTAATGTATGCTGCCCAGTCAAATTCTGTACCATTAAAGTATGGAGCCAAGTATTCAAAAGCTGTTGAATTTTCTGATGGCCAAAACAAGCATTTATTCTTCAGATTGCCCATGAACAGCTGCAACCCTATTAGGGCAAATACACTCAAGCAAAACACAGTCAGGATCATCACATCCGAGAGCTTCTTCACAGACTGAATTAGGGCTCCAACAATAGTCTTCAAGCCTGCAAACAGAGGCAGATTTTTAATACAATATTAAATATTTACCTAAGCTAAAATGCAATGTAAACTACTCCAACACACTACTAAGTAACATGCACAGCTTCACAAAAATAGCCTTTTTTTTTCCACAAAAATATTTTCCAAAGGAAGAGATACCAGTTAGTTTCATCAATCTTGAAAGATTAATTTGAAAATATGAATGGGAATGAATGGCACACATTCCAAAACACTTGCTCTTCAAATGAAGAACTTTTAATTCATGCTCTCTGTACAGGTAAACTACATCTAAAGAAAAGTGTTAATTTTATTTTCCTTTTGATGCCTCTTGCTCCAAACCTTTACCAGTGTTCCATTCCAATACACAATATATTGGTTCTATAACAGTAAAAAAAAAAAAAAAGATAGAACAATTATATTTCAGTAGTAAGTTTAATGTGTGCATTCTAATGCATCATAATCTACTGGAGGTGGAGTTTGGTGAAGATAGGCATCATAAGCTAATAAATACATCATGCAATTCCCATGCTTCTCTTTATTATCTTATTCCACTGTCAAGGATTCAGATTTTACAAAAAACCTAAAATTTTCAATTCCAAATGTCTTTCATAAATACTAACATTAACATTAGAGAAAAATAAAAAGAATTCATTTTGATCCTTAATGTGGGAGAGAAAATTTGATATCATGAAATGGAAATATACACAGGCTATATAAATGCATTTCTCATGCAACAGTGTATTAAATTCTGAGGCTGATTGTTTTAGAGAATCAGAAAAGGGAATTAAATTGAAGTTAAGACTAAAACCAGGATGCTGCTGCTAAAAACACAAGTTCAGCTTCTGTGGAGTTTGTCAGCCTCAGTGTTTAACCTCGCTCTCACCTGGAATGACTGATATTGTTTTCAAAGCTCGGAGAACTCTGAATGTTCTCAACGCTGAGACATTGCCCAGGTCCACAAACTCTGTCACATATCTGTAATAGGGGAGTTCACACACAAACACAATGACAGCACACAAATAACAGTTGGAGATACGAGGGGCCTAACACCTTACACCAACTTCTTCTTACCTGGAATTACAGAAATAGTTTTCAAAGCTCTCAATACTCTGAAAGTTCGAAGAGCTGAAACATTGCCTAGGTTTACAAATTCTGTTATATACCTGTAGGATTAAATCACAGTTATTCAGAATTAAGGTAGAGAGTCTATTACTTACCTGGACCTGTAAACCAGACTTTTTTTTGAAGGAACAAGTTTAAACTTGCATTCATATTTTTCTGTTTCAGTTATGTTTTCCCTAAGAAACGCACCCTTCAGCTTCTTCATTAAATGCAAATTTAAAATTAAACATATGTACCCAATTTTATTTTTTAAATACCACTTAAATTGATTGTTCAGCAGTAACTTCACTTTTGTACTGTGGGATAGCTCACTAATTCTCTTATGTGCTACACTATTGTAAAATATTAAAGCTGAAAAAATTGAAACACAATTCAACTAAAATTAATTTCAAATGAGCTAACATAAGCCAAACAAATAATTACAGGCTCAAGAAAAGTATTGATATTTTACTTTAAAAAATACTATATACTTACGCAAAGGAAATGACAACAAAATCAAGCCAGTTCCAGGGGTCACGAAGGCAAGTAAAATCATTTATACAGAAGCCTCTTGCAAGGATTTTTACTAGAAATTCAAAAGTATAAATTCCAGTGAAAGTGTACCTATGAGAAACATTCAAGTGAGAGTTCAAGACTGTTGTTTTGTCCAGTGATACATCACAACTGCACATGAAAATGACTCAAACCCAGTGATCAGTACATGCACTGTAATAGCAGTTACAAACTCACATAAACTATGACTGGTTTCCCACCATTCTTCTATAAGATAATTGGAATATTCTCTTTTATTTTGTGTGAAACATATTTTTGCAGTTTCTAGCATGTACATTTTTGAAATTTGAGCAATAATAATAATAATGACTGACATGACAAAAATAATTTTGTTCAAATAAGAATTTCAGTATGGTTGCCGTGGCAGAAATAAAACCCATGGGTAAGGGACACCTAGTATTTACTAAAGGTACCTGGTGGCTGAGTAGATAGACTTGAGAATGTCAAACAACAATCCTCAGC
The DNA here is from genome assembly GCA_035583155.1 of Acropternis orthonyx. Classification (NCBI taxonomy): domain Eukaryota; kingdom Metazoa; phylum Chordata; class Aves; order Passeriformes; family Rhinocryptidae; genus Acropternis; species Acropternis orthonyx. The sequence continues at coordinate 19,106,258 of JAWWEU010000163.1, forward strand.
AGAGTATTTTCTTTAAAGAGGGTATGTGTCCCATTGTTAGATTTTGTTGTACAAAAGGAAGGTGTTTCAGAGGGGCTACAGAAAGCATCCTCTGTAGTGAAAAGCAGTAGTTTAGGGTTAAATGGCTATTTTCTTCTTTTTGTCTTTTTTTTTTTTTTTTTTAATGATAAAGGAACAGCTCAAAAGAGAGAATGCGTAAAGACGCTGCTTGTACAAACATTCTGATGAAAAGCATTTATCAGTGTTTTGTTCAGAGAAAAAGATAAACAATATCATAGCTTCTTTCCTTCACAGAGTTTGCAGGACTTTGCTGCTTTGAGTTGCAGCTAGGACCAAACTCCCAGTAAGAAAACTACATGGTTCAGCCCTTAATTTGCTTTTCATTTTTAAACCACTTTAAAAATTATTAGTCAATTTAAGTATACTTACTCTACATACTTCACCCATTCTGGAAGTTTACTCCATGTCATCAATACACAGTTTGCCATAATAGTGATCATAATGAGCCTGTTGAACCATGTTGACTGTAGTTAAGGAACACACTCCTTTTAAAAGTTGAATTTGTATAGCATAAAATATGAGAATTTGACAGAACTTAGAATATTGACACCACATATGATACAAATTTGATACAAATCAGTTTACTATCACTGGCAATGTCATAAATAATGCGAAGATATTTCATAATAATGATGGCTATAAACCTATAACAGAATCATTTAGGTTGGAAAAGACCATCAAGTCTAACCTTTGACTGACCACTTGTCAACTAGATCATGGCACATAGTGCCACATCCAGTAGTTTCTCGAACACCTCCAAGGACTGTGACTCCACCACTTCTCTCGTAATCCATTCCAATGCTTGACAAGCCCTTCCATGGAGAAATTCCTCCTGATGTCCAACCTGAACCTCCCCTGGCACACCTTGAGGCTGCATCCTCTCACCCTGTCACTGCTGCCTGGGAGAAGAGGCAGACCCCCACCTGGCTACAACCTCCTTTCAGGGAGTTGTAGAGCGGTAAGGTCTCCCCTGAGCCTCCTCTTCTGCAGGATAAACAAACCCAGCTCCATCCGCTGCTCCACACAGGACATGGGTTTCAGACCCCTCACCAGCTTTGCTGCCCTTCTCTGGACCTCACTGTCTTTCTTGTACTGAGGGGCCCCGAACTGGACACAGGATTTGAGGTGTGGTCTCGCCACTGCCAAGTACAGCAGGACAATCACTGCCCTGGGTCCTGCTGGCCACACTATTCCTGACACAGGCCAGGATGCCACTGGCCTTCTTGGCCACCTGGGCACACACTGGCTCATGTTCAGTTGCTGCCAATCAACACCCCCAAGTCCTTTTTCATTGGGCCACTTTCGAACCACTCTGCCCCCAGCCTGTAGCACTGCTTGGGGTTGTTGTGACCGAAGTGTAGGACCTGGCACTCAGTCAAGTTGAACCTCATGCTGTTGGTGCATCTAGAGTCCATTCAGATCCCTCTGCAGAGCCTCCCTACTCTCCACCAGATCAACATTCACACCTAACTTGGTTGTCATCTGTGAACTTACTGAGGGTGCACTCAGTCTCTCATGAGATCATCGATAAAGATAGTAAACAGAGCTGGGCTCAGTACTGCACCTTAGGGAACCCCACTAGTGAATTCTCTTCCTCTGAATTTAATCAGCAGCTTGAAGTGACCAATCTTAGCTTTCAGTGATTTTGATAGGAAAGAATTAAAGGCAGGAACACATTTAAACACTAAATCAAACCTCCCAGTGTTAATAATAGTAAAATTAATCAGTAACAATTTTTAACAAACCCTTTGAAAAGGATATGAATGAACCAAAATCTTAATAGCTATTCTTCTAATAATATTGAAAGGAGATAAAAGGTACAAGGCAGGTGTGGCACTGAACCTGTAGATTGTCTTCCCTTTATCCAATACTATAAATGTCTTTAAAAAAATAGATAAAAAGGGTAGGGCAGGAAGTGGGATAGAAAATAGGAAATTAAGGATACGTGTTAGCAACCTTGCCATAATAGAAGCTGCACTTACATAAATCTAAGTAGCCAAGTTTGTTTTCAGTAGAACTATGCATGCAAACATCAGATTCGGAGTGTTCACATGAATCATGAAAACTCTACACCATGCATTTCTTTGTCTTAAACAAAATCTGCATTTCAGCATTTTCCAGGATTAAGTAATTACATTAAAAATATTTAACATTTAAATTTAATGCAGGTCTATCACTTGCACTTCAGATCAAAGTCAGCAATCCAAACCAAAGGACCTAAACTAACCATTTTTGGACACTCATGAGTAACTATTTAACCACTTCAGCATGTTAAATCTGGTTTTGATAAAGGCTTTAATGCCTTTATTGTCTGTGCATTCATTGCTAGTACCATCCATGGAACCATTTCTGATTTTGACTAGGAGACACAATGAAAATATCATCTAATGAAATCTTAATTCAATCTACATTTTATGATTATTCCTCCAAAAGGCTAATATCTGGAAATAAGCAGTTTATAACACTCAATCTTTGTTTTCTAATGCTATGCTACCGTAAAAGAAATAGGTAATTTATCAGTAGCATGTGCAGAGTTGAGAGAATAAAAACTAAAATATGTAAAAGAATCTACCTCTGATTATTATTCTTCAACTTTCTGTACTAGAAAAAAACACCCCTTCAAATAAGTTGCTTCTTACAGAGATAATACAGCTCTTTGGTCAATTTCTTACTTGCAAGATACTAATTTGTTGATTATCCAGTACTTCAAGAACCTGTTCTGTGTTTTTAATTCAACAAGCATTTCCTTGATTTACACAATAAAATAACCTCTCACTGCTTATTTTGTACTGCCTTTTTAATGTAAACTCAGTTTTGCTTTCTTTCTGAACATTCCACTTCACATGCCTACATAAAATATCGTTTCTTCACCTGTACTTGCCAAAGTAATCACCTTGCTCTTTTTTCTTTTGTTATCATTATATTTATAAAAGAAATTGAGTCAATACACATCAATTTAGATTTGATCTTCAGGTTTATACTGGCCTATAACATAGACCCAATACTGAAACACAAAGTAGATTGTTTTAGTCTTTACACTTTTTTCTTTTACTTTCATAAAACAAATATTTCAATGATATTTCAAGGAACATTTTGACAGAGGTTGTTTTGACATATGACTGAATAAGCAGTTTGTCCAAAGACTGCTGTAATGAACTCGATCTCAGGTCTGTGTTTCCTGAAAAACCCAGAGAGCAGTCAGACAGAGGGGGAGTTTTCAAATGCTTCAGCTTTCAATCAAATCTGAAGAGATTAGAGGACATTTAATGCAAAATCCATTAACTAAAATACAATAACATTAGACATTAGAAGAAACACTCTAAAAAAAAATAAAAAGGCAAGTTGAACACAGTTGTCTTTATAGTGTAATCAAAATACTTAACATGATATCACCTATTGCATAATAATTTCAATGAGGGCTTCTGACCACTTCCCCCCGCCCCCCTCCCCCTGAGCATTTAACCTTTTATAGTTCAACAGGAATATTCCAATTACACCCTTAATTAAAAATACTTACTTTTTTATTGATATAATATGGGTCCAGGTCCTCCAGGGGCTCAGACACCATTCCTGAAGGAATATCACCATAAATAAATGGCAGTATCTTTCCTGCCTCTAAGTCATTACTTGGCTTTGCTTGATTTTCTTCATGACCACCATCATCTTTAGGCTCGTCTTTGTCACACTGTGTTGTTTCATCAGCAATACGTTTTTCAATAGCTGCAAGGGATTCTTTGGTGAAATGGAAGAAGCTGTCAGGTCCTGGTGGTACCAGCATTGCCTGTGCCATCTTTTCATTCTGCAAATTTTAATTGCTTTTAGGCTCTTGTGCAAGAAGATCCTAGGAGAACATGAAAAAAAAAAAAAAAACAAACAGAAAATAGCACCACCAACAAAATCCTCACATTAAAGTTTTTGTCATAGTCATCTTCTGTCCCTTTCCTACTTAAAAAGCACTGTAGCAACTAGTATTTCAAATAATTATCAGATACTCAATAGAAAATTAGCTACCAGTAACAACATGGCAAAGAGATAGAAGTTCTGATGTAAACAGAACAAAAAAAAAAAAAAATCAAAGAGGAAAAAACCCACAATATCAAATTTTCTTACAGTTTGTCAACTCAGGTTAACACCTCACAACAAGAAACAGGCAAAACACCCTCACTTTCTCTATCCTAACATTAAGTTACCTTACTGTGAAAAAGTCGGAAATGTGTTAGCATAGCTAAGTAACTGCACTCAGTGGTTACAACTTCTAACACATGGATTTATACATTGTTGTCACAGGACTTTAAAAAATCTTGTCACTTATATTACAAAAGTAGAAAGAAAAACCATGCTATTTCTATTACTCTCAATGTCTCATGGCTACATTACTCCATCTAGTGGCTTGTACTATGCTTGCTAAACTAATGCTCGTATTACACTATTAGACAGGTACTACATAAAAGCATTCTATATTAAAAGCTACATGCATAAGCAGAAAGCAACTGGGCTGAGGTTTGGTCTTTCTCTTTTAGGGCTTCTGATTTCTCTCTACCTGATTTTTAATGGTAACTTTGATGGTGCTATCTCCATAATTAAGGAAGTTATGATGGACGAGGGGTTATAGATTTATAGAGAAAGCAGAACATACTCTACTCAAAGTTGCAGTGCCCTCTTTCAGGCCAAAGATATTTTCAAAATACTTCAAAGTAAAAAATTCATTAAATCACAACAAACCCTAATTGATCACTTCTTTCCAGGTTTACACTTTCTACAGTGAGAGTACAGTTAACACCCAAGGCAGCAGAATAAACCAGCTTTATGAACAGAGGCAAAATGGAATCCAGTCCCACTTGCTGCCCGTCATTAAGTGTTGGAGCCATTGTCAACACACCATTGTGGTGACTTGACTTTGGCTGGCTGCTCTCCCTCTCCTGCTCTGCAAAACGAAGTGAGGCAGGGGAGGATGAAGTGGGAAAGCACAGGTATTGAGATAAAGACAGGGAGATCCTTTACAAATTACTGTCATGGGCAAAACAGACTCACTTGGAGCAAACTAATTTATTGTCAATTAAAACAGAATTGGATTGTGAAAAACAAAGAGAAATCCTAAAAGAACTTTCCCTTTGCCTCTTTTTTCCAGGCTCAACTTCAATGTTTACTCTCCACTCCTCTACCTTCTCCCTCCCTGAGTGGCACAGGGAAGATGGGGAATGGAACTGGGGTCAGACCACTGCATTTCCTCTTTGCTACTCCTTTCTCCTCATGTTTTCCCCTTGCCCCAGCATCTGTCCCTGTCACAGGCTGTAGAGCTTCAGCACAAGATTACTCCAGTATGGGCTCTACACATGCCCCTCCCTCAAGGAATACCCCTCAAGGAATCCAGTGCTGTGTCCTGCTCAGGCTGCAGTGTGGGAATCTGCTCTGGCACTGTCCTCTGAGGGCTGTGGGGAAATACCTGCTCCAACACGGCCTGTCCCACAGGCTTCCAGGGAATTTCTCCTCCAGGACCTGCAGCTTTCCTCCCGCTCCTGCTCCCCTGACCTTGGTGTTAGGGCTGGTTCTCAAACTTTTTTCCTCACCCTGACCTGTGGCATTTTGCTCTTTTTAGGATGTTTTCCCTGAGGCACTTATAAAAAAATTTGTCTTTTCTTTATTGAATGATGCAAACAAGAGTTAATATACATGTATCTATAATGTAAGTAGTCTATGCACACTCAGTTATTATCTAAAATGGTTAGATGGTTGCACAAAGTCTTTCAGAGTCTGAAGAGACAAGAGGGCAAGATCTACAGCCATTAGACCAACTTCTGTCTTATAACCAAATAAAATAGTTGTGCAAACATTGCTGCCCTGTTACAGTTATGTTGTCCTTTATAGGCTAAATATGATATGGTTTTTCAGCACATCTGCACACCACTGACCAGTCCGTGCCCACAAACAAGTAGGGGCACACTTGGCAGTCTAAGAAATACTTAGACAAGTTTGTGTTTCAATGACTATCTTCAAAAACAACACAGAAATAAACATGTCAACAAAAACAAAAAACCAACAGCAACAACAAAAACTCTTGGAGAATTCAAATATATACCACAACATTTGGCTAGTTTTTTGGAGGATGTTCTCATCACTTGGATAAAGACTCTACAAAACTTTAAAAATAGTTTTCTAGTCTACGTTAGGCTTGTAGACTTGGCAGGTGAGGAATATGATGCCTGCAGAAACTACTTGTTATCAAACATGTATTTGAAAATGCCACTAACTTTTATGTCTGTCTATGCATTTAGGCTAAATTTACTCTTTAGAGGTCTATAATTCATAAAATTAAAAGTTCATGACTGTTCATTTTACCAAATACCACTGCAGCCTTATGGCAGTTATTTCTGAGTTATTACGGATGTTATCAGAATGAAAGCCAATCTTTCCACTCGCATGTTCATATTGCGCTGGTTTATTCAGCAAGGCTTAAGTGGTACCCTTAGCGCTGAGATGAACTCCAGCATTTCTCTCCAGAGACACCACAGCCAATGACTGCAGCACATCTCTTGGTGTTAACACAGAACTGAAAAAAGTTGTTTTCCAACACATGACAAATCTCTTCTGGGACTGATTTACTCCAGCAGCCTAATCACAACCCATGCTTGGAAAAACCCCCACACCTATTAAACACATCTTGAGCTACAGTTCACTGACCGTATTTTCTTGTCATGACTTTTTTACAGTACTACAAATATATAAATTTTGTAACATGGTGGAACAAACTGATGCCACTTATATCATTAGCTCAGGGAAATCAGTTTATTCAAGAAATGAAAAAAATTATGAAGCAGAATGGATTGGTTTAATTTTGATGGATTCTGTATTAAGAACTAAGAGGTAGTAACAATCAAATCAGGAAACAATAAAGAATATAAATTCTGAAGAAACTGTTAGCCCTCTCCCCCCCAAAAACCCACAAAGGTCCTTCAAAAGCCAAAAAAAGCCCAACATTAAAAAATAAAACCCAACATTATAAACCCCCATTTTCTCATCTTACTATTAAGAATTAGGCTCCTAATCTACCATATGGTGCAGGTAAGCCTGAATGGAGACTCTCTCCATTAAGCAGGACAGAAAACACAAATTACAAATGAAAGATTAAAGAAAACTGCTGCATATCACAGATTATGTAGTAGCACAGCACTACAAGGAAATTCCTGGGGCCAGGAATGAGCCAATTGACAACCTAATACAAATGTAAGCATACATATATTTTTATGGGGTTCGGTTGAGTAAGCAATAAAAATTTATGAATGACCTTTTAAAAAATATTTTTATATGTATACAAAGAAAAGCATCAGGGTCACTTATTTCAGGTTTGAGGTTTTAAGCTTGAGTCCACTCGGTTAAAAAGAAAAGCATAGACATATTTTTTTATTGTTTCTATTTTCTATAGGAATCTACAAAATGTTTACTTTAATATTTGCAAAAAGAATAGTCAAGTTTAGACCCAAACCACACAGTCATGAGCAAATGAAATGTGTTTCCTGAACAGCCATAGTATTTTTATATTAATATTTTTTTCAGAGATAGAAAACAACACATCTGCTCTTCCCTCTCTATAATCCATGACATAATGATGAACAGTATTATTTTCAACATTCTCTGTACTATGGTACATTTCATAGTACTATTTGAGTAGCTTGAATAAAGCTTTCAGAACACTACAGAAGCCGTACTACTGAAATTACTATGTCTCAAAAACATTTAAATCTCACATGTATAAAACTCCCTTAAAAATAAGAAGCTACTACCATGACAGTTGGGTGAAGATGTTCACTGAAATGCAATTAGGCAAGAGATCAAATTTGGTGAGTCATAAGTAAACTTACTTACATGTTCTTTGCTCTGCTCTTTTTTTGTGCATGTCTATACGTGAAAGAATATGGATGGGGTTTTTTTCCATTGATGTTGAATTTTACTCTGTAAATTAAGGCTCATTATTATCTGCTATATTGTCATTATTCAGGGATGCAGCCTTCAGACTGGTACAGTTTCTACAGAAAATAAGCTGAGTTTATTACCGCTACCTCAATATGACTATTCTGCAATTGTTTGCAAAACAAGCAGGAAGCTGTAATACAAATCCAGAAAATTCTTGAGGCAACGGTTTAATCTAGACAGCATCTGTTCCTAAACATCAATAAGAACCAAAACATTTCTGAATTATTAATTACTTTGAGACTGAATAAATTAGACCTATGCTACATTTCACCCAATACTTCTCAACAAAAGACTGTGCTAATACAATAACACTAAGTGGGACAGCTCGTTTTAAAGAAAATATTTTACCATGTCCTTAATTTACAAATAATCTCTTTCTCTATAGCTTGTTCATGAAAATAATTTTAAAGACCAAAACAAATGTTTATGGAAGACAGACTGAATTTTTGTTCAGTTTTAGGGATTCAACTTCTTATATGCAACTTCCTTTACATGACCTGTATCAATTCCAAAGTTACTCCAAACTAGCTATTTTCAATTCAATAGCCTCTCATTCCAATTTATTAATTTACAGCAATTCACAGAAGATATTTGAAAAATACTGATATTGCAGGAATAAAAAATGTTTAAAAGGTAAAGGATGCTAAAGTTGATCTTAAAGAAGAAAATGTCTTGAATATAAGCCCATTTTTAGAACCTGCACCCACATAGGCAAACTGATCTGCCCCTTTCCTTTATGTTAGAAAATGCTTTCATCAAGTGCAAATCCAGGAAATTCAATCCTCACAAACAAGGAAGCGAATCACCATGTATCAAATAGCCAATCTGGAATAGAGCCAACACAGTAAATACAAAACTGAAAAGTTTTTTAATATTGGCAAGGCATCAAAGAACTGTGAAAAACATGATTTACATTGCCAGGAATGTGATAAACTCATACTTTTTATTCTAGCAAGTATATTTCTGTCATTCACATGAATACCATGACAGTTTTCCAGACTGGAGAAATATTGCTCAAAATTTCAAGACTCTACTTCTAGTTAGATCTGAATAGGTCAAGTAGCCAACTCTCTGCATAATAATCCTAATTTAAAGCTTCCTCAGGCTGTTAATTACATTTACAATCTAAAGACAAGTTTATATCAGATTTGTTCCTACACTGTGTCTCTTCTTCACTTCAGTAGCCCATAAATGGTTCTTACTTTCATACATTTACAGTAAAAATTTTCCTCTCAAAATTTTCATCTGGTGATGTGAGTTTGGTGAAACTTTTCTGTGAGTCACAGAAACAACACTAGTCACTAAAACTTATTTTTACATTTTTTGTGTTTGTGTTACTTTGTGGGGCAGATTTTGTTTTGTAAACCCTGGTGTTTGGTCTTGCAAGGCTTCATTATCAATATGTTGGGTTTTTTCCTCTTCAGTTCTCCAGATGCCTTCTTCAATTTGTTGCTGTTATGTGTCAATTAAAACAATTTTCATCAAAAAAAGACTTTATGTAGTTTCCATCACAAAGCACTGATAATGTGTGCTTGGTGACCTTTGCTCCAAAATACCTTTTTTATGACACCAAAGATGATGATATCAAGTTAATTACATTATGACCTTCATAAATTTGGGTAGTTTCTCTGTATACATTCATAGCAAAGACAACCATCAAAACTTTTAAATAATACTTTTACCTGTGGGTTGAAAAGAGCACATATCTAACTCCTTGTTTTGATGCTTAAAAGATGAACAGAAAAAAGAAATATCTCCATGGATACCACATAATAACATTGTATATCTGCTTAGAGATTAAGCCAAGAAACAATACTCTCTACACATACTTTTAAATAATCATGGTACTTGCACAGTGTTTGGTTTCCTCGCTTAAAGAGAACATGAAGGAAGGGCAACCATCACAAAGGGTAAGATTATTTTCTTCACACAGAGTGCTGATTACCCAATAACTGTGTTAGTTACAAAACTGAGTACACCACTTAAACTTGTTTTAGCTATATGAACTCTCTAGGATGTAAATGGCTGATTCCCAAAATGATAGTGTTAGCAGGAAAGAAATTGGGAGTTTCTTTCATCTTTTAATATCAAGGTGCTAGAATTTTCACAGTGAGCCCACTCCTGCTCCATTACAATATATCCTCTCCAGAGAGACTGCCTCAGCAGCAAATCAGAACTACTCCACAATTTGCTCAGACCTCATAAGTTTGTATTAATGAATTATTAATACAGTAATAAATAAATTACAAGCCCATAATATTACAAAGTACATAAGCAATGTGCATAGCAAAGAAACTGCACATATTCATGTACATGGGATGGCCCTTACAAGTGTCATCTATGGAGCCAGATATCCGAATGCTTCAAATAAATCACTCAAAGTTTGTACATGATACCATCTCCAGGTGATTTATTCCAGCTCATGCAGGTGAACCACTTGCTATAAATATTTGACTTTAGCCTGTTACATGGTTCAGATTTGTTATCATTCTCATAACTTCACTGTAAAACTGATTTAAAAACAGACTTATCTTGAATGCCTTACTTCTATCAGATTAAAGTCAATGTATTGGGACATCTATAACTGTATCAACACCATCTTTACATCAATGAAACTTTCATTAACACATAAAGCATTATTCTGAATTATGAACGATTTCATGAAAGTTAGAAGAAAACATCAGATTCGGGTTTCCCCCACAGGGAACATGTAGGCCTTGTCTGAAGTAGAAAGGTTTAGTTTGTATCAACTGCAGAGAGAAGGAAAAAAGAAAAGATCTGCATATTCTTGCACTGGGTCTTTCCAGTATCTCCAGTCAACACATTCCAACCTGCTCCTCATGCAAGCCCAGGCTTCTTTTACCAGCTGTCTATCAGCCTTCAGCATCACCTGCCCTCCAATTTTCTGGCCCATGTTCTAGTACGTGGAGCTCTGCAATATTTGCTGTAGGTTTCTGCTCGTCTGTTAGTAAAAGTTTGCTCTCCTTTCTTGTGTCCTGCTTAAGTATTGGTCCGTCACTAACACAAGTCACCACTGCAAAGCAACAGCAATAAATGATCTCAAACCAGTATAGCTCCCAAAAAAAGGCTGTTGAAAGTTTCCCTCCTGAATAACAAAAGTGAACTAGGAATTCAAATAGAATGAGCTCTTTAAGCTACCCCAAATTAAGGTTTAAAAACCAGATTTTTTTATATTAGGAAAGTCCTCTTTAAATAATTAATAATAATAATAATAATAATAATAATAATAATGCCGAGAGAAGCTAACAAGATAGAAATTAATAACATACTCCAGAACACAAACCTATGTTTCACTAGATTTGAAATAGTAAAAAATTATCCTTAAAATGTACACCGACTGCTTTTCATCTATCAGAAAACTCAAAACATTATTGTTTCCTTTAGACCACAGCAGAAAAGAACATGGCTACCTACAATATAACTTTTTCTGCTGACTGAAAACTGCTAGAATTCTGAAGCAACCCTTCAGTATATTTGTTGTTTGGAATAACATTGCTATGACCCAAATAAACATGATGGGATTTTTATTAGGTGTTTCTAATAACTATGTTAAAAATCAGTAATTTCATTGCACTCTAATTTTCCATGTAGCAAATGAGGCCTTCTGTAAAATGGTCAGGGAGCGTGACTGAACAGAAAACCAATGTGCTTTTTTAGTGTTTTGTCACAAGCTTTTTAGCCTGCAAACACCACTTGTGTCAGGTATTCTCCCTCATATGCTGGAAAAGAGTAAGGTATTTTTTTCTTTTTGCAAATAAGCGAATATAGGAAAGAAGAAGGAGGGGAAAAAAGCAACTCTCCCACACAAGTAAATACACAGAACATGAAAACTGTCTGCAGAATATAAAAGACATAAAGCAAGGAGTACAGCCAGACCTCTTTCAGTTCCTCAGTCTGGCCAGACAGGCTCTCTATATCTCATTTAATGGCCTCATTAGTGTAATGTGAGTCTACTTTCTGTGCTGGTCTAATTTCCTAGAGAGGCTCAGCTGTTGTTCTGCAAATGGATATAGGCTGGGTGATCAGTAAAACCCGGCTCAGTTTGTAGTACTGTGGAGGCAAAACTCCCAAATTCATTCTATGTCTTTGTGCAAACACACTGAAAGTGGAAAATTGCATTAGCATACATCAACACAGTGATATCTGGCAGGATGGTCACCTTGAAAAGGTTCATTTGTCAGGTTCAAAAAGGATTTAACACCTCCAGTATATTACTGAATTTTTATATGTATCAGAAAAAGCTGTTTACTAATGGCATCCATTAAAAAAAAGGCACAGCAGCAGAATAAACCTGTAAATCTGAAATGAGAGTTCAATACTGATTACTCCTTCAACAGCCCAAAACACAATGCTGTGTTGCTACAAGAGACTGAGGCTGTCAGCATCACTGGCAAAGTTCACTATCTGCTTCCCAGTGAACAAGAGAGCATGAGAAGGAAAGAAAATATGCTAGAATGCTTGACCCCATGATGGGAAATCACAGGAGATTAAGACCAAAGCAGACATGTAAGAGAAACTTAATTCTTATGACAAGGCCTTGATAACCTACTAGCATCTAAAAGTTCTGTCCACAGGAATGAGACATTCTGGACTAATGCCACTGTTTATACTGCATCAAATCACAGAATCAGTCAGGTTGGAAGGGTCATCTGGTCCAACTGCCCTGCTCAAGCAGGGTCATCCTAGACCACGTGGCATTCCATACATAGAAAGCTTTACTTTCTAAATAACTGAATCTGAACTCTAAAAAAACCCAACAAAATTAACAAATGCAGTTTTAAATGCCATTTTTTAATAAACCAGCAGCAAAACAATACTAGCATACTTTTAAAAGTTTCATATTCAGTTCACCACAGAAGAGTGCCCCAGGAACAGCTGTGTTCCCCAAGTAAAGCCAGAACATGGGAGATGGAGAGATCTTTATCAAAGTTGCCAGTTTTCCCAAAGTCCTGACTGAAAGGAACAGAGTTATGGGAGGAAAACAGCAATTGCCAAAAAACCCCTGTAGAATCTTGACAACATGGGGTCTTTGAAAGGACTTGAATGAAAGAAAAGCACCCTAATTTGGCAATCTCAGTTACCCGTTTTCTTTCCCCTTGGCCACTAAGGTAGTATGAAGTCTATTAAAATAAACTGCACCCCTAAATAAACATGCATGAGTAAATGCATTTATAGAATAAGGAAATAAAATTATTTTTAATTCCCTAAACTTGCAAAGCAGTTCATATGAAAACTGCCATATAGTCAGAATATTAGACAGATATAGAAGGCTTGCTAATTTTTCAGTAAAAAGATATTGTTTTGGTCTTTTTCCTCATGCCAAATTTATCACAAAAAAATAAAAACAGGCACCCCTATAATAATTTTTAGTGCAAATGTTAACAAAACTAATTCCACTATTATGCCAGTGGTTGAAGTAAAGAGATAGTGAGAATTTCCTTTGGTTTACCTACACTTTGTAACAATCAGAACTATTTCAATACAGAATTGCTTTCTATCACAAGTGAAAGACAAAGAGAAGAGAGATTCTGAGAGAAACTTGAAAAACAGGTTACCTGCATTTGAAGTGTTAGAAAGTGTCATGGTAAAACTAGGATGATAACCACAGGTCTCTTTCACAATTACAAAAGCATTTACTACACTGTTTCCATCACTTTCGTTCAGGGATGTAATTATTATTAAAAGAAAATTTTTCCTTATGAGCCCTGAGTCTTTCCCGTAAACAATGTTAATTCTCTTAGTCTTTCTCAGTCATTTTCAGACAATCATGTGATCGTAAACCAGAACAAAGGAACTTCCAAGTAGATTTGGCAGTGGTTTTCTCTGAAGGTTGAATCCAAAAGTCTTTATATTTTCTGAAGTATTTGTCCTCCCTCATTCCTTTTTCTTCTTGGCTTTACACTGTGAGACAGGTTAGCATTCAAATTCATCTGACATTATGTGCAATTGGCAAGACTGCAACATGAACCTTTCTCATATAAAACCCTCTCCACTGAAGACTAAAGGACAGCTGAAAACATAGCTCATGTTTCGATTTCATTTTCTTTTTTACTTGGTTTTGAAAATCACCCCTTTTCTAGATTACGTAAACAAAAATTATGGACCAGAAAAAATAGCTGGATTAGATCAAGCTATTCTAAAACAAAACCTCAAAGTTATTGCTACCCTTGCACCTGCAAAGGCAATTATGAACAAATAAACAGATATAACAGTATCCTCCAAAAGAAAACCAAATCTGCTGAATGAAAAAGGAAAGGCAAATCTGAAATAGCAATTTAATTCCATAATCACTTTTTTCCCCCACTATGAATGTTTTACCCTCTGCATTTAAATTCAGAGTTTCAAAATCAAGGTTGCATTGGATGATACTGATTATCAGCCGACATATGAGTAAGTGGCAACAGTAAAACACTATACCACATCGGATTGTTGGAAAATACTGAAATATTGATAGTTATGAATAAAGTATTACTATTGATAGTACTAGAGTCTAGCCAGGGAAATACATTCTGCAACCTATTTACCTGATTCAAAGTCCACTTTAAAGGATGTCACCGCTATGTACAATGAGAAGCACTGTTCAGCAATTAAGTACAAAAGATTATTGAAGACCAGCAACAAAAGGATTGACTTCTATGAGCTATTTGATTATAATCTGTAAATAAAGATAAATGGAGTGTTGTGGTGCAATCCACTCTCCTGGTAATTGACAGTACATAAAGAATTAAAAAAAATATTTTTTCACATCTTATTAGTATGCCAGATAACCATATTTTCCAAAACATGCTCAAAAATTCAATTATTAAGAATAAGGAGACAACGTTATTGACCGAGACTTTGATAAACTGCGAAGTATTCAAAATGTTTGCAATCATTGTATCAGCTGCATGACTCAATAAAAAAAATAAAATCTGCTCAGTTCACACTATATTATCAGGGTATGCCACTTGGTAGAAGAAAAAAAACCCACAGAAATGTGTCTGCCAATAATACCTATTCAGAGGTCAACCATCTCCTGGCTGGGAATCATCCATTTCACCTGTGTTGAACCCGATGATTCACAACCCTGACAGAGTCCCACTTTTATTACTACTGCCAGATCAGCACAGGAAACATCCAAAGATTGCCTGGATAGTTTTGTGTTTGCTCGTCATCAAATCTTCAGCCATTAGAAACACTTCCAGAAATGACACCTGATAATTATTTACTTTTCATAACAAAGCACCAGAAGAGTATGGGCAACCTACAGGCAGATCTTTGACAATACACCTACAGCAACAGTAACTAAAAGTAACCATAAGCAAGTAGGGGACAGACAACAAAAAAAATCCTCACTGCCCTCCTTCCCCTTCCCCTCAGTTACTCTACTTAAAAGTCTAACTTTAAGCTTTGCTATATATGGGCATATTCACACTGTTGAAAATGAAACATATAATGTTAAAACTCTCAGAATTGTTAACCACACAGAACTGAATACACAGATCCTTTAATTTTGAACACACTAAAAAGACTCAAAGAGGGATATATTTGTGATTCCCTCATGTGTGGATTGTTTTCTCCTATATAGTTATACACTTATTTTGACTGATGGCAATAATTCATTATCACTCTCTAAATTCTGTGAGTGGAAGAAGCATGTGTTTCCTGGATTTAATTTAGCACTGTCAAATTGAAAAGGTATGTGAGATTATAATAGATACATCAGAGACTCCCTATTATGTGAATAAAAACCCAGCAAATTAATATTGGTGAGGTGAATTCACAAATATTTATATTGCCCTTGAAATTCATTATGAGAAAAAATAATCATTTGTGCAAAATTTATCAAAGCAGACAGGTGGAAAAAGATGATAAAATGTGTTTTAATTAATATAGGTAATATTTCAATGCAACATACACTACAAGATACTGCTTTCTTATTTTGACTAGGAAGCCAGATTTTCATTTCAGAATATGCTGATAAACCTGGCAACAGCAAGTGTCATGCTGAAATGCAAAGCCAATGGAAACTGTAAAAGAAATTTTGAACACCCAATATGTGATTATTCTGACATACAGCAAAATAAATATGTTTTGAGTGCTTTAAGGTAAAATTTGGTTAGTGGTGTTTATCAGATGCAAAATAACATTTTTATAGAGTATATAAGTGGCAGCACTATATGGACAAAAATAGCCATAAGATGCATTTAACAAGGTTTTTTTAAAGTCTGTTTTTATGAAAAGTCTCAAGTTGAGTATTTGATGACAGATAAATAAAGCAGGAACTTCATAAATTAAGACACTTATTTGCTCCCAAGAATTTGATAAGCTATAGAATTATGCAATGCATAAGCAGGCATTTAACATACTAAACATACAAAAAGAATATACAGTTGATGCTTGGATAAGAACTCAGAGGAACTCAAATTCACTTATAGGAGTTAGATCATAGAATGAAAAAAAGCTGCCTAGTAAAATCAAGAATGCATTAATCTAGTATTGGCATGCAAAACTTATCATCTTCTACAGACCTGACAGACCCAGGACTGAGTCTGTACATTAGCAGAACAACTGAATAGGGTTTAGTGAGGATGCATAGCTGTTGCTGTGGTGAGGAAAGTTGTCTTTTAGAAATAATGTTATATGTTGGACATTTTCTTAAGAGGCCTAAATAACCCCACTTTTATCACTTAGTCATCTGTGAATTGTTATACCCTCATTCACATCCATTTCACAAACAATTCTCTTCATATGATGCCTTGTGAGTCACACAAATTATGTATACATAAGCATATAGTTTTTCCTGTTGTACTGAAAGAAATAATCATACATATGAATCTAACATATATGAAGACTATGTCTATCAGTACAACAGGACATAAAAAGAATTATTTTTTTAAAACATGAAGCAGAAGCATCTAACTATGCATTTGCATCATAAAACATATTTCCATGAATAGTACTGACAAAGATGTAAAGTGGTATAAACTGGTTGTGATTGAAAGGAAATAAGGTTGCAAGCCATTGAAATGACTGAGTTTCCAGAATAGTTTTACAAATGTCATGGGAAAAAACCCCAACCCCCTTTACTACTTCTAAATGCAATTTCATTGGTCTACTGGGACATGGACAAATTTTGGTAGCACAGAGGCTGTAGAGCTGGCTTCTGTAAGAAGCTGCCAGAAGCTTCCCCCATGTTCAGCAGAGCCAATGCCAGCTGACTGCAAAATAGAACTGCCACTGGCCAAGGCTGAGCTCATCAGTGATGGTGATAGTGCCTCTGGGGTAATATAAGTAAGAAGGGTGGAAAAAAACTGCTTTGCAATGGCAACAGGAGATAATAGTGAGAATACATGAGCAACAACTCTCCAAACATCTGTGTCATTGAAGGGGAGAAGGTGCTTTGGCCGCCAGAGCAGAGATTCCTCTGCAGCCTGTCGTGAAGACAGTGATGGGGCCTGATGTCCTGCTGAAGCCCATGGAAGTCCACGGTGGAGCAGAGATCCACCTGTGGCCTGTGGAGGACTCCACGCTGGAGCAGCTGAATGCCTGAAATAGGCTGTTTACCCCATAAGAAGCCCATGCTGTAGCAGGTTTGATGGCAGGAGTTGTGTGACCCTGTGGGACCCACATTGGAGCAGCTTGTTCCTGACCCAGTGGAACAGACTCATGCTGGAGCAGTTCATGAAGAACTGCATCCCATGGAGAGGACAGAAGTTGTGGGAGAAACTCCATGCTAGAGCAGAGGAAAGATGTGAGGAGCCCTTCCCCTGAGAAGAAGGGAGTAGAATGGATGTGTGATGAACTGACCCCAACCCCCATTCTCCACCTCCCTGCACCACTGTGGGGGAAGGAGGCAGAGAATTCAGGAGTGCAGTTGAGCCCAGAAGAAGGGACAGGTGAGAGGTAATTGAGTTTTAACTTAATCAGTGACCTGAATTACTCAGCACAATTTTAAGTGAAGTCATAATTTAGTCCAGCCTCTGGGATACTTGCAAAGCTCACAACTACGTTTCTTTGCATTTTCATGCCTTGACATTTCACTTTTTCTCAGACTTTTCTTTTTCTCATTGTCTCTTCTGCCTAGGTTGTTTTTTTGAACTTTCAGTTATTTCGCAGACTGAATTGGCTGACAGATGAGTCCAACCCATTATTTTAAACTAAGCTTTGTTCAAATTTGACCTTAACTTCACCACTTCAGCTCATGATTTTTGAAGAATAACATCTTGTCAGGCTGCTACTACTGTTTGACTCTCTGTCAATATATTTAGACTAAGTACATTCAAATTTTTAAAACAAAATTAGCATGCATGCATTTAGACAGATAAGTTGGACTTGTAATATGATTTTAAATGGCTAAGTTATAAAGTTCTTGAAAATCAAGGTTAATAATGAAACCATGGAAAGTCACTTGAACACACCAATAGTGCATAATGACTTAATATATAAAAGAAAATTCATGTTCTCTGTTAAAGTTACTAATGCTTTTTCATTACTTTTTTTTGAAGTATCCCAGAAGTACAGCTTCATACCGTATGAAGTGCCATGTAATAGAGGTTTCATCCTATCAGTATTTGTCATTGTTTAGAAAGTGTCATCATTTAGAAAGGATGTATTAAAACATCTTCACTTCTTCTGACCAATTTAAACCTGTACAGAAGTTCAATTTTAGAGAAATTGTAATTCAAAAGATATATACCTGCAGTATTATAGCATGCAAGTACTTTATTTCAGCAGCCAGCAAATCCAAATGACTCACATTTATTTAAACAAAGTTTCACTTCAAAGATAAAATGACAAGGAGTGTTCTTTTATTCTCTTGACTCCCTTTCAATGGGTTTTAAAAATCCTTCCTCTTTTTCCCCATTTCAAAAAATAGTACCTTTATATGTAACAGCAGAAAACTAGTAACAAAAACATGTTCCCTGAAGAGATATCAGTGCAGGTTAATTAATTCTATGTTGGAGAGGTAGAAAGCAACTCTGTCCGGAAAACTGCATGAAACTGCTGAGCTTTGCACTAAGAAGCAGATTTCAGTTCCATTATGGAAATAGTATCACAAACAGTTCAGAAAGGTTTGTGAGAGACTCTAAGTTCAAGAATTTACATTCATATTTTAAATAATTCAGAGAAGAGACTTTAAAATAAAGAAAACAAAAAACTTGATCACAGATAGGAATAAATCATGTATTTTCTTCCAAACTTGTTTAATGAGTAATAAGGAGATGAAATAGTGTGCTGGTTTAAGGTAAACCGGCAGGAGAAAAGAATGCAACTCACAAAAAGACTGCAAGTCAGAACTACAATTTAATACAAACATCACAATAAGTACAAGGTTACAGAGGAAATAGACCCTTTGACCCACAGAAAACAGGTATGTAACCCAGCCCCCTGGGGCACGAACAAGAGGGTGTTCGTCAGCCCCTGTGCTGAGCCCCACCTGGCCCCCCTGAATACAAAGTAAAAGGAAAGAGGAAACCTGT
>JAWWEU010000163.1:19125868-19186533 GCA_035583155.1 Acropternis orthonyx
AGCACCAGAAGAGTATGGGCAACCTACAGGCAGATCTTTGACAATACACCTACAGCAACAGTAACTAACAGTAACCATAAGCAAGTAGGGGACAGACAACAAAAAAAATCCTCCCTGCCCTCCTTCCCTGCCCCCCACCCCCTCCCCCCCCACCAAAAAAAAAACCCAAAACCAACCAAAGCCAACTCCAGTCTTCTTCCTCCCTGTAGGCACACAACTTTTTGTGATACACATGCAGTAGTATATCGTTCCCTAGAAACAAGTTCACACTCCCCAGAAGTGCTATCTTGCTGCAGAAAGCAGTGATTGATTATACTGTGGTCATGCGATATAAAACAGAATTACAAGATATTCACAGAAAACAGTCCTTAAAACAGCAGTATATAAAATGCAACAGTTGGTTTTAAAAAAGGTAATTTTCTTTTTTTACATCATACACGACTGTTTTCTGTTTCAGGGAAAAAGCAAGCAGCTGTTTCAGACCAGATCACCAGAGCCACTGTACTGTATCAGCACTGTGGACTGACATTCAGCCTCAAAACCTTCCATGTTCCTTCCTTCCCAGTCATACAGTAGGAATAAATAATTTAATCAAGTATTCATCAGGAGAGAGGAATAGCCTATTAGTCTGTGCCTGAATTCCTTCCCCCTCACTTCCTTGCATCTCTCAGATCTCCAGGAGTAGACATCTTTCTTTTTAGCCTAGCCAAAAATCAGCTCTATGAGTTTAACATAAAAGCAAGCTTATGAATATCTTCAAATTCACATACAACTTTCAAAAATGAAAAGTGAATACATAATCATTACAAACATAATGTTACAGTTTTTGGAAAAGACTGTTTCACACTGCAAATGAAACTAGAAGAATGGCCTCTAAACCTTGACATAAGTGTTCTAATAATGCAAAAGCTTGAGAAAAATAAAAAGCCATCAGTACTGCTCTCAAACATGCAGTACCCCTGTGTTTGGCCCTAGAAATGATGGCATTTGTTTCAGAGGAGTTGCTGTTCAGAGCCTTATAAATGTTTGATGCTGTTTGCCTTCTGTTAGACCTGCCTCTGTGATTCACCTGTCACACTTTCAACCACTTCCCTAAAAAACAGTCAACACACCTCCAAGAACTAGAAATTTACTTATATACTTTTCTCTTACAGTGGAAGCTAATGGTATGAGGCTGTAAGGCCACCCCACCCTCAAACAAACTCACAAAAACCCACCACGAAATAAAAACACACACACCCAAAACAACAAACCCTAAAACTCATTTAACATAATAAGAACTTGAGAGTCATGTCTAGAATAGAGTGCCTTTAGTGTCAAATTTCAGAATCTGGTTTCAGCAAAATTATGAGAAAATCATTCACCACATCCATGCAGTACTATTTAATTTGAAAGTAATTTCTCTGATTTTTCATCTTAGAGTTGTCAAAAAATCACTTCCTTTATCTCCTCACAGCATTTTCTATAGACATGTTTACCAAACTGTGCCTTCATTCACATATTGTTTTCCTCAGTAAGTACCACCTCACTGTGCCTGTTTTTAGAGCCCCCTCTCTCCTTCCTCCTGCCTCAGCTGTCCTGTATGTAATCAAAGACAATCAATACCAGAGGTACTCTATCCAGCAGCTCCTGGATAATTCCCCTTCCCCCACCAATAATCTAGTTAGGAAAAAAACTCCAAAACTTTAAAACACCTTGTGCACCAGATGAATAAATCTAGTAAAACATGTAGAAAATCAGAAGGTTCTGTTGGTTTGGGGGTTTTTTCAACAGAATGCTGCAAAGCCTTCATAAAGCAACTGCAGATAAATATATTATAACTGCTTTCTTCTACCTCTGATTGTACTGATTAATCTGGCTATACATACTAAACCATTGAAGATACTGCATATCTTCAAACAATTGAATTTATTTCATTTCCTTTGAGGTTTTCTTCTTGAATATAAGCCCTGCTCTAAGAGAAGCACTCCCAGACAGAATCAGGGTGGAGACATGAAAGATGAGCAAACACTGAAAAACACACCACTTTCTGGCCAACCACAGTCTCAATGCTGAGGGAACGTGCAGCTTCCAGGCAGCAGGTACCAGGGAATCCACTGATGGATTTAGGGCAAAGAAGCACAAGTTCCCTACCAGATGGCAGACCTCCAAAATAAACATTTCCTCACTGGCTAGCCAGCTGCTCAGAAGGCACATTTCTCATTATTATAAAGTATTTGCATGCTAGCTGATCAAGCCAGATGGCCAAGAAGTATATTCACATTAATTATTTGGGTACTAGACACAAAAAGCTCCTTCCTGGCTGCTATCTGATCAAACGTTTCCTCTCCATCTGCAGTTAAACTGTGCATGAGAGCTGAACTGTCTCACCTGGGAGGACAACCACTGCAGTGGGTGGAAGTAGCATTGTGGAGGCACATCAGAAGGAAAGGTGGCTATGGTAAGAGAGGTGACATGTGAAACACTTAATAATTACTAAATAAATTGTGGAAAGAAAAGAAATGCAGAAAATGCAGAAAGAAGGGGAAGATGCAGCCTTTATACGCTCTGTAATAGCCTATCCACTGGTATATAAGTTTTTTATACGCAATAAAAACAGTTAGGCAAAACATTTTCCAGGATGTTGTAAATATTCCGAGACATACATTATATATTCATGAAACCTGGAGATAGAATAATGAACACAGTATGATTTCAAATTGCACACTCAAGGCACAAAAAACCCTTTTCAATGATGCTGTAGCAAGGTAAGTCAGTATCTATAAAAGCTTTGTAAAGTTATATGCACTTTAAAATTAGATCAAAGTGAGTTTCAAGATTGTGTTTGCCATTTGATTATTTTTCCTCCATCATATCTCCTCACTGATTATCTACTTATTTTCATACTAGGATAATCTGTACAGTAAATCATAGTTGTTAAGACACAAAGTCAAACAGTGAATCAAACACAAAGGGCTTGCCTATTTTCTCCCAGAACCTGATGGTGTCTCAGGAGACACCATCGAGTCCCCAGTTTTTCTAGAGAAAAAAAACCTGGGAACAACCTGCCAGCTCCTGCTTTGGGTGCTGCATAAATGGCATCCTATCTCTATATCATGGCAAGTACACTGTGGGACCCCAGCACTGCCCACTCCTACATGCAAGGGACAGCCACTAGAGAACATGTGCTCCAGTCTGTGTGCAGAAGCAGGTAACACTGCAAGGGCACAGGGGGACACTTTATGTCTCTTGGCTAGTCAGGTCACTCTAAGATATGGCAACTTTATAAACAAGAATTTTAAGTCCAAAAATTCAGGATAACATTGGATAATGATTCTGCAAATAAATCATCTGAGAAATACATGGTTTCAGACTCAAAAAACCCACCAGGCTAGATCTATACACTACTTTCATCAACAGAATAATAACCCAAGAGGATCAACTAAACTTGCAGACACAGGAAGGATTCCCATTTAATATATGTCACAAATATGACACAAAAGTGCTATTCTCAAAGAGGTTTGCTGGAGCACTGCTGTTGTTTTCCCTTACTTACCTTGTTAAATTTCAGGCAAGAAAATTTCATGGTGAGACTTTCAAAGAAAGAGTCCGATCCTGACAGAAAACATGACAGAACTTCTATGGAAATAACAAACTTACCTGCTCACATATGCAAATACATTCAAATTTCTGTTGGAGTGGGGGTTTGTGCAGTACATAAGGACTGCATGCAAGCTTATTTAATTTTTCTTTTAAATTTCTGCTTTGATACTCAATTTCTACAGTGGACTTCTTCCAAGACCTTAAGAAAACTATTTATACTGAACTTATTACATCACATGGGAAAATGCAACCTGTACTTAGAAATGTGAGAAAGGGTTAGTCTCCACTCTTGAAATCAACTACTTACTGGTGACAAAAATCTTTACAATAGCTATTGGTGACAAAAACCTTTACAAGAGGAACAAGACAATCAATGGGAACTCTTCCCTGCTAACAGACCAATGTGCTTTGGACACAAGTGCTTCAACCAGCACAACCATTCAACATTGAGAATGACTCAACCTTCTCTAAGGAGCAAAACATCTTTAATAATTATTGATAAATACATCCTTGTCCTAGCCTAAGTTTTCAATTTATTTCAACCGGAAAGGAAAACATTTTTGAAGATTAAATTATACCAGTTCTCTCTCCATGTGTTCTGGGTTACATGCATTTATGCAGTCCCTAAGGACATGCTGCAGAAGGCATCCAACTCAGCGTCCCTATAAAAACGTTCAAATGAGGACATGTGCTTGAAGGATTGGATCCAGGTATAGTATGTGCCCTCGGACTGGTATAAGATGGAACATCTTCTATGAGCTATCACTGCTTATGAGTAGCGTGTATTAACAATAAATTACATTTGCTTATATGAAGAAAAAAAAAGTATTTATCTTTCAGCTTTACCTCAAAGCTTCATCTTTGCCTCAAAAAACAGAAACAAGTTTTACAATAAAATATTGAGGGCAAAAGCCGTCCATGACAATTTCATACTGCTGGTAATAAAACCTTAGATTACTGAAAGCTATTGCAAAGCCCAGAAAATTGTTCACGTTTTATACATTTATCTGCACTTTGCATTTCTTTTAATGTGTGTAATTTTAAAATCAATCACCTGTTTCACCCATTTCCATTTCTCTCTGTTGAACTTCATCTGCAAACACTGAATAATGTTTTAAATATGGAAGAGCCAATGTTTGCTTTTGTGTCTCTTAAGAATAATATAAAATTATCTATCAAAGCCTAAGATTTATGCAAAACTTGTATTTTCATTAAATCTGCACTGGTATAAACTTTAGCTAAATACACCTTTAGAAGGCCGATTAAAAAACACAGTATTTTTAAAAACCTGTGAGAAAGAAAAAAACAAACAAGAGCATATATGAAACTATCCTCTTGAATCCCTAACACAAGAAGTGACAGGGATGGAGCATGGGTGAAGATGACACCAAACCCTTTGGACTGGGTAATGGCCAACCTGGGCCCTGGCAAATCTTGCAGCACCTTGTACACATCTCTGAGCACCCCGAAACTCAGTGTGTGATGCACACAACAGAGCTCAGCCTTCCCACCCTGCCACACCCTTTTCCATCAGGACCAGCCAAGGAGCCGCTGTGTTTCTCACAGTGAGATCAGAGCCAATATACAGGACGGATTCTTTCTGTTTGCCTGCAACAGCTGTGTTTGGCAAACAACACAGCAACTCAGCAGATTCTAATAAAAGTAAATTTTCAGTCCACCTAGAAGCTGGAAGATGTTTATAAACACACACACAACTGACATGAAAATGGCATGCTCAGAACTGCTTTTCATTGCATATGAAAATTTTCCCCTTATTAGTGCTGTGATGCTGCGCATCAAATGGTAAACATGTCATTACAGCAATACTAAGTTTTTGGGGGGTTTTTATGTTGCTAACTCACATGCTCAACACCTTCAACTGGGAAAAAAAAACCCACAAATTTAACTTTCCACAACTTAATTTTGCTTTTTGCCTCCCACTTAAGTGAGAAGTATTTTTAATATATTCCTAAAACAATGAGATATTTTGGTAAAAAAGAAACAAACAAACAAACAAACAAACCATTAGATACATTGGAGTCCTCATTAAATTACCAAATCTCATTTTACAGAAGGGCTGGGAAAGTGTACTGAAATTAATTTTTGTGATGAAAAACTTCCCAGTGAATGACTTTTCATAAATCAACCACATACTTTTGTGTAAGGGTTGTTCCCATCATTTGTTTTCCTACCTAGCTATTTTTTCGAGGTGCTACTCCTGCGAAGCACAAAGTGCACTTTTACAAGTTACTACTCTTTGTATAAAAGTCATGACAAAATAACTTGGCTGCACCCAAGCTATAAGATGGAATGCCAGAAGTTTAGAGTTAAGGTAACAGGTGTATAAGAACAAAAGCATTAGGTATTTATTTAGTACACGAGTACCCATCAGATAAGTCTGCTCGAGAGGACACCCTGATGTTCTTCCTGTTTTTTTCCTGTTTCTCTCTCCTCTGTGTGCTTCTTCCATCTTTCCACAGATGTGGTCACCACTGCTTAGCAACCAAGGGGACATGATGACACAGATGAAAATCCTCCATCTAGAGCTCACCCTGCTCCACCTCCAAGGCAGCAAATTACCTTTCACACCAAATTAGGGAGAATATGTTTTCTTTGTTACCTCAGAGGTACCAAGTGGGACCTCAGACGTGGCTTGATGTGACACGAATTTTCTCCCCTCGGTGGAGAGCCTGAGACTTCTCCGTGAAACAGCTCCCCAAATACTAACGCCAGGTAAGAAAAATAAAATTATTATTAATAATAATAATAATATCTGATACTAGGGGGGATGGGGAAGAGAAAAGCAAAGACAAGAGACTCAAACGAATACCCTACCTACTTTTCCTCAGCGCTCCAGCCGCTCTCCAGGGAGGGGCGAGGCGGCTGAGACCCACGCCCGGGCGAAACCCGGCAAGCAGGACGGCGGAAATCAAGACCATACTCACCCCTGCCATGCCACAGGTGGGTGCCGTCTCCGCGCTGCGGGGTGTCCGTGCCCGGCTCTCCCCGCCCGGCTCGGCTCGGCTCGCCCTGCCCGGCCCGGCCCCGCCCGGCCCCGCCCGCCGCCGCAGCGCCCCCTGGCGCCGCCAGCCGCCCCTGCCGCCGCGTCCCCTCCGCACCGCGCGAAGCCACCGCGGCCACACCGCTCTCTGCTGCTCTTCATTCACGCTCACTGCTAAACGGGTTTCCGAGAGGAAGTCACGGTGTCCTTGGCTGTAATCCAACGTAGTGACATTAAACATTCGCCTTATGCGCTTTTAAAGGAGTTTTATGTGTGAGGGTTTTTTTCTGCTGATGACGAAGTGTAATACCTTCTGAATATCCCTTGGAAGGCTGGCAATGGAAAATAAGCTTGTCTGCAGCTCGGTGCAAGAAGAGGTGTTCTGTGTGATACATTACTCAAGGAAGTGCCTCAGAGGTGTTGTGTTCTTGCTTAGACATATTTATACGTGTTCCCCATGCTTTTAGGTGTAGACAACAGACAGTAATTCAGTGAATATTTGAGGGGAAAAATCAGCACCTGAAGAGCAGTAAGCATCGGAGCTGTAGAGAGAGCATCTATCTTACAACGTGTATCTAAAATCATTAAGGATCGCCAGCTGCAACCTAACCACAGCTAAGCGTAAATTAAAATGCTTAGCCCCTAAGTTGAAATTCCAGCCCACCACTGCTTCCCAGAGCTTTCAGGATCAGTGCTTCCTACTCCTAAAGGCCTCCTGCTGCAGCATAGGCACTTTGTCTGCACCAATTCCCCCACTCCAATATTCACAGAACCTTGGTGCATCTCAAAGGCTGCATAAATAGGTCACATCTGTAGTTTTAGTCTGTGGTCATAGCATAAGACCATAAAAAGTCACTGGAAATACCTTGAATTCTCTTCTGCTTCAGAGCAGGGAAGGGCAGGACAGGATAGGTTTGATGTCAGAATATGAAAATTCTATATATACCTGTCAAATAAGAATAATTCAGTAATAACAATTCTTTTTTCAGTCTTGTATATTCACATTTTCTTGCCCAAAATCTCACTTTTCTTGATGAAGCATTAGCATATCACGTTAGGGAAGAAATGCTAAGAAGGCATTTCCCTCTACACTTCTATTTTTTTTAGCACAGGCAGCAGGTCACATGTGTTTATAGCCCAGTTAAGACATATTCCAAGATGTGTTAATTTTGGTAGCAGCTCCATGACACCTGCTTGAAACAGAATCTGTGTTGTCCTGACTGGCTGCCAGAAATCAGCCTCTTGCTTGTGTCCAGTTAAATTAATATCTAAAAAAAACCCAAAAACCCAGTATGTGATAACTTCAGTCTGGTTGCTCTGAACAACATAGCTCTAAGAAGCTGTGACAGCACAGGAGACAGTGTTGCCTGATTTTGGTGACTACAAATGAAACCATTTAGATTTCTATACATATTTAAAGGTCACAACATTAAACTGGAAGAAATCACATGCAGAAGGAAAAAATTTATTTTTTCCTCCCTCTCTCTCATAATTGAACCCCAAAAAGGGGGTGTTTTCCCCACTTTTTTCCAAGGTTCTTTTAAGTTGTTTCAGATTTTTTTTCTTTTCCTTATCATTTTGACATTTTAGTGCTGATGTACAATTGTATTCTGAATGCCTTGCCTGTGTTGAAGTCCTTAATATTTCAGTATCCAATGCTACTGCAATAGCCAGGTTTGTCTTAGAAACCAGACACCCCTGTGATATTCCAGAAAATTATGGCTATGTAGTTGGCAAATAATGACAGTGCTTTTAAAATTCCCAGGCACAATACAACCAACAGATTTTCTTACAATACAGTGTGCTAAATTAATAAGTAATTTTTTAAACTGAATTGAAATAGGTCATTCAAAAGCATCCCCGCACAGCAGCAGTGTTTTTCATATGTTTACATAACAACATCTACTGCAATGGGACCTGGATTCACTGCTTGGCTGTGATTACTCAATGCTAGAGTTGCACGAGTAAAGACTACAGCTACTTTATTTATTTGATCCCTGTTTTCACACAAAGTCTTAGTAAAGCCTAAATAATAATAATAACAGTAAAAATAATAAAGTCATTATTATTGTTTAATACAAGTAATAGGATAATAACTGTAACTGCTAATAAATAAGTGGAAAGTGAGGGGGTTTATCAGATGGTACAACCTGTTTCCAAGGGAGATGAGTAAATTGCAATATTTAATATCATAGCACCACTCAGTGTTCAAAGTGGATATGGCTTTGTAAGCGGTATTTCTCAACAGCTGCATTGCCACTTGAAGAAACACAGTGATAGCACTATTTATAATCTCATTAATCCTATACATATGGCAATGTGCAGTTTACTCCAGGTATACCATGAGAGAAGTAATGCATGGATACAAATGTGTGCTGAATATAAACATATTGGCAACAAAATGTCTCATACCTATCTTGATACAAATGATCCTAAGTGGAAGTATTAAAAATAACTACGTGTTGTTATCAACATCTTTTCTCCAAAAGCTCTGAAATAATTTTCAACCTGTTTAGTCCTTTAGTTTCTTATCTACTTTGCTATTTACAATAGATCATCCTGCAGATCAAAATAGGATTACCCTCTGCCCACGCTTCTCACCAAAGAACATTATACCATATAATGTGCTAACTTTTTATTCATGAACATGATTAGCAAGGAGATGGTCAATAACTGGCTTCAGAGAGTCTAGATCTTGCATCATATCTCCAGCTTGACATTCAGCCACATTAAAGTCACAATGCTTGTGATAATGTCATGGTTTCCTCAAAAGGACTGCATATATGGGAAATTAAAATGATCCTACTTTCTTGCCCAGCAATCCTTTTTTCTGTCAGCCATGAAATATTGCTGTCTCAGGAGCTGCTTCACTGATGTCTTTGCAGAGTGCCAGCAACTTCCTCAACAGCCAGAAACAAGTAATTTTTATTGGATTTTTTTAAACATGTATTTATATTAATCTTTCCTTCCTCTTAGCTAATAGTTGTAATTTTTCTTTATAAACCATACTGTCAGAATTCACCTCTTATATTGTCCAGTTAGGTGTTTCTTTCTGGCATTATATTATCTACCTTCTCCTGGCTTTCCTTTACCATAGCTCCTGTATTTTTAGATAAACCATTCAGACAGCACCCAGTGGGAGACCTGTTATGTATATGAACTCATTCTACTATGACAGTGGTCTAAGAATTCAACACCAAATGCAGTGCAAGATGTTTTTTGATGGTATGAACCATATTATCATAGACAATATACATGCCCAAACACATAATATGTAAATAAATAGTAGTAAACCCAAAAGTACTGTGTTGTGAGTTACTGCTGTACACTCCTTTCTTTGCCACTTCATTATAAAAACAAGAAGTGGCAGAGTGGATGGGAAAATGTATTTTGCAGAAATGTCATAACTCGGAACAGGTGTTTGAAGACTGCATCCTATTCTGTCTGTTCAAAGTAGAGATATTATCATCAGTTATCTTAAACACCTGTAGACCAGACAGTGCTTTTAGACAAACTGAGCAGACAGTCCTTTAGTCGCTTAGCATCACATGTATTTTCCAGATTTCAAATTATTTGTTCTATCAATTTCTTATCCCCTTCCAGTTTGTTAATTGTTTAAGCAGTAAGGGCAGTAGAACAGTTTTCCGCAAATATTCTCAGTAAAACTGCATTTGTTTGTCAGAGTAACTCCAGCTGCAGCTTTCTGTCTACCGTATCATAAAGCAAATGGTAAAAAATGCTACACAGTAAAAAAGCAAGGAAAACACATCATGATTCATAGAGCTCCTCAGGCAACTCTTCTTTCTCTTGCACACAAGCTATTTAGATATTTAGATATTAAAAATTATAAGCATATTTTCAATGTTCAATTTTTTCAACATTACCAGTGAAGAAAAGATAAAGATATTTAACTGTTGGTTAAGCAAATAATTAGCACACTAATATCTAAACCATTCTGATTAATTTTGAATATTAATAGAAATGCTACTACGGTATTTGTGTATCATAACTGATTGTTTTGACCTGCATTATATCATCAGACCTCACCTGGATATGACTTGGATTTTGCATGTATCTTTTCAGTCACATTATATTGACAAATCCAGATGAAAAAACTTCTGCATTGCTGCATATGCCATTATATCTGTGAGGATAGAATATAAAAGACTGAAAAATTGTGGGTAGACGAAAAACATTAATAACATTTTGATCACCACTTTAAAAACACTTTTAGAGTAGAAAGAAAAAATAAATGCATTTTTAACAACAAATGAGTTTTTAGTAGAAAAAAGAAAATATTTCTACTCATAAAATAGATTTTTTGAAATTTCCATTTTACAACCACATCGATGTAAGCATTTATCTCCTTTTCCAACATGAAAACATACAGAATAACACAGATGAAGTTGGATCTATGT
This sequence comes from Acropternis orthonyx, assembly GCA_035583155.1. Classification (NCBI taxonomy): domain Eukaryota; kingdom Metazoa; phylum Chordata; class Aves; order Passeriformes; family Rhinocryptidae; genus Acropternis; species Acropternis orthonyx. Next base: position 19,136,870 of record JAWWEU010000163.1, read on the forward strand.
TACATGCATGAAATGCATAACTCTATGCTGACTTAATCCATAAGTGTTAATAAAATAATATTGAAAATTAATCTGATCAGAGATTAGATGCTTAAAAAAAATTATCAATTTAAATCAAGTCTTAGCCCAACTATTCACATTTTTAAGTGTTTTCTTTCCCCCCACTACCTGTAATTGAAAGATAAATTCAATTTTTGTTGAAGGCAAAACTGCCCTAAAGAGGAAGATTTAAGTAGGAGTGTACTCTGAAGAAACGAAATGCTTATTTCTACTTTTTAAATTACACGTTTTGTTACTTGTCCACCTGCTGAGTTATTGACTACCCACTGTGTGGATTTGTAAAGTAAAACACGTCTACTAAGCCCCTGAAAAAGTCTTGAAAACCTCAACAAGACTGTGCCCACAGTCTCCATAAGAGGGCACCCTTATCTAACAGCGGAGTTTTATTTTGGAAAAAAGGCCTTTCTAAAAGCTCTAGGAGGGAAGGAAACCCGCTAGAGAGTATAGCGAGAGAAAAAGCTACTAAGTCATCATGCGTGTCACTTTGGTGTTGATACGGCAAGACTAACTCAAAGCTGCATTAACTCTACACCAGTGTTTTCCTTTGCAACTTTGTTGCGGTTTCCTCCTGCCCCAAAAGTTGAAACAAGGTCATCAGAATTCCAACCCTCTTAGCGTTGTCTAGAAAAATAGGTCATGCATACTATTTCATGCATATTTCTACAGCTTTTCTGTCAACCTACTGGAACTTAAACACAAATAAATACATCGGCACTCACCATCTTCATAATATTTTTACTAGCGATAATGGTTGAAAGAAGAGTGAGGAACACTGTCATATGGAAATGCATTTTGATTAAAAAGATAGGGCTACTGAATCTTTACCAAATATGTTTATTATTTAAATATCCACCCAACATTAAATCAGTTATATACTAGAAAGCAGAAGTTATTATTTAAATAATTTATTTTATAAAACTCCTTTACTGGATTGACTTCAATTTCTAATTTTACTAGTTCTGAAGACATCACACATTTTAAAAAGGCAAAATATGCCTGAAACAAGGTAACATGTGGAATGAAGAATTTAATGCAGCAATAAGATGGTCATATCTAGGACAGATGTTTAACAAGATGGAGAGGGCTTGAGAGTACGTCTTTCACAAGTCACTGATTAGATGTTTATGTGGAGTACTATAAGAGCACACTATAAGAGGAATGACAACATAATCCAAAGAGGGGCCAAGTAAATTTCAGTTTGTGCAGCTGTCAGGAAAAAAGTACTGATGGCCATCATAATTATGCAGAAGAGAAACAGTCTTCTAAACAGGCATTTCAGACTTTTCCAGAACAAAACTTTCTTTGTGTGCTTGCAAACTGTCTTTTGCACTGTCTGTCGTCCTTTTGTAATTAGCTTTGACTACATGTAACCAGGGACTAATTTTCCCTGTCCCTAAATATAATGTCTTTAAGATGAGACATCATTTGTTCTTATCATCTCCAGAGTACAGTAACACAAATGGGCAGAATCCCTGGAATAATGAGACAGGCACAAGCTTAGCACCAAGATAACATGAATTAGAAGATTAGTTACAGCTCCCTTCTGACTAGTGTTGTTGCTTCTAGCTGGATGGGTTTTTCTCCCACTGTCCTGAGGTTATGATCTCAGGATTGCTCCTTAAGTCTGAAGTCGTCTTTGTTTGAGAAGACCTACTCCTTGTCTGTGTCACATGTGCAGACACAAAGCAAACAATTCAGATGCAGTGCTTTGGCTCACTACATAGGTAAAAAATCCTCTCCCATCTCATCTATTTTTAGAGGATGAAAACCATTAGAGAAAGGACCTATGTTGGATCTCAATCCAGAAAGAAGGATAAGAGGCTAAGTATAAATGTTCCAAACATCCATCCCAAGGGTGTAAGCCATGCCTGTTCTGATACACAAAAATGTCACAGATTTCTACTGATTGATGAAAAGTTTGTAGATGACCCATCCCTGGCAGTTGGCCAGGTTGGATGGGACTCTGAGCAACTTGGTCTACTTGATTGTGTCTTTGCTCATGGCAAGGGAGTAGAAACTAGATGATCTTCAAGGTCCCCTTCCAACCCAAAACCATACTATGATTCTATGAAAAGTATTTATCAGCATTTTCTATACATAACAGTGAAGATAAGACAGGTTGCACCATTCCCTTGTAGCAAACCAGTAAATACACCACCAAACCCACTATGTGCCACACAATCACAGTATGGATAAGTTTGGAAGGGACCACTGGAGGTCATCTGTTCCGAGACCAATCTGCCTGTTCAAGCAGGACTCCCTTAGAGCACCTTACTCAGGATTGTGTCCAGGGCTTTTGAGTATCTCTGGGGAAGGTGACTTTACAACTTCTCGGGGAAACCTGTTCCCAGTGCATGGTCACCCTCTATATAGAGTTCTTTCTCATGTTCAGGTGGAACTTCCTGTGCATCAGTTTCTGCCTGATGCCTCTTGTCCTACTGCCAGCACTAATGAGAAGAGCCCGGCTCCATCCTCCTGGCATCCTCCCTTCAGACACTAACAGACATTGGTGAGGTCCCCTCTCAGTTGTCTCTTCTTGAGGCTAAACAGGCCCTGCTCCCTCAGCCTCTCCTCATCATTGAGGTGCTCCAGTCCTCTAATCATCTTCATAGCCCTCTGCTGAATCTGCTCCAGGAGCTCCCTGTCTCTCCTGTACTGAGAAGTCCATAACCGGACAGCACTCAAGGGCTGAGTAGAGGGACAGGACCACCTTTCTTGATCTGCTGGCAATGCTTTTCCCAACACACCCAGGGATACCGTTGGCCTCCTTGCCCACCAGGGCACACTGCTGCCTCATGGACAAATCTGTTGCCCACCAGGACCCCCAAGTCCTTCTCCACAGAGCTGCTTTCCAGCAGGTTGGCCCGGGGTTGTTCCTCCCCAGGTGCATGACCCTGCACTTGCCCTTGCTGAACTTTAAAAGGTTCCACTCTTTTTCTGATTTTGCAAATCTGTAGTTACATAGATTTGCATAGGTACTGTATCCACTCCATTTCTGGTTTTTTCCTTAAAAATGAAGTCTGATCTGTAGCCATTGTCTTGTCTGTACACTCAAATTCTGATCTTAGTTATAGATGTAGTTGCAGAGAAGAGTATATTATTACTCCTGATTTATGTACTGTAGCTAAATTTTAAGAAGACCCTTCTGCCATTCCTGTGAAATACCAAGGGGAACCTCTCTGAATCACTCCCTGATCCACTTCTGTTGAATAGCAGTAGTTCAAAGAAAAACATCACTGATTTAAGAAAAAGAAAATGAAAAAAGTTGACAGTCATTTCCATGCCTGAAGTCATAGACATAATTAACAGGAGAGGAACTTTAAACATACTACATGAATAGAATGGCAAATATATTGATTTTCACTTGAGAATGAAGTTGGATGACTTGACCATAAATTGTAAATTAATTTTTAATCATAATTTTTAGTGTCAGATTATTTTTTATTGTTTTTAGAAGATGTAAGTTGTCTCTTCTGAATTTTGGGGATAAAATTACCTGTTTCCAATGGAAAATCATTTTCATTCAAGCTAATACCTTACTAAAGGATCAAGGATTCCAAGAGCTTCCACCTGCTGACAGAAAAATCTGTCAAATAAAAGGAAATTCATGTCTCTGTTGCACTGAGCTGAGCAACAGGTTCTTTGGATGCATGTTTTACCTTTCCTCACATTTTTTTGTTTGTTTCTTTTTTTAAAGCAGTGTACTGTTAACTCCTTTTTTCCATCTCATCTTTCCTTGGCCTAATTTCTTTTTCATATTCCACTCTCATTAGCCCAGGATGCACACCAGCTTTTTTAAATGGCCCAAATCTGATAGAACTGAAAATTAGAACCATTTAACTCTCAATTGTATTTGGTAGAGAAAACTGGTGTATGTTTACTATTATGTACTATTTACTATACTAATATTTACAGTTCTGAGACCATCACCTTTTCTAGACTCCTTGGCAAGTTTTCCCTCTTCCCTATATGCATACATAAGAAACAAGCTAGGGCTTTACTGTCAGCATCGAAAAAAGTAAGTTTTAGGGGACTTTGAGTATCTAAAATATGAAAATATATCTGTGGTGAGTAAGACCAGCACCCATTGACAGCTGAGACTAGAAATGCAGTAGTAGCTGACATACTGTATTTTGTTCCCTTCTGTGTACTTTATTTTCATAATTTTCTTTGTTACACCTTTATTAAAAAATATGACTATTAACACTTGGTAGACAACCTCATGTGTAAATACAGTATTTACATTAGAAAGACAAAAATACTAATAGTCTAGCAAACTTACAACTATTAGTACTATAAATATGAAAAGAAATTATTTTTTACAAAATTTGGGGTTTCTTTTCACTTTCACTCAAGAACAACATGCAAAACACTTAAGTCACCCATGATGCCAACAGACAGGAATTGATAATCTGCTTCATTTGCTTTTACTTCCACAGGGCTTTTAGTAGTCTTGAAAGATATTTGATTTTCCTGAAGATGGAAAACGCCGATTTACAGCAAAGCAAACTTTCTCTATCTCCAGGATAACAGGGGACCTTTGGGAGGCATATAGTTCAGTCTCAATACTCACACTTTCTAACCAGAGATCAAAGATATAAACGGGGATGGTGCTTGGTGTGCCCACTGGAAGCTGACCTGCACTGCAAAAGTAATGCCACTGCATCTCAATGCAGCAGCAGGTGGCAGCGATTATCCCATCTATCTTTAATGTTACCTTGAGTGCTTCCACGTGTGCATTACAGCTGACAGGAGTACAATAGCAAGGCCATAAAGAGAATGTCAATAATCATAAAAAGCCAAATTTGACCTACTTACCCAGAGATAAGTAGCATCCTATTTTCAAGCAGCAAAAGTGGATTACATGCATTATCTATACAAGCATAACACATAAAAATAACAGGAATTTGACAGGTGAGCTGGAAGGACTGCAATAAAGTTTGAATTTGGAGGAAAGTGAGAGAATGAAGACAGAAAAGACATAGCCCCTCTCGTGGTTTATGGCTTTCCTCTCTCCAGCAGTGAACATTCAAAATTCTCACTTAGTTCCACTCGATTCAGGCAGTAGGACAGGAAGCCATATGGCAGTGAATTGGCTCCATAGTGCCTGGGAGGCTTTACCAATAGCATCTACCCTTCCCTTACATGCCTGTCAGGTGTACCATATTACACATTGACAAGAGTGATTATTCTTATCATATCACTAGGTAACACACACTGATGGCACAACCATTCTGGTTCTGACAGGGTTAAAGTACAGCTGAGATATTTTTATTTGTTTGTTGCACTAATTATTCCAGACCGTTCAATATTATGAAGCTAGAATATTCACTTTCATATAACAGATCTAAGCTTCCACTGTACAGCATCCCTCCTTGCTTTTAGGAAGCCTCAGCAAGTGGAAATTCTGACAAACACAATCATTTACCTGGTCTCACACTTTCAGAGAGAAGCATGCAAATAGATGGAAAGCAGACTCACAAGCCATGAGACAAAAAGGGTTCCCACACTAAAGGAATCAGGAGCAACCAAGTCTGTTTCACAAATGGATTATGCTTTTAAAGGATTGAGTGTAGGAGAGCTGTATTGAGTTTTCTGCTAGTAACTACAAGATGAAAGTCTTGGGAAAACTTAATGAGACACTATTTCTTAGCAGTCACTCTCCAGTAGGAATTTTCTTTTCAGCGAGAGCTTTCTAGTCTAGCTTTTGTTTCTGAAACCAAACAGAAAAAAATGGGGCATTTGTGCTATAAGGACAGTTAGATCTTCAAAGGGGATTGCTGTGTTGCTGGAAAGCCTACTTTTTACCTGAGCATCCAGATTAATATCAAAGGATTATGATTGTGGAAATACAGTTAGCTGAAACCAGATCTTTTTTTCCACTTTGTCTTTCTTTTCTTGTGCAGAAAGATGCATTCAAGCATTCTGAACAAAAGAGTACTTTGATCTGTTTTGTGGACTTATGTCACACACAAATGAGAGAGTTACTGGTACTAAACAATAAATTCCTCTGATCAGTGAAATTGTACTATTTTCAGAAATAGAACTATACACATTTTTAAGAACATAAAACTAAAGAAAATTATTTACTGATGCTTTCAATACAATATGAGTATTGATTGCATCACAAAAGAAAGACCAAGTTGCAGTACTTTGGCAAAAAGCAAACTCTGTGAAGCAAGTTTGAGAGGACAAACAGGAAAGAAGACCGGAGGGAAGAGCACTGCAAGACTACAACCCAAAACATTTTTTTTTGTGTGTAGGAAACAGACGAGATGAGAAAAAAATAATTTAAAAAAAACATGTAATTGGGAGCCTTTCTGAGTGCCCACCTGAAGAAGACTTCAAAATAGATCTGGTCAGACTTTCCAAATTTAATTCTGCTGGGACAGTTTTCACTCTGAATCAAAGGAAAACCCCAGAAATTGTGAAGCTTCCCATGGGTATAAAATCTAGTCAGTCTGGTTTCATTTCATTTCATCCCACCTTTGGAACTCCTTCTACTGATTTAATTCCTAACATCCATGAAAATCTACTAGCAGAGTTTCTGTTCCTGGGAAAAAAACCCAAACCGCTCTTGAGCTTAGTATGGCTGTGATCCATCCCTCTTCTGCAGAACACTGCATCTACAGCTACAATTGCACCTACTGGGAAGACAGTGACCTAGAAATGAAGAGCAAAAGATTAAGACAAGACTAAAGATGTGAGAGTCTTCACTCTGAGATCATGGCAGCCGGAGTCATCCAAGCACTGGAAGTTCTGGTTCAGACTTATATGCTAAAAAAGTTCTTGAGTAACTTTAAGTAGTGGTATATGGAGAATCTACTGAGCAGAAAGAATGCAAATTTACCCCAGGATTTACCAAATAAGATCTGGAACAAAGGGAAACCCCCCAATCTCCAAGGAAAATAGTACAACTTAACTCACTCTCAGTGGCTCTGATAAATACAATATATTCATCAGTTTTGTTACAACAGCCTCAGAAAAGATTAACCAGTTTCTTATGAGCCATATTATTCAGCATCACATTTTGATTATGTGCTTTAGCCTCCCAGCAATTCAGACTGCATAAAATCCACTGTCTATTTAACCAAAATGGACTATCTGATGATGGATACTCTTAAACTGAGTTAAATTGACTGTGCAGCTGTTTAAACTGAAGGCACTCAAGCGACTGCTTAAGCTATTATTGCTAGAGGTACTGTATTCTGAATGAAACTTTAATGAGGAAATAAGTATCTGTCACATGATTTTCCTGAAACATACACACTGAGAGTTACTGAGTGAGTACCACTAACTATGGTTTGTAAAAATCTTACTTAAAATTATACAGTTTAAATCTCTTTTGGATAATATTTTCCCCAGGGTTTGCAGGTCTCTGTTGTGAATTTTTCATAATGCCTATATTGGAAACTTAAGGAACATGATCTACCTGGAAAGAAAGGTAAGTACACCAAACAACAACAACAACAAAAGCACTACAATTATATCACACTTATGATATGACCTTCTTCTAAAACAGTAACAGGCAAGGTGCTCTGATAATTTCATTGTGTTATTTGCAGAAAGCAGAACTATTCTGAAATAAAACCAGTCTTGACTGAAAGCATTCATGTTAATTGATAATTCTCATAAAAAAAAATCCAAGTTAAAAACTCTGTTTAATTTGCTAATTAAAGGATATAAAGAACATAATTATGAAAAGTTTTATTAAAAATCCTCAGCATTTTTAATACTTTGAACTTCACACTGGAAATTCTAGATGTCATTTCTGATCTTTGCTTTTTCTTATTCTTTTGAAAACAGCCTCTGTATTAAGTTTAGCAATGCTATTTAACAGCATGTATTCTTGAAAACAACTCAGAATAAATGTTGGGTTTATTACCTTCATAAACCTCACAGGAACATAATGATACAGAATTCACTCCCCTACACTTTTATGTAAATGATGACCCTCCATTAATCACTCAGTTTTACAAGTGTTTTTGCATATGGGTAAACTGCACAATGCTGTTTATCGGGGAAAATTATGGTTTAAATAATAATGAAACTGCATTTTATAAAAGTATATTCTCTTGATTTGTTTTACTGTCATGAAATGGCTGACTACATGGAAAATATATGCACAGTTTGCCAAATTGCTTTTCTGTTTCAGAAAATGTAACTGTTATTCTTCATGATTATAGCAATAACAAATATCTTTGCTTTTAATCTTAAAGGGTTATCTAGGGTTTAGCTAAAAAAAACCCCAACTTATGGAGCATGTTTGCAAATATTCAGTATTTGAATAACTTTTTTCTTTTTAGATTAAATATTTTGGAGTATAAATAAAAATCTTGACCATGGCACCTACATAAAAACTAGTCATCTTGCCTGAAAAATACATATCCTCATTTCTTATTTTTTGAAGACATGCATTCACTAAAATACAGTACAATTATAAGTAATGAATACTAAATATAATACTGACAATTTCAAGTTTGAAATTGAAAAAAATAAAAATGTGTCAAATTATCAATTTGCCTAATTTGAAATTATTGAAGCTTCTTCATCTTTGGCATGGTCAGATGGATATGACATGAGCTATACAAAGTATTTTGTATTCACCATCTACTTGGTCATGCACCATAACATCAAAGGGACAAAATGACACCTGGGGAAGAATGATGTTAAGATCTGCAAAAAAATGGAACAAAGTTGTAAAACTTAGAGTGCCAGTCTCATCATATTTTGAGAAAAGAATAAATGAATATTGTTCCATGTTCTGGTTTTGGCTGGGATAGAGTTAATGTTTTTTTGTAATAGCTGGTTGAGTGTTGTGTTTTGGATTTACTATGGGAATGATGTTGACAACACACTGATGTTTTCGATGTTGCTAAGTGGTGCTTACTCTAAGTCAAGGACTTTTCAGTTTCCCATGCTCTGTCAGCAAGGAGCTGCACAAGGAGCTGGGGGGAGCATGGCCAGGACAGCTGTCCCAAAGTGGCCAAAGGGCTATTCCACAGCACAGGATGTCACACTCAGCTCACAAACTGGGGGGGAGCTGGCTGGGAGGGGCCGATCGCTGCTCGGGGATGGGCTGGGCATTGGTCAGTGGGTGGTGAGAAACTGTCTCTTGTTTCTCTTGGGTTTTATACCTCTCTCTCTTTCTCTCTCATTTTCATTACAATTATTATTTATATTAGTATTGTTGTGATTATTATTGTTATCATTAATGCTATTATAATATTTTTCCATTATTATTAAACTGTTCTTATCTTAACACGTGAGTTTTGGTTTTTTCCCAATTCTTCTCCTCACTGCAGGGGCAGGCAGGGTGGGGAGTGAGCAAATGTCTGCATGGTGCTTAGTGTCCAGATGGATTTAAACCACAACATGCCATTTCTTTCTCCCCTTACAATCTTAGTCACAATAATGACATTCAATAGTCTTTAATATACAGAATTTGTAGGATGTTAGTCAATCCCATTTCAGTCTCTAGGCTCTTATGAAAAACGAGTTAAGAAAAAGTCACTCATAGGCTTTGGCTTGAATTAACATTTTGAATTCTCATATAGTATGTTGGAATATGGTGGTACATAGTCATAGTAATAGTTGTGAGAGTGACAGATATCACAGACAACACTAATTTGGTTCCTCTTGCATTCTATAAAGATGATAAGAATGGCATTGTTTGGGGTGGCAAAGAAAAAATAACATGTCAAACCTTTCAGCCTTTCAATCTGCTTTCCCATGAAGAGTCAAAGCACACCAAGAAACTGGTTTGAAAGGAGCTATAATAGTACATCAGAAGCCTTTAAAGCTTTTCACAAACACAGAAAATAGCTGCAATTTGGTGCATAAAACTAATGGTGCACTATTGACTCCCAGCTGCAGAGCAGACAGATGGCAGCATATGGCCATACATTTATGAAATGAAGTAGGATTTCAACACTGACCTTCTGAACCAGGATCCCAGGGGTTCACAAAAATTCTACGCAAAATTGACAGGGTGTCTCACCATGCCTTCATGGCCTACTTACAGGTTCAAAAAAATAATTAAAAAAAAAATTAAAAAAATGTATTCACTGTCCTTACTTGTACCTTTGGAGCATAAAAATACAGGTAAAGAGATTGCAAGAATGAATGCTAAACTGGCATAAACCAAAAATGCTATACATAATACCTGAGATGACTAAGAGCACAGATATATTTGTTGTTACATTTTTTTAAAGTAGAATATCTCTCTGCATATGGTCTTATTAAAAACAGCAGCAAATACAGACTAACATATGGTTTTAGTTTGAATTCATACATTTAACAAGTTATTTTAAAGGGCTACATTAAAGGCTTATTTTAAAACTTCCGAGTGTTGATATTCATACACATGCAGTTTTCCAGTAATTTCAGCACATCAGACATCTAAAACAGAAATTATATTCACGCTGGTGACTTTCCAAACAAGAAGGACATCTTAAGCATGTTTAGAAACATCACACAAGGCTGTCAATGTTCAGTAAAATTTTGGCAAGGACTTGCCACAGAAACCATTGATAACTGCTACATGAGCAGAAACAATGCTTAATGAATAAAAAACCCACCTTTCATTCTGACAGCAGAACCCACATTGTTTAGAAATTACTTGAATACACATGAGCTTCACAGGGTAAAACAGATGAATAGTAAAATTAAAATGTCAGAATTTAGGTCAGTATCCTCATCTACCAAAGAAATATATCAGTTGAAGAAATATATCACCACTTAACTGGAAGATGCCTGAGAAGCTCATGCTGGTATAACTAGACAGGAAGGATGTTTGCAGCAAGGATTTCCCAGCAGAAGCTGTAATATATAGGAAGGGTAAGGAAGGAGCTGTATTTCTAAACAATTACAGATTGCAGTGGAAATAGCTATTCTGTGCTGTTAAAAGACTATCATCTGCCTGGAGAAGCACAGTGAGCATTGCTGGGTTCTCTTCTCTCTGTTATTGCCTAAGTCCAGTCACACAAAATCCATGCAGGAGGGTAGAAAATAAAATTTAGTTGTTTATGCAAGTGATGTTTATTTTGCCCAAAAAGCTTCCTTCGTATGACCAGATTACTCTGGTTCTAAATGAATGCGTTGCACAGATCCCAAAGTGTTATTTCTACCTCTAGGAAAGCATCCTGTACACTGAAGATCCATGTAATGTTTGCTTCAGTAAATATTTATGCAAAAGTTGGTCTTCTAGGAACATTAGTTATCAAGGAGTTTTCACACTGTAGTCCCCTGTTTTGTCACCATCTAATCCAGCACTGTTTATTCTTCAATTTGGTCTGGGAATAGCTGGAAAAATGAATTCCATCTCCAGGAGAGTCCTTGTCTTCAGTAAGACAAGTAGCATGGGTAAGAAAATGTAGACTCTTTATTTTATATGCATAGCATTATTTTAAAATAATAATAATTTAAAACAAACAAACAAAAAACAACAAACCTTTTAAACCTTCAACCTTTAAAATATTTGATAAAAAAAGACACAGGCTCCCAAAAAGCATCCTTCTCAAAGAGTAGTCCTTGCCTTAATGGGGAAGAGATGGGGTAGAGGGGAAAGGAATTCTCAAACCTGCATTTCCCAGGTGTTGGATACACAGCTTCATGCCAGCAAATCCATGTGAAAAGATCCCTGGTGTCACCAGAATACAAAAATGTGAAAAGTTTTGAAAGACACCAAGAACAAAGTTTCCACAAAGAAGGAAGTCTACAAGTCATATGTAAAGGATAGGCTATGGAAATACGCTGTTAGCACCATATTTTGGGGCTTATTTCTTAAGGATATCAAGAAATATTGTTCACTACAGCTTTTATTTCCCTGCCATCCTCACAGTGATTTTTTAAAATCCAATGACTAACCTTGGTCAGATTTGATAAAAGTAAACCTATCAGCTATTGAGAGTCTAAAAGTTCCAGGCAACCAACAGATATGAAAAGTGTCTAGATGTTACTGGTGCCCTCAGTGAGAGAAATGCTGGAGCCTGGGTACAGAAGTCAGTAGTCACCAGAGCATACAGATGGGACAGAACTGTTACAAATATTTAGTTGAGGTTTATATCTTATTCACAGGCAAAAATAATATAGAAAGCCTTAATAAGTTAAATTCCATTATTTCCAGTATTCAAAAAACCCCACTGGAAATGTCCCTATGGCATTATACAGCTTTTCTATATATTAAGCATGGTTTACATGACAAAAGGTATCTAAGTATTCACATAAAAAAAACATGATAATTTTTTAGATAATTCAGATTTGCACACATGGAGTGCAAGATGAAACATCCTGAGATTCCTCTTCTGAGAGGAACATTTACAAAAAGAAAGACAACTAGAAATACTATTTTCTGTTACATCTTCCATCAGTTCTGGTTTCAGCTCAGTAACCTGGATGTCTCTTTAGGCACTTAAGTCATCACTGTAAATATATTCTGGTTTACTGACCATAAAAGAAAAGAAATGAAAAGACTATATGACCTGTTGCTACAGCTGTGTATCAATTAAGAGGAAGAAAATTGGATTTCAAATCCACAGACTACAGCATTTTACAGCTACTGTGCTGTTTAGGAAATTGTCTTTGGGAATAGACTCCTTTCATGTTTTTCAATGTCGGGATTAAATTACTTTTATTGTTTTGGGAGTCCTCATGCTTAGACATTGTGCAACTGTTTCATACTTCCATAAGGTTTGGAAGGAGTCCTGAGCTAATTAATTGTCATGGTGTTATTCAAACTATCCAGTGGAGTTTAATGCTATTGAAAGGCTTTGCCAATCTGCCAGAATGCAGGCAAAAGACAGGTAGCAATGTCAGCAGCTGGTTCCTCTATCTCATTTGTGGCTGGACTGGTTATATCTTTTAGCTCCCTTTTTTAAATCTTGTCATTTACATTACAGGACTCAAAAGTAATCAAAATCAAGTAATTTGCTTCTGAGTTCTGCTATTCAGGTTGCCCTTCCTAGTCAATATTTTCAAAGGTAACTGCTGATGCCTTCTGCTTCCCTCAGACATGTAGCACAGCTAGTTTGCTTTTCAAAGCTTTTTCAGCTGAGCATTGGGTTCTGAAAGCTCTTCAAAAATGACAATAGTGTTTCTCAGGCTGTCCCTCTCCTACTGACATGCTCGGAAGAAATCAATCTTTGTAGCTACCCTGGTTTCCAGATTGGACATGGGTGACCAGTTCTATTCAAATACACCTCTGACATCACTGTGACTCCTCTTTCTTCATCTTTTAAACAGACATAAACTCTGAACTGCCAAACAGGCAATGCACATGCACAGTGAAATGGGTCTAGATGGCAGGAAGAATGTAGCTGAGTTTCCTCCAGTATTACCTTAAACGCGTAGTCATTTACCTTATATAATGGCCAGACTTCGTGACTAAAGATCTTGGGAAGGGCTCTCCCCAGGTGGGTGTGCCCTTCCAGCCTGTGCAGTGGATTTTTTAGGTGAGGCACAGCGTGCGCAGAACTGGCCCCACCGTTTAAGTCCTAAGGTCCATTTGCCATGGCCGAGGGAGCTTGGACAGTGACAGTGAAATCCTCGGGACTGGCTACAGCACCCGGTACTAACCGGGGCTGACGCTGCTGAGCATCCGAGATCTGACGGGAACGGATGGCAGGGAGGCATTTAACTGCCCAGGGGACGGTCCCTACTGAGACTCAAACTCAGGTCCTTGGGATTCAGAGTCCAGAGTGCTAACCATTACGCCATGGGACCGCCCCTTGCCTCATAGCAGCACATACTCAAACCCCAAACACAGGTTGTGTGTCTGTGTTACACAGTCATCTATGCCAATTTCTGCATCAGAAGTAATTGTACGCTTTTGTGAATTCTTGCCTTTTACTATGGAGTGACTTTGGGGAGATAAAGTAGGCAAGGCAGAGAGGTATGCAAGCTATCTGTATCTCCAGAAGAGCAGAAGAAATGGCATGGACATACACAGGGCTGAAATAACGTGACAGAACAGAAAGAAATCCAAAGCTACTAGAGCATTAGTTAGACTAGTCATCAAAATTATTCATAGTCTGTCCTATTTCTATCAGCATAGTGCATAATGAGGAACAGAAAGATGGACAGATTTTCTACAGCAAAGTCTATACATTCACTTCCCAAATACCCTTTCTTCAGGCCAGTTGCACCAACAAAGTGTGTGAGGGGGAAGGACTTTGTTTTCCTTTGCAGTAAGTGGAATATGGAACTGGTCAAGGTGACACTGGATAGAGCTGGAATTCTTCAGCATACATCTGATAAAGTGCACAGTACAAGAAAACAATTTGAATATAACTTCTCAGCTAGCTGCTACATTATTTCTGCCAATCAGATTAATGAATGCACTGGGTTACATTTGTATTCGTTATTTATATAGTTAGATTTAGAATCTCCCTCATAATCCTGCTTTAAATGAATCCCCTTTTATGGCCTCATTTTAATTGCATATCTCACAGATGCCTACTTTGTGTTTAAGAGAACAATCAAAAAATGAACCATCAAGGAAGCAGCAGCACAGAAAGACTGTTTCACAAGAGACTATTTTGAAACATATTAGTGAAAAACTACAAAAGCAATTTTTTTCAGGGTGTAGCTATTGTAATTTCTGCATGAAAATTGAAGCAGCCTCTGTTACGTGAACTAACCTAATTCTCTTAGGAGGGCAATGCCATGGTTTGGAATGATAACAGTGCAATATCTTTGTTTAACTTCTATGGCCAACCATAAAAATGTTAAAATAATAAAGTATATTTTAAATCAATTGTGCTGATGTGTCAAAGAAGGGTAATGTTACCTAAGAACTGTAACAAATCCCTGGAGCTGGGTCTGCACCTAAGCCACCAGGCTTTGAAATCTCACCAGCCTTTGCCCTGAGTTTGATGGATGAGCAGGGCTGCAGTGGCAGGACACACAAGGTGCCTGAGCAGCAGTGACAAGGAGGGAGTTCAGGTGGAGCAGAAACACCCCCTGGAAGGACTGGGTCACCTGCACCACATCTGAGATGGTGCTTTCTGCCTGATTTTTTCCTCTGTGGTCATCAACATGACACCATGCAATTTTTTTAAAGGAGTAGCATTTTTTTGAGAGTAGCAACATACATATTTACACATATCAAGAACTTTTGTCCCACAGGTTATTTTGGGTACTTGAATACACCTCTTTTGCTTCATACTATTTATTCCTACGTCGTGGCATTTCATGTTCTGCCTGGCCATACTGAAACACTGCTGCCAGCTTTTGAACTTCTCTTCACTGTAGGCATCTTCCTTTATGGGTTCATGGCCAAAGCATTTTGTGCTGAAACAGTAGTATGAGGCCTGCATAAATTTAAAATTAAAACAAAGGATGGAATTATTTGGATAGTTGAAGCAATTATTACTGCCCTAAGGAAGTGGGATAGAATGAGGACTTCTTTCCTTCCACTGGTATTGGGAATTTTATACCATACCCTTTAAAATCATAGAATCACTCAGCAAGTTGCACTCTTCTGTCTGTGTCGGCTTTTTCACTGCTACGGCCTGAAAGTTACTTTTCCAAATGTGTTAAACTGAAGAGGCTGAGTGATGAAGGCTGTAGATGAATCTGTAGACAGAATAACAGACAAACGTATTTCTCCTAACTGAGTAATCATCCGTAGTATTTAGCCATATTTTGCTTTATAACCCCTTAAAGAGTTTCATATTGCTTGATTTGACTAATTTTTTTTTTCTGTCTGCCTTCTTGGAATAAGTTGACACGGTCACCTCATATTTTTGGCAACAGCTCAAAAGTGATCTAACATTTTCAAGATATACGAAAAAATAGGCGTATTTCTCAATTTTTTATTTTTTTTTTAGTGAATGAGATTATTTTATTTGAATGTTATAAAAAAATTTAGAATGCTGCAAATAATTGCAGCTGGGTGGAGAAGAACTTCCTTTTAAATTCCCAGTATATTTAGCCCATCTCAATGTAATAGGAGAAATTTTTTTCTGGGATATGTCTTTTTAGTCTGCAAAGCGTAACCATATTTGAGATTTTGTCTTGTTTTGTGTCTGGAAATAAAAATTACTATGTAGCTATCCTTATCTTTCAAAGTTCAGTCTATCACCCTGGATAATTATATCCTACTATCTAAGAATCTGTTTAATAGTAAAAGCAATTACAGACTACTCATTTGAAAAATAGGATATTAAAAATTTGGTTAGAAAAACCAGTGAGATAAAAACTCTCTTAATTTTCCATGCACTTATTTTTTTAATTATTATTCCCATAGCTTTATAGTTTGACAGTTACAGAAATATTTTACTTACTGTTGGTATCCAATAAAGCATTTTTAAGTACTTTCTTGAAATGAAAAATCATCTAGTTTGTACCTCAAAAATTTGCAATGGAAGATGAAGAATGAACTCAGTGGTTCAGAAGGTATTTAACATTCACTTGTGATATTTTGGCTATCATCAGGAAATGCTTCCAAATTACTAAGAGTATTTCACAGTTCTTTTGAAAAAGAACATTTTCACACACTTTCAGTTTTAAAGATTCCACATATTTGTGAAAAGTGGTAATTTAAAATAACCTTTCTGTTTCAAATCATCCATATTAATTTCATATCTAGTGTTGCATTTGTCTTAACCCTGAAGTAATGGCTGGTGATGCAAGAGCTGTAGGACATCTGAAGAAATGAACGGAATGTTTTTAGGCTCAGGCTTAGGCCATGTTTCATAATTTTATTTCACCAAAAAAAAGCAAAAGCAAATACTTCTTGCTGCAATCAGCATATATTTTCCATCTTGAATACGAAGACCCATTTTAATTTAATTTTTGTGTGAGTGCTGTTAGCACACTCTCCCATGGGTGCAGAGAAGACAATAACTTTTCATATGTGAATTTAATGTACAGCTTTGTACTAGTGTAACCCTAAATCGTTATGATTAATGACCTGCCCATTGCATTTTTGTAAGGGCTGGAAGTCAAATATATGAGTTAAAATATTGGTCTCGTTGAAGTCAAGAACACAATTCCCATTGACAAGAAGTTTCAGAGTTTCATCTACTACACTTTGTGTCACATTGTTCTTGATTATCCATTCAGGAGATAATATGAGAGATGAAAAATATCTACTATTATCTATTCATATTATTTTAGATAAGCTGCAAACAGATACTGTTTCTTATATGTAAGTGTTCTTGCTTTGCACAAAGAAATCTGGATTTCAGGTATCTCTGTCAAAATCAAATGAAAGCAACATATTAAATTGATGCTTCTCTTGTGTACACTTTAGATATGCACACAAAAAAATGTATATACAAGTTTCAGTAATTATGCATTCATAAATATAAATATCAGTTTTGAATATTTGATTGTGCAACGATGTGAAGATTAGAAATTTAATTTTTTTCCTAAGCCTGAAAATTCTTTAAACAGTCTCCTAGAAATCACAGACCAAAACCAGTTTTCAGTTCTAACTAAATAATGGTTCAATCAGTCTTACATATCTAGTAAGTATGGAAGTATAATAGTAAGTAAAAATAAATCTAATACTAAGTAAAAGGTAAGAGATATAAAGGTTTTGCCACATGATCTTTCCTTTGGCACACTGTGTGGAGTCAGTGTTGCAGAGCCAGAAGCAGGACAAGCCAAGGCTGTACCAACAAAGCAACTTTCTCTGGTAGCAGTATTGCCCTCATGCAGGACAACACGCTTGTACAGCTCACCCTCTATCACAACATGGCACCAAATACACAGATTAGGAAAATAAATATCAGCCTCAACTTGATTCAGCATTACTACCTGTTACATATATATATATATATATATATATATATATATCCACTAAAGCCCTTTGTCTTCAGGTGTTTCTGTGCTATTATATTTGCCTCCATTAACCATCCTGTCTCAGAATGTTCCACTTAATGTGCCAGTGTGTCCTCCTAACTAAAATCACAAAGATTACCAAACACACAAAAAAAAAAAAAAAAAAAAACCAACCCCTGCTGCCAAAAATTTCTAAGACACCAAGGGACAGGATTTATGCTTAAGCTGAGTTCTGTGACTTCATGTACCTGTATGTAAAACGAGCATTTACATGGAATGTTATTATAAACAAATTTTGTGAGACTCAATATCTCAATACCTTCAGTGAAGGGCATACACAATTATCATAACATAATATTAATGCAACTATATAAGGTAATACACAGTAAACTGTAAAGCTGCATTACATTATGTTTTAACCATCTAAGGAAAAATTAAACACAAGCTATTAGATAAAACTTTGATGCCATAGAGAAGAGACTGATCCTAAACTGCTATGCTGTAAAACAAGTGCTCCATAGCATCAGAGCAACGATAAATTCCTGCTGTTTGACTGCCCTGACCCTCAGCAGCAGCATTTCTCATCTATTCCTGTCCCTAGTACATCAGTAGGGGTTGGTTCAGTGCTGCCATCAGAAAAAAGGGACCACAGCTGCAGACAGGGTTTTTACCTGAACAGCCTGATTCTATCGGGATTTGAATGCCTGTTCTTCCCAGCGAAATGCTGAATTTGTCAGGAGAGAATCATGTCAAATGATGGGCAGAAATTTCTATATGTACCCGTGCAGCTGACTTAGAATAGCATGTAAACAGTAATTTGTAACTGTAACTATTACAGAGAGTAGATTAGCAGCTAAAATCCTAAAAAGGCATACTGGAACCCGTCAGCAGTCTTAGAGAAGATACCCAAGGAGGTTTACAGAATCCCATTTTATGCTTTCACTTGCAAGAAGTATGACCACAGAGATAAAAAGCTGACATGTTTCATCTTTTCTCCAACCTCACCAGGTCTAATGGAATTCTGGATATCAATAAAACAAAAGGGTGATTGAATTTTGACGCTCTCCTTGTGAAAGTGAATAATAAAACAGAAAACCTTCATCTTTGACCATGCTTCAAGAGAAATTCCCTGTGTTTTATGTAAAATTACCATTTGATGTAATTCCATTTAAAAATTGGAGATATACACTATTATTTGGTGCTAATTTAATTTTGATTTGATTAGATGTGCTTCAGCTTATTGTCATATTCATTAACTACATTCACTGCAATGGCAGTGCAATGCTAATCTGTTCATTTGGATTAATTTCCCACAGTCAAACAACCTGGGAAGACGTGCTCTTCTGGGGTTTTACAGATATGTAACTTGAGGAAATCTAGTTCTGAATCAAAAATGTGAACTTAAGATTACTGCTGTAAACACAGGTATAAGTAGGTACAAAACGTGGGGACAAAATACTAAAGTTCCAACAAGCTACCAGGCTAATGGCACTTACCATTACTTACCATGATTCACAAATTGATTTTCAGACCTTACATATCTTTATAAAGCAGTTGGGCTTCTTAAATACCATAATTTTTCATAAGCAGATGAGTAAGGCTGAGGTTTAGAGCCTTCCAGCAAACATTCCTCATATGATCCAATCCTCCAAAGAACACACTTACAATATGAACCCCCTCAATTTTGTTTTTCTGCTGTGCATTGTTTCTGAAAATCCTCAAGACTCTCAGGAGCATTCTTATCCTCTATTTCTGAATTCATATGAAGATTCTCACCCTTCAGCACTTCCTTTGCAACCACAGCTAATAGGACTTCCCTTTGTACGTACAGGGGGAGTATGTGCCTGCATCATAAAAAAAGCCAGTGATTTTTTTTTAATTCAAAATGCAATTAAAACTGATGATGGGATAACCTTACCTCATTCTTTTGAGGTCTTCTGCTTAAATTTCTCTTGATTCAGAATAGAGACTGACACAAAAATGAAATGAAATCTTATAGGTGATCCCAGACCCATCTACAGAACCAGACGTGAATCCAGGGCTACTCAAGATTCAGTACTGCATGTACAGGTTTGAAATACCACGTGCCTGGGTGAAGGAGCAGCTTAAAGAGAACTTTGTGTACCTCACTATCTTTAGATCTCAAATGCTCAACTCAAAAACTTGTTCGGAAAACAGTACCTGCCCATTATGAATAGTCATGGTCTTACCAGAGGGTCGCTCTGAAGGACTCTCTAACCAAGAGCCACCACTTCAATGCTGATTACTTTTAACAGAGGTATTTCTGTGTTGAACTGAGAAAAGAAAAACACAGATAATATAAACAAAGGATGTTTGGATAAAAAGATGTGATGTTTACCAAAAAAGCTGAACAACACCAAAACCGTTCTTGTGAATTCTTGCTCAAACAGGAATTAATCCTGAGCTTGCAAGAAAGACTTTAAATTTTATGATAATTATTTTAAGAGCAAAATGCTGGTAAGAAAGCTTTAGAAAAAGAAACCCAAATACCTAACAGTAGCAAGTTGTCTATTGATAATTTATATTTTAATTACAAATGGACTTGATCAGAATGCAATCTGATCTTGACAGAGAAGAGCACCATAGGGCTCTTATTACCTTTATTACAAAGAAGCAGCTACATAAAGTTTTTACTCAGCCACCGACTGCCACAAGGTGTCCTCTCCCAGTAACTGTACTCTAACAGAGCCAAGGTTTAGTGACACCCTTTCAAATGGATTTTTGCCATTAAATTGCAATCTCAATCTCTGAGTTTAAGTGACTCTTCTCCTCTATTATACTCATCTAATTCTACAATGCAGGTATTTGAATATGATTGGGAAAACTACTTAGATGTCTGAACATCTGGAAGTAAAGATTTTTGTTACCACGTTACCATTGTATGGTAGTGTGCAAATTTTTTTCAGAATAAAAAATGTACAGCTACAGCTATATAGATTCTGTGGTGTTTACAATTTTAAACAAAGGCATCACATACCTTGCTACTAAAGGTGTCATCAAAACTTCAGATTTGCCATACTATTTCTTTTTTCAAAAGCCATCACTACATCAATGATACTTCGCTTCTATTAGGCAGGTTTGTTATTCAGCCAGGAAAGGCAGTGGTCTTTCATATCTCTGTTCCTTTTGGTTGTTGTTTCAGCATTTATCTAAGATCACACTGCAAGGTGTGCTAGGTCTGAGTTCTCACTGTTTGCTTTGATATGTTTTCTGAACAGTTCAGACCCTATTCTTTCTTGCCCCAAACCTCTGAGCACCTCACTAAGTAAGCATTGCTCAGGACCCTTTTACTTAAAATTATATCCTACTCAACAAATTCAATCACTATGCAGAATGGATCAAGCATCCTAGGAAAGTTCTTTAAAAACCAACATTCCGTTCAAGTAGAAAAGGGATGAGGGGAAAGGAATAATAATGCTAAAATCTGTAGGTCTTTTAGTGAATGCAAAGAAGAACCCATTCAAATTCTTAATCCAGCCTTAATCTGTTCTGAGTGGTAACTAAGAGGGGAGAGTGGGAAAGAAGGGATCAAATGTCTCCAAGAATATACATTTAGGAGAAAAATTATCCATGCCCATTAGGACTAGTAACATCAAGAGAAATATAATTTTTTACTATAAACCTTGTTATTTAGATTGAAATTACTCCTCTGCTTCCCTGTGCAAAATATTCACAAAAGAATGCAAAAAGAAAAAAGACAGTTATTTCTTTCTGTCTCGTTCCTTTTAAGCCGAGTGGCCAACAGGACAGAAAAACTGCTAAAAGTACACGTGAATTCATAGTTGTTCCTTGACATTTAAAAGAAATGTACCCTGAATCAAGTTTTTCCTTTATGAATTTAGCTAAAGAAATCCATAGGGCTTAAGGGCAAGAGTAAACACACAAATAATCTCTTGCTAGCTTTTTACAGTGTTTCCTTTCAAGTAACAGAAATTTAAGCTTTGAGTTATAGTAGTTCCTTCACAGTCATTAACAGGTGTTCGTATTTTGAGTTCAATGTCAAAAAAAAAAGTATTTCATTTTTTTCCCGCTGTCAAGGGACAGCACTCAGACATTTTCTTAGGTCTCCTGTGTATTGAGTTTTGAGATTTGCACCTACCAGTGCAAATGGATCTTGGGAAGTTAAGTGTCAGAACAGCAAATCTAGGGGCTCTAAGGTCACAGCGACTGTTGTATAATGTCACTGACACCACAGTTACTGTTATTACAAAATTCAGAACCATCCTGCACATCAAGACCACCCTCCTACGAACACTTAGAAAACTATGGTTCCATAAAGGTTCTGAACAGCAGCCACACAATTTATTAGAGCATGGAAAGAGGTATCTGAAACCAGCAGCTGATCCATTTCAATCATTTGTTGAGATGTAGATAGACTATGGAGTCAGTTCTTTAAAAATGAGGTTCGTGTCCTGTAAAGTCAGATAAGGATCTCTGCTGCTGTGCTTTGCTTACCAAGTTTGTTCTGTGCAGCCACCTTCAAGCAGTGTCTCATTCTGTTGGTTTGCAGGTAGCAGGTTGAAATATTAACAAGTGGAAAAGTCAAACCTTCAAGAAAAAATAAAGCATCTTGAGCATTTTTGTCTCATGTCACTTTCTATTTTATATCTTACAAAACAGTGTCACTTTGACAAATATTTTATGTTGCTTTTTAAGTCTCTATCTTGAAAATTTCAGAGATGTTTGAACAGTAATGCCCAATGATCAGATAGACATCTGTCGAACAGTAATACACAATGCTCAGACAGACATCTGTCAAGCCCACACATAGCAGAAGCAATGATTTCCTGGGGCTGGTTTGGGACAGGCTGATTGATCAGATATTCTCTTTCGCTGTGACCTTCCGTGGAAGTCACAAGCAGAGTGTTTGCAGACTACAGCTGCTTATTCATCCTCAGCCAAATCCAGATCTCTGAAAATTCAGAACAGTCCTATATGCATAACAGAGAAAACCACCATGGCAATGCAGATCCTGGAAAGAAGAACAGCCATATTTTCCTAGTAACAGTATCGCAAATATACTGCAAAAGTAATTACAACACTTCAGCCAATATTCTATCATTATGTATCAAGTGCAGGATTTTCAGTTCTTCCTCACTGACAAATCTTTTAAAATCTTATCTGACATATGTCATGGTGTCTTTCTTTTTTCCTTGCTAGTATGGTTGCAGATATGAACAATAAAGTGTATTTGCATAGTATCAGGGTTTTTCTGGCCATTTGTTTTTGGGTCTTTTTACATGCAAGATGGAACAAAATCTTTAATTCTAAAAAAGGTAACTATTCAAAATTTGAGTCACTAAATAATGAAACACTTACATGTTCAAAATAGGCTACTACCCTCAGTGAGGTTGTCATTCTGCCACTCATTTGGACATACCTCTAATTTTGAACATGGAGCCATCGAACCCAACTCTTGCTTGAAGACAGCAATTAAATTCAGCACCTTGCTGGATCAGAACCCAAAAGAAGTTCCTTTCAATCTACAAGGGCAGCCATTAGAAAGACTCTAGTTTAAAACACAAATAAGAATTTTAACATATTTACATCTCTGCTGTACTTCTTGTACCTAGAGACAAATAATCTTCAGGGTACATACTACAGCACATTGGAAACCACAACATTATATTACTCACCCAAAGTCATGTTTTAATTCAGTGGAAGTAACAGGAAAAAAATCTGTTTCTCAATATTTATTAAATATACCACCTCCTTTTCTGTTATCCTTCCCTTCCATTTCTGTTCTCTCCTATCACTCCCTCCCACCCCTTTCTCCTGCAAAAAGATTTAATGAAAAATATACAGAGAGGTCAAGGACAGAGACTTTTACTACTGATACACAGAAAAGGCTTACAGTTAAGTACTGACAAGTTTAATCAGGAGTCATCCACCTATATTCTCTTTCCTAAAAAAGATAAAATATTCACCAGCAAATACATACTATGGCCTCAGTGTATCCCATCAGTGACAGGCTATTAAAACAGCAGTGTAATCTACTACCCTTCATTACTATCCTTTGTCTAACTGAACATTTGTTTCACTTCTATCTAACCATTCAGTATTACTTTCCATTTCATACCATCCTTAGTATTTCTGGAAAAGATTATTTATTTCTAATTTGTATGACATACAGCACAGTAAATAGAAAAAAATACGTTTTTTGGATATTTTATTTCTTTTTGGGCTGTATTTGCCTATATTTTTTTTATTGCAGCTCTACTCACAGGCATTGCCCTCAAAGAACTATGACTGCTGCATTTACAGTGTTGCTCTCTATATTACTTACTTTTCTATTTTTGTCAGTCTCTTTGGATTCTTTAAGGGATCTCATTGATGAGGAGACAATGGAGCTGACACTTTAATTCAGCACTATGCAGTCTATGCTTCTGCAAGTCCTTAAAGTACACTGAAAATCCAGACCATCCTATTCTTGATTTAAAAAATTGGCTCTAAAAGTATCCAGGTTTTTCCTGGTCTCAGGTTTTGAATGTATTTGAAATAGGAAGGGGGAGAAAGGAAATACTAGTTTTAAAACACCCACAGGGTTTCAAACCAATATTATTGTTCAGCCATATCACAAAATTTTAAGGGAGGGTTTTGAATGAAACAAGGATCAGATGTTCACATTCTCCACAAATGAACTTTCCAATTCCACTCAGCCACAAAATCTTATGTGTTAAAACCACCTTCTTAATCAGGTAAGGATTGGGGGGGCGGATATAAAAAAAAAATGGAACTGTTAGCAAGGTGAGCAGCTTATTCCAAGGTTGAAAAAAAAGGTTCACATGGTCCTAGTAGTCTCACACCCTGCAATAGTCAGGCAATAACCTCCTGTGACACAGAAGCATCCAGGAATCTGAGAGTAGGGAATGGCTGGCCATTGATGACAAATGAAGTCTTAATTCAATTCCATCTGAGATTAGTAATGAAATAACAATTTCTTTTCATGCTGGAGGAAATCCTCCATGCATAACTTAGTCTATTAAAGCAAGTTCTCTCCAAATGTACATATATGAAATTTTACAGTACTGCTCCTTCTGACATCCAAATTTATACCTTAGTATAATATATAACTTACATAGACATTAAAATATATTAAAAGATCTATACTACAGATGTATGTGACATCAAATAAGGCCATAATACACAATTGGTTGGGTGTTTCCTCTTTATCAAGCTTGGTTTTCATTACAAACCTGCTCAAACTTAATATATTTGATGCCTTTGCAATGTTTGTCTTTCTTCAAATCAGAATTTTGTCCTTATCTCAGGTATCTTTTAATGGCTTGTTGTGCAGAACTTTACAGGATTCCTTCCACAGTTTCATGAGTGTATTTAAGGCATTTATTAACACTTGTTAAGAAGGTAATTCCAATACTGTGGAATTAACTTTTTTTTTTTTTTTTTTTTTTTTTTTTTAAGAACCAGAGAGATCCTAACTATAATACTTTCTCTATCCCTGGAGCAACAGGACTGAAACATTGTCCTCAGAGCTGAGTCTGGAATTTTTAATTCTGCAGGGACACAGTGTTTTTATTCTTGCTTTAGTCATTCTGACTGACTAATTATCAGAAATAGAATCTGGGCTATCACCTGACCCTGACAACAGAAGTTCTTCGTTTTATATCTAGCTTTCAGATTGCTACTACCACAATGAATGAATCTGCAATGCTCATTGCAGATTCAGAGACACTTATCATGGCTACAGCCACTACCTGATTATGTCTAATCTTCCCTAAACAGATGGCTTTTTTCTGAGAAAACTATAGTAAACTATACTCTTTCGTAGACTTAGTTTTTTTAGAAAATTTAAAATACTGGAAGGACTATTGGGGCATTCTAATTAACCCTGAAAGCATGAAAATGGGAGGTGAAACACTTTGCACCATCTGTAAAAGCAGGATGTAATCAGGTTTAAAGAAACCCAAACACTTAGATGTCCTCTGTAGATGTCTTCTCTGTCTTAGAATGTGCATTTGTTGAAAATTATTACTGTTGTCACTAGACTGTCTAGTCTGAAGAAATGCTCTCTCCTGTACTGTTTTGTTTACAGGTGTTGTCAATGGAGTGCAGAGCTGTTTGAATAATACTGTAGACCTACTGAATATGAAATTGCTCTCTCACCAGAGAAAATGGGAACAATCATGGCAAGTCATTAAGACGTGCTGGTTTCAAGTAAGTTTAGGGGCAAACTCAGAGCAATCCAGTGTTTTTAATGAATATCTCAATCAATAAATTATAAGATATTAAATCTTAAATTCACTCTAAGGTATATAGTACATATTTTTAAAAATTAATGAATTGAGCACAGAATTGTGGCACAGTCAATATAAATCTCAGGAGGGAGGACGGTTTTCGTGGATGTGCTGGACTGGGCCTTGAATTATCTCAGAACCATTTTCAGTTCTGCCTCAACTCCCTCTAGAGCCACATACGTTTCTTTAGACAACATTTCAAAGGTATTTAGCTATTTTGAGATGCATAGAGGTGTCTACTAAAGTTTTGAAAACACTTAATTACTCTAGGCAATTAAATCCTCTTCAATTTGAAAACCGCATCTCAAACATGCCTGTACACAAATTATAAACAGCATAAAGTCTTTTTTCAGACAATACCTTATCTAACACTCAGGCTGATCATCGCACCTCAGCAACTGAATCAACAAATTAAGCCAACACCTCTTCCCTCCTGGGGACAGTTCACTTTCCATACCTGACAGAATTTGAGTTCCTCTGGTTTAGAACACTGTTCAGCCCCCTCATGTCCCATGGTCACTAAATAGAGAATTTTGAATAGATATATGCCTTTTGGTTACCACAGCAAGTCCCATCATTTAACCATGGATATCCATTACTGAGCTTTCTACATACTTTCCCCCCCTCGGTATTGCTAGGGGATAAATTAATTAATGTTCTCTGAAGAGATTCTAACTGGATCAGACAGTGTCATAAGAAAATTGTGAGCAGAATCATTTGTTGTGTTAAGGCCAGACATATTCTAAGAGAAAACAGAATGCAGTTTCTTCTCTGTATAAACAATTGGGACTTCAGAAACATTTTCATTTAATTGTTTACTCACAGAAAGATTCTAATTAGTGCAAATCACTGAAGATCATGATCATCTTACACCATTTGGAAAATCCATTGACAATAACAGTCTTTCACTTTCCTTAACCCTTCCTGGTTAAGCAATTTAAAATCAATCTAAGTGACAGAGCAGATAGAAGTTATACTCTACTTAAAGCCTGCCAGGCCCTAGAACATAAAGTCCAGAAGAGGGAGTAATTCCCAGAGACTTTTTTTCTTTTTTTTTCAAGTAGGAATAATGTATAAGTTTACCTTCAGGACAAGAGTGATAGCTTGTATGGGATCTCTTAGCTGCCTTAATCAAAGACTTTCTATATGTAGCCCAATGCACTGGGCTACAACTGGAAATAAAAAGGGGAGTATGAGAACAGCTGAGGATAGTAACTACAACTACTGATATGATTAGATCAGGATGAGTAAATCCAGTGGACAAATACACTGCTTACACTGATGTACTGGGTGCTTTCCAAGAAACACAGAATTGTTAGGGTTGGAAGTGACCTCTGGAGTTCATTTAGTCCAGCCCCCCTCCTCCCAAGGCAGGGACACCTAAAACAGGAACATGTCCATGCAGATTTGGAATGTCTCCAGAGAAGGAGGCTTCATGATCCCCTTGGGCAGTCTGTTGCAGTGCTTTGCCCCCCTCAATGTAAAGAAGTTCTTCCTCATGTTGAGGTGGAACTTGTATTTTAGTTTATGGCCATTGCTCCTCATCCTGTCACTGGGCACCAGTGAAAAGGGTCTGGCACCACCCTCTTGATATCTTTGAGATATTTATTTGCATTAATGAGATTCCCTCTCAGTTTACTCTTCTCAAGACAAAACAGGCCCAGCTCCCTCAGTCTCTCCTCATAAGAGAGGTGCTCCACACCCCTGATCACCTTTGTGGCCCTCAACTGGACCCTCTCCCATAGCTCTTTGTCTTTCTTGAACTGTAGAGACCAGAAATGAAAACAATACTCCAGATGTGGCCTCAGTAGAGCTGAGCAGAAGGGCAGGATCACCTCCCTTACCTCCTGGCCACTTTCTTCCTGGTGCCTCCAAGGATACCATTGGCCCTCCTGGCCACAAGGGTACACTGCTGGCTCATGGTCAACTTGTCATCCACAAAGACTTCCAGGTTGTTCTCAGCAGCACTGCTCTTTAGTAGGTCAGCCCTCAACCTGTACCAGTACTTGGGGTTATTCCTCCCCTGCTGCAGAACCCCACATTTGCCTTTGTTGAACTTTCCAGCCAATCAAGGTCCCACTGAATAGCCAGCACAGCCTTCAGGTGTATCAGCCACTCTTCCCAGTCTCATATCATCAGAAAGAATGGTGCAAAACAGACCACCCTTCTATCCCTGAAATAACATACAAGATCCACATCAGCACAGACAAAAGCCCTCAGGCACAGCAAAAAGTTGTAGGGGAACTAACAGGTAGTCATGAGTAAAGAAATATGGGATATGGGACCCTTAAGGTCTCAGTTCCACCTCACGGAGGCTAAGTGTAAGGCTTTAGTGTTCCTTAAAAAATCTCTAGTTTCCAATTTTGTATGAACAGTCTCACCACTGTCCTTGCAGAAGTCATGAAAGAGTCCCCAGTGCAAAGCACCAGCCAGGTTGTTTTCCCAACAATTTCACAGGCAAAATCCTTGGCCTTTGAGTGCTCTTCATTTCTCCCTAATAACTGTCAAGTATTCTTGATAGTGGTGCCATGAGTTATGGCAGTGGAATACAGGTACAGGCACTCAGACACTCACTGAATACTCATAAGCATCCAATACTATTTACAACACTGCAATCTCACCTAACTCCTTGTGAGAGACTATCCCAACAACTCTCTACACTGTGAATGCCAACAGGGGAGAACAAATAGTTTCCCGTTCGGGGCAGCTGTAGAAAAGAATGCAACACAGACACATATTCTATTGCAGTAAAATCTAGGATGATATTAAAAAGGAGGGGAAAACTAAGATTTCCACTGCTGGATACCTTGCAGTCATTTTTAGGCATGCTGCTCACATAGCACTATTTGTTACAAATTCTTGCACAATGCAACAGGACAGTTAGTGGAAGTAGAAACTATCCCTGAATAGTCACTGGCCGAAAATATAGCTTGTATATAGAAATATGATGGCCCTCAGTATCACAGGAGAAGCAAGTCATAGAGGAAGTAGCTAAAAACTGAATTTATGGTATCACATATCGCTCATGAGGCAAGCCAAAACGAGGGAATGTAGTAGAGGATGGTTTGAAGAATTTAAGTAAAAGTTTCTGAGTCTGGAAAGACAGTCTGATATATTGGAAGGAAGTTCATTCAAAATGGATGGTAAAAAGGCAAAGAAAATATAACATGCTTCAAATGTGAAGGAATTTGATAGTTTGATGGAATGCATATTTAAGCTGCGTGTATATTTTAGCAATATAGCTTAGAAAAAGTATTTGTGGAAGGAAATTAGGTTGCTGAACTTTTTTGGATCCATGAGACATTTCAGAAAATAGTCCATCAAGTTGGTCCCCCAGTGTTCTCAAAAGCCAAATCCCATCAGACATGTTAAAAACAAACAGTGAGAAAATAGTGTGAATTCGTAATAATATAAAAACACTATGTATTAGACTGTTTTATATGCAGAGAATTTGTCCTTGAAATTCAAACCATGTTGAAACTATCTGCCCTGACATCTACCAAAGTAGAATCTGCTGAATTTCTCTAAGGAATCAAGTCACATGTGGCACCTAAAATCTCTTATGTTATAAAAGGAGGAAAATGCTTTATTAGAACCACTGGATGTACATCACAACTCACAAAAGCAGCTAGTAAAATGAAAGGAGATGAAGGCAGAAATATGGTGTTATTGAACAGAATTGTTCTCACCATTTTATGTGTGATTAAGACACATGAAAATAAGAGTATTTGGAGAACTCGTCAGATGACCATAAAATCCTACTTCCACCCACTCAGCAAGTAAGCAAGCAAATGTTTCTAAAGTGGCCTGGAGGACATACTTGTAATGCGTGACAAGAATATATGAGCCAACTTACACTGGTAAGCAACAAGAAAAGCCTGGGGATTTTATTACACACATTTAGAGAAAGCAGCATTCTTCACCTTTAAGCACAAATACTACAGTTATATATACAACAACCTTCATATACCACCTTGGTCATGACCCAGTGTCAATACTACACTGTGATTAGAAATCTTAAACATAAAACCAGATGGGCTTGAACACTGCAGAGCAAAAGCTGAGTCTTTCATAGCCACTGAAAATATAAATACAATAAACTTTAATTTCAGTAGAAGATCAAATTTGCCTTTGAAAATTTCAGCATAGAAGATTTACCTCTACCTCTTATCAAAACACAGCCATCAATTAAGGTTTTGAGCTGCTTAAAAGATCATGGAAGGTTTAGTTAAAATTATGTTGTGTCATCTGGTGTGGCTGTAAGAGCCATCTCATATTTTTCTGGAAATGTAGAATGGAGATGTTTTACTTTCTATTGTCCTCCCCTCTCAATTAAAAAGAAATCCTGATTTCTAGATACAACAAATAAGCAACTGAATTTAGAATCACAGAATTATTTGTGTTAGAAAAGACATCTAAGATCATCCAGTCCAACTAGTAACGCAGCACTGCCAAGTCCACCATTAAATTGCATTCTGCAGTGCAACATCTACGTGTCTTTTAAACATCTCCAGCGACGGTGACTCCACCACTTTCCTGGGCAGCCTTTTCCAATGTTTGACAATCCTTTCCATGAAGAAATTTTCCCCAAGATCCAATCTAAACCTTCCCTGGCTCAATTGGAGGACATTTCATCTTGTCCTATTGCTTCTTACTTGGAGAAGAGACTGACCCGCCACCTGGCTACAATTCCCTTTCAGGTATTTGTAGAGAGCAATAAGGTTGTCCCAGTGCCTCCTTTTCGCCAGTCTAAACAAACCCAGCTCTTTCAGCCACTCCTCACAGGATTTGTGCTTCAGACCCTCCACCATCCTCACTGCCCTTCTCTGGACTCACTCCAGCACCTCAATGTCTTTCTTGTTCTGGAGGTCCAGAACTGGACACAGGACTTGAGGTGCCACCTCACCAGTGCTGAGTACAGTGGGACAACCACTTTCTTGGTCGACCTGGCCACACTATTCCTGACACAGGCCAAAATGCCACTGACCTTCTTGGCCATCTGGGCACACACTGGCTCATGTTCAGCCTGTCAATCAGCACTCCCAAGACCTTTTCTGACATGCAGCTTTCCAGCCACTCTGTCCCCAGCCTGTAGCACAGCTTGGGGTTGTTGTGACCCAAGTGCAGGACCTGGAACTTCACATTGCTAAACCTCAGACAATTGGTCTTGGCCCATCGATCCAGCCTGTCCAGATCCCTCTACAGAGCCTTCCTGCCCTCCAGCAGATCAACATGCTTGTCCAAACCAGTGTCGTCTGCAAACTGAGGGTGCCCTCAAACACTTGGTCCAGATCATTGATAAAGATATTAAACAGGACTAGCCCCAGTACTGAGCCCTGGGGAACACCACTGGTGACCAGTCATCAACTGGATGTGACTCAGTTACAATTAAATGGCTTTTCATGTTTCCAAAGGAACTGCAGCTGTCACACTTAAATGGGTATTCTATAGGAGTTTCTACAAGAGGTCTGTTAGAAACAAAGCAACATTAACAGAAATATACTTCCAGAAACCCCTGTCAATCTCTAATTTATGTCTGTTTAAAGTACAGTTGTACAGTTGCAGTCAATTTTGCAATTCAAATGAGTTTGTACATACTCCTAGTCTGTCTGGAATTACTATGGTTATAATATAAAAGGATCAAGAGAGGCATGAAATGAGCATTGAAACAGAAAGCTCAAATGATTGAATCTCTCTCTGAAAAGAAAAATTAGAACTGTCTCTCCTTCATTTAGTAATAATCAAAAATAACTCACAAGAATATTGGGAAACAGCATGGGAAGAAATCTTAAAATTGTGTCCACTGAATGGAAGTAAAAGCAAACAATTGCTCAAAGATCAAACACAATGAAAAAAAATGGTCTCATTATTTCAGTAAAAGTTTATGCAAAAAGATAATAATCTTAGCTTAAAATAGAGACAAAATATACAAAACAGAAAATAGCAATATATTTTAAACCCACCAGAATATTTACATTAAAATCTAATTATTATTATTATAAAAATTGGTGTAACCTTTGAAAAGTGTCATAGCTGCAATTCTGCTCTATGAGTAGGACAAGTCAAACCTTCCACAGTATATAACCACAGTATATATGATTATGTACCTATGCAGTAATGCTGCCTGTGGGGATCCATCTGTACATTGTGTGGATACATGGCTACTTATTTTAATTATTCTTACTTGAGATTTGTAAAAAGAAAGCCTGCAGTTCACCACAAATTTATTTACACCTAGTGGCTTGCTTCTAGGAACATCATAAAAATGTTCAATACAACTGACACAAATGTGGAAAAGGAGAATGTGTGTGCTTTCCTTTAGAAAGGGTAAAATAGAATCATCTCAACTCAGAGCTCCTGTCTTTTTACAGTTAGAAGATCTGATTCTACTCTTATTGAACAGGTAGCTGATAAACACAAGTATATTCTACAGGCATTAATAATCTCTTTGATTCCATTTTTACTTTCACATAGTTGCTACTGTCACATGCAGATTACGCTGCTGTGAAGTCACTCACTGTGTGACACTTTGCTTTTAAATTCTTGGGAAATAAATTTTCCTCTTAGTTGCAGACTCACACAATAATCTTCCATAGACCATAGAAATATCTCTGCTAAATATCAGGCACATGTGTGTGTGTTTACTGTTGATTCCCAATTTGAGAATGACATTCCTAGTAGTTTAGACCAGGAAAAGAGTTGTTTCAAACATTTACCATATTATTTAGGATGTCATTATTGTATAACCCCTGATGCCAAGCCCATGGCGACATCTAAATTCAGTAAAGTTGGACAAATTGCTGTAGCCATAATAATCATGAGCAGGAAAGGATGCTCTAGCAAGAGTACATTAATACATTGAGAGGACATATCACTTTATTCTGGGAAGCAGTTATAAAATATGATAGGGTTCAAGCAACTTCTATGCTTTCAAATACTGCACAAATCATCCAAAATGTTGGAATGATACTTGCATATGAACACATATATATTGCTTGTATACAAAATAAATGAATAATTAAAATATGTAAAGAAAACAGCCTAAGCTGTTTGTTTCACTCTTTAAAATAACAGGCTTACATAGTGCAATGAAATATTTATTCACCGTGCTTTCCTTTTGCTGATCTATTTTTCTGAATTGATTACCTCTGAAAGCTTTCCTGACATGAGCTTTTGTATGCTGACAAAAGGGAGGTGAAGCGAAGCATCTTGATTAGCTACAATGCAGATCAGCTTCTAGGCAAGCCAAGCAGACCAGGAAAAAGAGAGAGCATGTGGCCACAAGACTACATCTGCACTAAATTAGGTTTTATCCACCCTCATGTTTTCACAGAAAAACTAGCAGATAATACTTACCGATGAGCTTTTAAATTCCAGGTCAGTTCTTTAGAGAAATAGTAACAACAAGAATGGTTAGATGTGATTGTGAAAGCTGTAGTTATTCTAACGCTTTACGTGCTGCCTCATACTCTGTGGATTTCAAACAAGAGCCATGCCTTGAGCCTTGTCTTGTTTCCTAAGACTCCCTAACCTTGGCAAACTTCCATTATACTCAGCTGCAACTACCACAGTGTACCTTGTCTATTCACATGTCCCTGAAAAAATACACTTTTAAACAAAAAACCACAGAGTTTTATGACTACCTACTGAATTTAAAAGGCAAGTAAGACTTGTTGAACTACTACTGCATATTATAATATCCTCCAAGGGAGCATATTGTCAGTCCCATACATGAGTATCCAGCTCTACAACTAAGTTCAGCCTTCTAAAGCCTATGAATACCACTGCTTACACTGTGCATGAAGATGGGAAAAGATATAACAGCCACAACTGTTTGGCTGCTGTTTTAAATAGCACTAACCAGGTGCTTTATCCCTGTATCACTAACGTCCTTTCCAGCTGAACCCACTGAAGCTTTAGTAATTGTTCTGCAACAGATTATGAATAGTTATGTGTTACACATATATATATACACCTATTTATTACAAGTAGTTATGTGTGTTATCTGCCAGCAAAATAAATGAGACCACTTTGCTTCCATTTAAAGTTATGCTGTGATTTGATAAACTAAACCCAAAGTAGACATAGATGTTTATTTTATACATTGTTCTCATTCAATCTCAAATCTTTTAGGATTTGGAAATTATTTTTTTTCTGCTTTGTAGGCAAAATCTAGTGAAAATAATACATAGTAACAAATAACCCTTTCCTGAAATTGTAGTTTCATGGGTTTATTATTTCCTAATTTACAAAAAAAAAAAAAAAAAAGTACTATTAAAAATTATTGCTAAGTTGTCTAACAAGTCACCACTGACTCACAACAAGCTTCATCAAACAGCTGTATCATGCAAGAAAATAAAGAAGAACCAAAAAAAAAACCAAAAAAGGCCCAAACAAAAACACAACACATTTGCTGATATATTATAGATATTATGTCCCATCAAGGGAAAAAGAAATAAAAGTGCTAACATGTAAAGATCACCATTACAATGATAATCCTTGGTAACTACAGCCTGCGTATGTCAGTGTCAGCTAATTGCTGAACAGCTTAGAGGGGACCTGGGGTGGACTTTGGGCCAGATCAGTCTCTACAGTGATCTTGAATCTTTTCTGCAGGCCACAAATCATGTAATTTATCTGCCTTATAGTGAGTCCAATTGATGCTGGGACATGGAAGATGAGACAGACCAAAACCAAAAGGATGAAAGTGAAAGGGTAACAGCATCTGTTTTATGCATCTTGCTCTAGCATTCTTCAGCTGTGATCCAAACTGAGATCTAGCAATCGCTTGGTTCCTCCTAAATAAACTGCTGTTCTCTGAATATACTATATCCTTCAGTAAATTCATTAAATAATTCTAATTTTCTACAGAAATGGCAATCCTGTCCAAACTTTAGCTCTGCTTAAAGTTACCTATGTAATATATGTTGAATGAATTATCAAATGTGGCTGTGAGTGAAATGAAATGTCAGACTTGCACCTATGCATGGCAGACAATTAAGATGGATTATTTACTGTAGGATTTGTATGCCATGCATGCTAATTCTTTCCTTAACAGAAAGTAGCTAACAAACACCACAAAGGACTGATTAGCCCTTCTGCATCAGCTGTATTTCAATCAGGACATTCCTTATATCTAGTGATGTGCATTTTATACACGCTGATTGTTTTCCTCTCTATGTTGTTTTTTCTCTCTCTTAATTTTCTTTTTTTTTTAAAAAAAAAAGCTTTCAGTAACAGAAATGGAAATGGTTTTTATACTGTACCTCCTTGGGCCACTTGCTTGAAAACTAAACCATGTGGGGAGGCAGAAGGACTTCAATTTCAATGACAATTTATGATCTCTAGTTTTAATTCTAGCAATTAATTCTTAAAATTATTTTTAATGCTAGAAAACAAAAACCCCATCAGTGTACAGTACAGACCTTCATGTAGGCTTCATTCTGCAGGCTTCTTTCTGCACAGATCCTCATGTCATGAGTTAATTTAGTGCTTTTTAGACTGTTCAATATATTTCACAGAAGTCCAGGGACTATGCATTCACTAATAGCAGCCCCCAAGAGAAAAGGCCAAGAAAGGAGCTAATGATAATAATTTCATTCTCCAGCTAGGCTACAAACTCTGAATACATTCCCAAACATCCAAAATGTTGACCTTTGCAAGCTGTGGGTGACACCCAATCTGGAAAATAAAATGTAAAAGAGTCCCTATGCTTTAGGAATCTGATCAGAACCAGAAAGTTAGAGTACCTCTGGTTATCAAAATGCACCATCGCTGCAGATTTGAGAATGTAGGAATTTTGCCAGGAATACAAACAGAAGCTGCCTTGGCATCCTTAAAATCTCCAACTCTAAGAACAGTTCAGTGAAGATGTTCAACTGCATAGCCATAAAAACCAGCTAGAATTTCAAACACAAGATCTGCCTGCAGAAGTCAGTCAAGACGAACTGCTAACAGTGTATTCTGTTTACCCACGTAATTCTGTTTTCCCTGTTGAAAAGCAGGATAAGGGAGAGTTAATATCTCAATTACCTGATCCTACCCAAATATAACACTCTTTAAATAGAGCTACCTAAGTTGGGTTTTTTTGGCCCAGTCTGTCTGTGATGTGAATGTTATGCCATCATTTGTCTCAAAAATCATCATTCAGTTGCAGTTTTATGAGGAGACTAAGTCTGGATGTTCTTTTGTTGTACATATGGAATCCTCCCCATGACAAAGAAATGCATTCCTAGTTTTGGTGTTCTTGAAAGGTTATCACCCAACATAACCCCAAGGCGATTTTGCTGCTTAGACTGACAAAAACCCCAAAAACTATATTTATTTTTTAGTATCATCATTCAATACTTCATACTTTCCTTTTATATTGTTATTTAAACATATCCAGATATTCAGTTAAAATGAAAGTTATACTTTAACAATAGTTGTAAAATATAATTGCCGATGGTGACATAGAATACCTTGCAATTATGCTTCACAGCTGTAGTTTGGACTCTTGGTCTTAGACTACCTAGGCAGTGCTAGGTGCTAGATAGAGACTGGCAGGTAAGCCGGCCTGCCCAGCAGAGCTGCTAGTCTGCACTTCTGACCAGATGAAATCGATGGTTAAACAGACAAATAGAAATAGGATGGATGGCAAGTGAACATGAAAATGAGTGTATTAGCAAAGCTAGATCAGCACAGAAACAGCTACAGAACTCACGGGCACAGTGTTAAGATTGACAAGTCTTCAATCAAAACATTCACTCTTTCAAAAGTATTCTTTTTCAAAATCACTTTGCTTTTACCATTAAAGTAACCATGTTCTGGAACTAAGGTAGTTGCATTGCAACAAAATACGTATCTATATCTGAAAATGCATTTCTTATGTAGGTTGTATACATGTGGTGCCTCTCTACAGTTCAGTTCATTGCTTTTAAGTACCTGAATTTTGTAGAAGATGCAACAGGTTACTTCAGAGTGGTTTATTAGCAACTATAGCAAACTTCTGCAATAAGTTCTTCAATTTTGTTCTTAAAATGTTATCTTTTTTCTCTTCAATAAACATGAGAGGGTATTATTGCTCCAATTTAAACATAAGAGGTGAGAGGTACTGCAAATCAGTGACCGTACACGAAAAATACTCCAGGTGATCATCCAAAACTTACTAAGGGTAATAGGAGGATTTCCTGGGGCTCAGCAGCCAACATATGCGCACATCTCAATTCAGTCTCTGACTCAGAGGCACCGATGAGTCACTGTGTTATTGGTGTTGCATTTACAGTCATACATATTCAAAGACTATATTGGTATGGAAACTGTGATGCCCTTCAACATATTGGACCAAGTTGCTGAGCCCAGAACTCCTGTTGCACTAAACAGGGCAGTTCTTGACTGTCCACCTAATGTAGAGACGCACAATTAAGTATGTATTAAGTGCAACTGACTAATTAACTGGTATTGCCTGCAGCATAAAATATGTGTTATACTTAAGTAAAAGGAATATTATACCTTGCTTGATGAGGTGGTTTGACTACTGTCCTTGCTGAAGAACAGACATGTACCAACAAGATCCCATGGTAGAATTTAGGTACTGCTGAAGGGAAACTGAAGTTCAGAGAAGCATACAATGAGCTAGAGGGTGTAGCTGAAAGTACATTACTGCCCAGTTGTAAATGGGAACTTACAAATAGCTGTATGGCCAAAGTGACATGTTAAACTTCTGGAAATACTTTAAATTGGACAATCTAAAGAAATTAATAAAATAATTCAAAAGAAGCTACACAGCAGAAAAACACTTGTAAAAAAGGAATATGAGCAGAATGAATATTACAAAGATCTCATGTAAGAAAAGCTATACAAAAATAACCCATCTGCAAATGAGACATTTATTTCAGTCTGCAAGACAAAAAAAGAAATAAATTCTATCAGGAAAAGTATACAGATATCAAGTTGATATGAATTGATGTACAGCAACTGCAGTCATCAGCTTTGTATGTTGTGGTCTCCTGTGAGAAATAGCCAAAAATTGAGGCAGTTAACATTTCCACAGATTTCCATAGAATAAAGGAAGTCAGTTGAACAAAATACCCTATGAGGTCTGCTAGAAAGTGTAGCGTAAGAAAATACACAGACAACAACAGTGCCATGTGAACATGAGAAGTCACTGGTGCATTGTCTGTACTAGAACACTATTTGATTTGTCCAATGGAAAATTCAGTGGAAATTAAGTATTGCAGAGTAGGTTAAGCTGCAAAGGGAGATTCTGCTTTATAATCTTCACAATGGTTTTGTTTGTCATTCAACCTAAGGCAGCTCACAGAACCAGTATCTAAGTTAGACTAAATATGTATGGAAAGCAAATCAAGGGCATTACTGTGTCTATGGAAAGGAAGCAGTCCTTGCAAACAGAAACAGACAAAGTAAAGTATTAAATAATTCATATAGTTGAGCACTTTGCAAAAAATGCTCACTGTGAATTGCATATGGATATCTGGTTCTATGACTGGAAAACTGATCTTGAAACTCAAAAAAATTTGTGTCATTAATTTTAAATTCAAAACAATATTGAAAAGAATTGTATGAAGATCAACAAATAACTACAATTATTGTGGAAAATTATGAATAAAACATTAAATTGCAGGCTGTAAGTCCCTAGGCACTTTACACTATTAAATGCATTTCTATTTTTGTATCTCAACTCTCTCTGAAAAAATGAAGAAAATGAAGAACTTCAAAAGAAAATTATGACTCTTTTACTTGCAGTAAAAGAACCTTGAACACCTTCTTTGTTATGAATAAAAATTACATTGAAATGAAAGTCAGCTTCCAATATAATATTATTTAAGTAGAAAAGAGCAGGAATTTGTTCAAAAAGAGAGAAATTGCAGGGCAGAATATCTCCAACATAGCATGTACATTTCAGGTACAATACACATATTCTGCTGTACCAATTTTTCTGAAATTGGCATTATATATACAAAAGTATATCTCAAGAAGATAAAAATTATTTCTAGAGATTCAACAAAAGTAGCAACTACAACCATTACTGTCACTTCTTGTCAGAAGCTCATGGTTCCTTGAAAATTTAGTTTGAAAGTCTCTCTGACTTCTAGATTAATTAGATGAGAAAACTTAATGATCTTTTGATGCATTCCATTTTACAGTGGCTGTGTAGACAAATAAATGAAATGTTTTTCTATAAGCATATATGTTGTATAGGATCTAAAATGCACTGTAACTGAATTTTGTGTATCTTTGCTGTAAACTTTTCTTTGGTAGCATTTTATGCCATTTCATTATCTAACAACTATTGTTTCAATGACTATGATGTCAGTGGAGGACTTCTGTTGCAAAGGCACATGTTGCAAACTCCATTACTCACAGAACTACTTCTGCTTCATGATGTTAAAAATGTTTCATTTCTTTGTAATGGTTCTGTTTAAACATTTATACCTATCCCTTTTGTTACAGTGCAGCGTTACTATCTTATTCTTGCTAAAAGCTGCTGACTTTTTTTCTGCCTTTCAAATCTGTGAACTCACTTGTTCTGAAGTTACCAAGTAGCCATTTTGCTCCATTTGGTATGCCCTTTTTCAAACATTTATTTTGCAAGTATTTAATATATGTCATTGCAAGTTTCTGCCAGGTGTCTTCACCATGGGCCTTACCTTGCCTTAATTACTAATGTCCAAGCATTAGCCATGTGCTTCTAAAACCAGTTGGGCCCAGCACTCTTCCTCTAGGGTGGAAAGACAGAATGAAAT
Source organism: Acropternis orthonyx (assembly GCA_035583155.1). Taxonomy (NCBI): domain Eukaryota; kingdom Metazoa; phylum Chordata; class Aves; order Passeriformes; family Rhinocryptidae; genus Acropternis; species Acropternis orthonyx. Next base: position 19,176,741 of record JAWWEU010000163.1, read on the forward strand.
AAATGTGTGTTCACTTTTTAAATGTAAAGGTAGTGCTATAGGAGAATTAGTCATACATTTAAAATCAAGTACAAGGGGGGGATAGGTCTACAACATACACACCACACTATTATATTTACTATTAACTCTTGTGAGATCTAGGTACGTGTTTTAATTTTCAGCTTCATGAGCCCTTCTCTCCTAAACCCAGTTTCCTTCATCATTTGAGCAAGCTGTGTCCTGATGCAAGATGTTGAAGTCTCCTCATTCTTAGCCTATTCCTCAGCATTCAGAAATCTTCTTCTGATTTATTGTCCAAATTTAATACTGATCAATAAATACCAATAAGATAGCACATCAAAGTCTAACTCCATATCTAACAAAGCTAATGATACCCCTATACCGTAGGCTCCCGAACTGACAATAACTGAATAACTGACAAAGGAAGCTACAGGTTTCACAAATGAGATACTCTTCTGCATTTATTTACTGACAGAAAGCTGACTGTATTGTTATTGAACTAAAAATACTGACAGGGTGCCATAAATACAATAATAACTATGCTTTCAAAGGTCAAATACATCATATTTACTTGTAACTTGTGAGGACCATCAGACCAAGCTGAAACTGTTTTAAGTCAGCCCTTGAAACAGAAAACGGGTATATTAAAAATGTTGGACAAGACGATCATTGAACACCTTACTCCATGCACAACATGCTTTACGTGCAATTCCAACATTCAATGAGTAAAGTAGTACTGAAAATGCCACAAAAAACTACTGTTTGCCAAAGAAGGGAAGAGGAGACACCCAGAATATGGACAAATCCTAGAACTGTCCTGCATTAAATGAAAGGTCTGTCAAGTTTACTCTCCTGCTTCATATGGTGGCCAAAAGATAACTAAGGAAGAATGCAGAGAAGGAAAAAAGCAGCTTTTAAAGGTATTTTTAAAATAATCTCAGCAAGAAGTGAACCCATTTAATTAAGAATTTATGTTCAACTCCTTAACTACAGTTTGAAATAATTCTCTGAGTCATATATCATAATATGTGGGTGAAAATTTAACACTGGAAACTGTAGGCAATCTCTAGCCAGTGTCAAAGTTTATGCTGGAGCTTTAGACAGCACTTTCATTTTATGCAGTGGCCAACAAGAGCTCAAAAAATGCAAGATGAAGGGAAAATCGCAAATTTTTTTAACTGTTTTTAAAATTGTACCATCATGTAGGGAACTAATATTTTAAATATTCCATTGGTATTCCTAAATAAGACCAAATTACAAAACACTTGGTAGGACTGTGTTGTAATAGAGCAATGCTTATGAATGTACAGAAGTGATAGGTTTATCACTAAGCCAATGCCAAACACTGAATAGTGCTGGGGAGGGGGGAAGGAAAAGAGTACTATTTAATTTAAGGGTTATTTTTACTGTTATATCAGTTTTGATGAGAATAAAATAGAACATTTTTAATCAATTTAGTGAATCTTTGCAGAGAAAACCTAATGACACCAAGACAACACCAATGTAGAAACAAAACCAATATTTTAAATAGTTACTGACTGTGAGGGTGATTAAAATTGTGTAAGGGTATCTTTAGTGCACTGTAGGCGAAGATAGTAGCACTAGAAAAATGATCACTATTTCAGAATGCACAAGCTAACTACTGCATGAACAAAATGTCTACAAAGCAGTACTTGGGTTTTAGTAAGTAGCACCATGAAGCAGGGAATTAGGAAGGAATTCTCCATAGACAAACTCACTGCAGTCTGCTGTGTGCCTATTAAAAACTGTCCTAACCAGAAAGTGTCAAAATTTTAGATGATGAATTAGAGACAGGTGCCTCTTGTCCTTGCTTTAAAAATGCACATTAACTTCCTGTTTGAGCTTTTAAATAATAATCAACTGAAGAATTACTTTGGGATGATTACTGTTACAGACGGAGAAAGAAAAAGACAAGCAAAAAGAGACTGCATGCAGGAGCTGATTCACGGACAGATCATCCTGTTCAGTGTTTCTTGTTCACTATAGCTCCCCTGACAGCAGAAATACTTTACCAACTTTTGATTAGCATCAGTAGACATATAGCATTGATTCCCAGAAGGCTGTTAGACATTCAAGGAAAGCAGGCGACTGATCATATAAACAGCAGCAGACAATACATTAATAAGTCAGCAGATCTCCAAGTATTTCCAAGAGTGCCAAGTGACACTTGGCAAGTGGCATAGCATCTAACTTCACAGTACACATTACTGATGCTTTGGAATTGCCAAAAGGAAGCAACAGCTCACTCATGTTAATAGTATTTTCTACTTTAGTAGGTTCTAACAGTACCTCTACTGTAGCCAACTCAAATCACCTTCTATCTCAACTATACCTCAGCTGTCCAAGGCCATTCCCATGGAATCTTGTAATAATACCTTTAATTTTCATTATGATCCTTTTGATATTGAAGTAGTACCTGCCTGCAATAAATCAACACTGGAGCTCAAAACATCCTTAAATACAGTAGAATCCTATGCTCTGTGCAGTTTCTTGGGTGACATGGAGACAAACTGGCACTGAGTTTACAAAGCATCATAACTGATGGAAAACGCTGTTGCTGTTCATAAAACTATGAAATATAAAGCCTTGCTCAGATGACTGGAGAACAGGTTCACTCAGGCCATTTATATCAGATAGCACAGTGGTCTCAAGTCATGTAAAAATGTTCCTTGGTAATCCCCACACCGATGGTGTCCTCTCCGGTTTGGGCTCCAAAAGGAGAGAGAAAAGTAATACACTTTGCAGCAGCCCCCAGGTGTCTACAAAACACACCAGAGAGGAGAGAAGAGAGAGGGCAAAAATCAAGCCACAGAACAAGAGCAAGGTCTTCATCACTCCCATTTTCACTTACAGTCTGAGTGCCAGAATGGGTAGGGACCAAGAAGAAAAGCTGTGGTATAGAAGCCTTTGATCATCTTTTCCTACTGGGAATATGAATTGGTAGTCAGAACACTAATATTGCTAAGTTGGAGGAATGACAGAGGCGTCACATCAGACAGTCAAAATAAATCCACTATGTTTTGACACATTGAATAAATGATGTCCTCTTATGTACTACCACAGAAATATGATAAAACAAAATGTGTTAAACCTGAAGCCAAGTCTCTCTAATATCTCTGGAGTAAAACACAACGTTGTCCCACTTGGAATATTCACCCGGGAGATGAGTAAAATCTTCACAGTGATCTAGCATAGATGTTCACTTGACACTTTTCAGGTAAATTGCTGAACTTAAGTTCAATTCAGGTGTTTGTCTCTGCAAGCCTGGAGGCTGCTCTAGCAAATAGCAGTTTCTGAAGTAACCAAACTTGACAGTCAGCTAATCAATAACGTCTTAATCAATCAATATTTGACCCAAATAAACTGGCACATTCCTCTAAAGCCAACCATATGGTTAGCCTGACAACCTCACCAATGAATTTGTCAGTAACTCATAAAATATTACACAGTATTAAGCAAGCTTCTGGAGCTCTGGCAGTGAAGTCCTGTTGGACCAGCTCCTCTCAGTACATACCCGGATTTATTTCCAAACAAGATAGCAAAAAAGTACATGCACCAGACTGAGAAGCTCAGTCCCTCTGCTTTGTCTGAATCCCTTTGTGTTGCTCTGGCCACGCAGAGACCAAAAAACACTCAAATTTTCCCAGCCAAGAGCTTCCCTGTGATTGCAGAACTGGTGGAGTCCCTCAGGCAGACACAAAGCTGGCACTTTTACTCCAGCTCCCAGTCCCAGTACGGGAAGCACATGGGGAAGCTGGACTTTCTCTCTTCTCTGTTGGCAGGCTGCTATTCAGAGAACAGTTGGAAGACTTTAGAATTTCTCCAAATGGGACTGCAAAGCTCAAACACACTTTTTTTTGCCCAGTCTTGGCCCATTATACCTGCTTATCAAGTATTCTACTTTTTGCTCAATCTCTTCTCCTGCTGCATTTTCAGGATTTTCCAAAAGCACTTTGAATTCTAAGAATATGAAAAATTAATATTGGAATAAATACAGAAGGTCTTAATTACTGTGAATTTTCAAACTATATTAATTCAAAGGACAAATATTAATAAGGAAAAGAGATTAGGTGCCCCTCTTAATCATCACATTTGAGCTTTAAGCTCAAACAAACCAGGCCAACTTGGAAAATATTTTCCTTAGCTAGCTTTAATAACCTTTAAATCTTTTCTCATATTTTGTCTCTACATGATGAACTGTTGCCCTTCTCTCTGCTGGAACACTGCTTGCCAGAGACTGGCAGTTATGCATAATGACTTTGGTCTGTACTGCATCCCTCAAATAGATGCTTACCTTCATTTTTAATTCCTTAACAGTTAGATTGCTTTCCAACTTGCAATTTTGATTGCATGCGGCTGGCAATGCAATACGATTCTTTTGCACCAAGCTTCTTTTTCCTCAATGCTCTCAATTTTCCTAAAAAGCTGTTTGTAAAATGCCATGCAAATTAAGAGAGTGAGAAATTTCTGTGGGTGGAGAACATGCTAAAATAATTTATTCCTCCCTAATGGCAATGTGGGAATAACAACTGTGCTTTGCCATTAGTCATAGCTCGGAATCACACCTACAGCCAATAACATGCACAAACGTTATCCCCCTCAACAACAGAGCATTGTAGAAACATTGACTGGTTAATTCTCACAGTGCCACTTCCAACATGTGACTGGGAATGAAGGTTATTCCGATTCTACAGAGGACAAATTGAAGCACGTTTCCTCTAAAGCATGCTACATTGGAAGATGTGATCTGCTTGTGGTAGCAAAACATTTCATGCAGATTAATCTCACTGTGCTGGTAGCTAAGATAGCTCTAAGAGAATCACATTGTGGATATCCAGAACATCTTCACTGTCGGCATGGGCTAAGAGGCAAAAAGATCACTGCTTTCTGAGTTTAATAACTGCACATGGAAAAATAAATATAGCAGCAAATATTCCTTTGTAGATAGAGCATGTTTGTGCCCCCACATTACCTGCCTAATCACACCATATAAGCAAATGTTAATTTCAGCAAGAGTTATTTAGATATTGATTCCATTTCTGAGTTATTGTTTACAAATTACTTGCCTAAAGCTATTACTAATACAACTTTTTAAACAAAGCTGGAGTTCAGCCTCTCTGGTTCTGCCCACTCTTCAGTCAGATACACACTGGCGTACTTAATAACTACAGCAATAAGAACTGAGGCTTTAATGTTTTTCAAGCCCTCACCTAAATTGGGTCCCTGGAAAACCCTGATGTTTCAGGTAAAGATCCACTAGTAAATGTGCTCTATTCATGCTGCTACGTGATTTTAAAAAATCATAAAATGTCTGCCATACACCAGAGTTCCACTTAGATAAGGTGTTTATCAAGAACATACACACACAGAACAAAAATAGACAGAAGAAGTCATTAGAAAATACATTCCACTTCTGTTCTGTTAAGCTCAAACATACACACTTCTGTATCCTCATGTGGCAAACAGTCTTTTCAGGTATTATTTCTCCACCAACAGAGTCCCTTCACCTTCAATAAACTTAACTTCCTTCTCTGATAAGCAGATGAGAAAGTGAAGGAGTTAAGAAGGAGTAAAGAAAAAGAGAAGAGGAGGAGAAAGAGCAAAAGATGTGCACAGAGCGTCGAGGGGCAGCTGCTCTGCACGGGAAAGCAAGCTGGGAACAAGCTTAGAAATAAGGCTGGTATGACCAACTGCACCAACAAGAGCCAGGCTGTAAAGCAGCAACTCCAGAACAGGCCCAGAGAAGATGGTCATGATCAGACACAGCCCAAAGCACTGGCACATCTGTAGTGATTAGGCTGATTTCTTGCCAGGAAACTAGAACTGTTCTGAATCTACCCTAGATGATCTAACAGTGGAATTATCTGCTTATGAAACAACAAGAAATGCATTTCCCCTTCTGCTGACCAGAAAACAGAACTTCTTCACTGTAGACAAGAGCCTGGCTGCTGTAATACAGGCTGCCATCATGCACAGAGCTATTACTCTGAGGGCAACATTAACACTGCAGGGAAAACGAAGTTTCTACAATGGTTGAAAACCCACATAGGAAGAGCAGGAAGATCTGGGCTACCATTGTCATGTGATTCTGGTTTCCTATCTCTGGAATCAGTCCTTCTTTTTAATAAAAATCCTGAATCTGTAAGAACTGGGTTTTTCAAAACCTATGTAGGTAGTTATTATCCAGAAAAAAAATTAGTGGTTGGAAAAGCCAAAGTAAAGCTCAAGACCTCATCCTGAAACCCTTACAAGAGGGTTAAATTAAAGAGGGTTAATAGAGACAAAACCAGGTTATCAGAATGCTTCTTTGCTGACATGAAGGACAATTAAGAAAGAATAAAGAGTATAGAAGTATTTGAAATACCTACCCAAGCAGCAGTTTTAGCATACAGATTATCTGAAATAAAAGAACAGCACAAAAAGAAAAAAAGAGCTTATAAGCCATTTTTAATGCTACCTAATCACACCGATTCATACCAGACAAACAAATCCATTAGAAACATTTAATAAAGAGATATAAAATTAGTTTCTTCTATACTTAATGCCACATGTAAATTTAAGAATTCCTTAAGCCTTTCACAAAACTTAGTGGCATCTTCTAACCCTTTCCTATTTCATTTATTAAAGATTGGAGAGCTTAAATGTGGAAGTGTGTATGAATAATAATTAAGACTTCAGTTATATTAAACAAATCAGAAATACTTACACCCTTCAATGACCTTAACATGAAATTATTTTTTGCTGTGTGATACAACTCTGCCTTTACATATGTAATAGCATTACTATCCTAAAAATCATACATTTTGAACTTTCTGGCTTTCAGAGGTAAGCTGAGTCTTTACCAGTGCATCAATACAGACTTTAGTCTCCATTAATATTTATCTTCTTTAGGATGAAGGAAAAAATTGACACCTACATTCAAAGAGACAAAAGAGATTGAGAGAACACTTTTGCTTTTACATGATTTCTGTTTCTAAAGGACAGTTAAAACACACTCCAAGTAAACTCAGGAGAGTCTTTACTATAGAAGCAGAGGCTGGAGAAGAACCACTCAGTTTGGTACCAGCAAAAGTAAAATACAACTAGAAGTGGACAGGAGGATTTTAAGTTGAGTATGGAGGCAAATAGGAACATCTGAAAGCAGAAGACTATACAAGAACTAAATAGATTGACATATAGTATTTTCCCTTCACAATTAATATCACAGGTAAAAAGTCTGACCTGCAAGAGGAGCAAAAACTGTCTGCAGAAGTCATGACTCCTAGAACACTGACAGGAAAATTCTTCTAGAGGCATTTCTGTAATTTATTGTTTGTTTTGTCTTGAGGGGAAAGGGGAGACAACAACAACAAAGGGATATTTTATCACTGCACTGAAATGCATTCACCTTCCTAAACAGGCATATACTTCATCCCTACCATTCTCTGCTTTTAATAAGAAAGCTAGCATATGAGAGAAATCAGAGAATCTCACAGCACTCACAGCTGCCTGCCTTTTAACTCAATCATTGATCTTCTCTTTCTGGTCCCTGTTCTCCATATTTAAACAGTTCCTCTTGTCCTTTTCACCCTTTTGTCCCCTCCTCATTAAAGTGTATTTCCTGAAATTACTGATATTTCTCCAGCTAGTTTCATGTTGCCAGACAAGATTTGACATCACTGGTTCACAGAATCATAGAATCATTAAGGTTGGAAAAGACCTCCAAGATCATGAAGTCCAAATTTGTAATCACCAAGTCACTTTGCAATACTTTATATTTGTGTTGAATTTTGTTACTTTCTTTTGTTGACGCAGAGACAACCCCGGACCTAATGACTCTGTTGGTGAAGCAGGAAGGATTAATGCTGACCAGAATATAGAATGTTTTCCTCACTCTCACCTGAAGTGTGCTCCACAGGCTATGTGTGGATGAATAGATAATTAGTATTTCCATAGAAGCATATCCATACTTTCTAAATTCAGGGGGCTTGTACATGTTACCTCCAAGCACATACAAGGTGAATTTTTTCCTTTTTTTTGAGTTCTTCATAAAGCAAGGGCACAACCTAAAAACTTTCCTGAAAGACAAGATTTTCAATAATATAGTACTAGATACAGTGTAGGGTTCAAGTTTATTATCCACATGAGATCCATAACCTGTGAATACAGTACTGTTAAAAAATGTCATTCTTCTCATAAAGTATATACTTTCCAGCTGGGTGCAAGTTAAAATAGTTTGATATTTATGTTCTTGTGAGACTAAAGTGCAGATGGACGTAAAATTTGTCATGGAGCCCAGAAAAAGAGACGTCTCCAGGGTAGTTTTTTTCTACCACAGCAGCCACATACAATTCAATATGTGCTCCAAAGCATTTAGTTCTTCTAAAAACAGTGTCAGCAAATTTCTGGGTCTCTTTCATGAATATTTTAAAAATGTTAATCAGGCTGAAACATGAATGTTCTTTAGCAAGAAGGCTGCATCTCACTGCTGGAGGTTTAGCAAGTGAAGAGAACAGCACAGAGCTGTAGATAAGTAGATTCTAGCAACACTTCTATTGCATACATAACTGGACCAACATTTTCCTAATATAATTAAATTTCAAGCACTCAAGAAGCCTCGAAGTCCTGACATTCCGGGGTCTCACACAGCACACATACACACTGCTGACATTGCAAGTGATGGCTGATGGCACAGCTCAAAGACATTGTCAGAAATCTGCACTACAGTCCTGTTGCCTGAGGGATGTCTCTCACTCTCAGCAACTCTGGGAGCTACTTCAGAGAACATCTCTAATTTAGAAAAAATAATTCTGTAAAGTTTTACTTTAAAACCGTTCTGTTACACCTCATGTGTTTAACATAAACGTGCAGCTAAGGATGTCGACAAGTCCAGTACACATGTTCTCTCCCTCTCACTAAATTATGTAAATATAGGAGCTCTCAAATTGAGAATATTTTTTTGCTTGAAGAGACTTTCAGTTTTTTTCTTTTACATAAGAACTTCCTATTGTGACAAAAAAAAAAAAAAAAAAAAAAGGACCAAAACAATCCATTGATAGAATGGAAAATAGACATTCTAGGCTTTTTTTTGTGTCTGTGCATCTCTCTCAATGAAGCTAACCAGATTTTTTTTAGCAGTCGCACACTAATGACACGTTTACTTCATGAGTAATAAGTTGAATAACAATGCCTGTAAAAGACTGGTCCCCAGTTTTCACATTTCATTGGTCTCATGTTATGATTTCATTTTTAAATAAAAGCAACAGCAAATTGTAGAATCTCCAAGGAGGCTCACAGCACTTTTGCATCAGGCTCTTTTCAAACATTAGAGACACAGTCTCCAGGGCAGGGAGCTTAACAACCAAACATTCTGCTCCTGGAGGATTTGGGCACACACTGTGAGTGGCATAACTGCTGTCAACCCTTGCAAACAAAGTACTTATTCACAAAGATATAAATGGATTTGATTACAAATCCACTGAACTAATTTTAAACCACTTTAACTCTCCACCATTTGAAAGCACAAAACTTCTGGGCTGACAACAGTCCCAACTTCCCACCACCACTGCAGATGTGGCTATTTTGGGAGTCTCTGGTGACAGAATGGCTTTAGCAGGAGGTGCTGGGTCCTTTACAGATGGGGGAGGGGATGAGGGGCTCTGTGCCCAGGGCCTTCTTGGCTTCCTTCTTACAAGGTAGGATGTAGCATTTACCCCAAAGCCCTTAGCCAACTACAAAAGCAGTCTCCATCTCAGTCTGGCTGGATTATGTACACTAAAAACAAACAGTCCTT
>JAWWEU010000163.1:19186633-19248437 GCA_035583155.1 Acropternis orthonyx
AAGCCTTCTGGCTCCCAATGTGCACAATGCTGGAGTCAAAAGTGGCAGCCTCCCTGGATGCTGGGGTACAGGGCTCCCCTCCTGACATGCTGCCTGGGTGGGTGGGAGCACCAGCCGTGCCACAGTCACTGAACAGACACAGGTTGTGATGGAGAACAAAACGGCAGCACTCTGCCCTACAACAGTGGGATCCTGCCACACAACAGTGGGATCCTGCCATGCAATGGCAGCCCCACATGTGCAACTAGGGGAAGGGCCTTCCATACCTAATATCCTCTAGGTAAGCTGGTAAGGTTTTGTTTCATTTAAAAAAATCTGCACCTCCTTGATTGTTGGTTTGGACTATGCCCCTAATAGGACAGATGGTTGTCACACAAATAGAGGACTAGGAGCACTTAATAAAAAATTACCAAATTCACCTGAAATTATTGCATATTAATGCCTTAGGTCTCTTTCTCTTTTAGAAGTTTTATTGTGTTAAGTAAGCCAGACTTTTGTTTTTAAATTATTAAGGGAAATGCTCTGGTGTATTCTCCCTGTCATCAATCCCTAGGTAGCTGCATACACCAGCCCATGAACAACTTGAGCTGAAAGGAAAGCCGTACTGACAGAATCATTACTCTTTCTGTATTTAGTATTTTCGCTATTAATCCCCTTGTTGGAAAACCACTCTGAACTCAAGCTGTGTTAGAGAAAACAACGAAATCAGTATTCTGTAATAGGTTTCTGTGAATCCCAACAAGATTTTGTTTTTCCAGTTAATGAAAGAGGGACTGCAGCTATGTGATGTCATCACAAAACTTCTCTCAATGATTTTTGAGCGGTCTTGGGAATCTGGAGAGGTCCCAGTTGACTGGTAGCCGGCAAACGCTGTCCCAATTTTCAAGAAGGGCAATAAGAAGTACACTGAAAACCACAGGCCTGTCAGTCTCACTTCAGTGCCTGGTAAAGTTATGGAGAAGATTATTCTGGGAGGTATTGAAAAACACCTGAAAGACAATGCAGTCACTGCTCACAGCCAGCACAGCTTCATGAGAGGAAAGTCCTGCTTTATAAAACCTGATTTTCTTTTATGGCAAGGTAACCCACCTAAGATGATCAAGGGGAGCCAGTTGATGCAATCGTTTTGGATTTCAGTAAAGCTTTCCATACTGTCTCTCACAGAATCCTTCTGGACAACCTGTCCAGCCCACAGCTGGATAAACACATCCTGTGGTGGGTGAGCAATTGGCTCATGGGTTGAGCACAGAGGGCAACAGTGAATGGGGTGACATCAGACTGGTGACTGTCACTAGTGGGGTTCCACAGGGCTCCATCTTGGGCCCTGTGCTCTGCAACATATTCCAGGACTGGAAGGGATACTAAGCAAGTTTGCAGATGATACAAAACTGGGAGGAGCTGTTGACTCCCTCAAAGGCAGGGAGGCCCTGCAGAGAGACCTTGACAGATTAGGGGACTGAGCAACCACCAACCATAGGAAGTTCAACAAGGGGAAGCGCCAGATTCTGCACCTGGAATTGGGGCAACCCTGGATGTTCGTACAGACTGGGGAATGAGATGTTGGAGAGTGGTGCCATGGAAAGGGACCTGGGGGTCCTGGTCAATGGCAAGTTGAATATGAGTCAGCAGTGCCCTGGCAGCCAGGAGGACCAACCCTGTCCTGGGGGGCATCAGGCAAAGCATTGCCAGCTGGGCGAGGGAGGGGATTGTCCCACTCTGCTCTGCACTGGGGCGGCCTCACCTTGAGTATTGTGGGCAGTTTTGGGTACTACAATACAGGAAAGATATTCAGCTCTTAGAGAGTGTCCAAAGGAGGGCAACAAGATGGTGAAGGGCCTTGAGGGGAAGCCGCATGAGGAGTGGCTGAGGGCACTTGGTGTGTTCAGCTTGGAGAAGAGGAGACTGAGGGGAGACCTCATTGCAGTTACAACTTCCTTGTGAGGGGAAGAGAAGGGGCAGGCACTGATCTCTGCTCTGTGGTGACCAGTGACAGGACCTGAGGGAATGACCTGAAGTTCTGTCAGGGGAGGTTTAGGTTGGATTTCAGAAAAGATTCTTTATCCAGACGGTGCTGGAAGAGGCTGCCCAGGACAGTGGTCCCAACACCAAGCCTGACAGAGTTCAAGAAGTGTTTAGACAGTACTCTGAAGCACATGATGTGACTCTTGGAGATGGTCCTGTGCGGGACTAAGGGTTGGACTTCATAATCATCATGGGTCCCTGCCAACTCTGCATATTCTGTGATTCTGTGAATAAACAAAACAGCACTGTGGTGGGGACTGCCTGCCAAGGTTTAGGAGACACACTGAAAGCACAGTTGCCTCAGAACAATATTGCTGCTGCTCTGAATGGTTTGGGAAGGCAAGGAAGGGCCAGAAGAGAGGTTGAAATAAATTAATCAGATGCATATTAAAAATTAAAGTCCTCTTGGATTATTTTTAGGGGGTTTTTAAATACTAAAAGTAACGCCAATGTCTGAAAATATGTCCCCATGTATTCTAAATAACATTCCTCAAATTTTAAAAGAATTCTGAATCCTGAGAGTACCACTGGTTCCGCTGGGGTTATTAACACACTGCAGAAAACCTACCACTTTCTTGTAAAATCATTTTCCTCCATGAAACTGATCACAGAAGGGGAGATGAAAGCAAAAACACTATGGAATGACAGCAAAAGTGCCAAAAACCAGATTGTGAACCTCTGCAAATGAGTCGGTCAAGTAACTGATTCTAACTCTAGTCTACAGAGTCACTGCACTGAGTCAGTGTGGTGGAAGGTCTTACAGAAAATTAAAGAGACTGTGGATATTATTAAAAATGCACAGAACCTAAAAGCTGCTGAAAGGATAGCCCACTGTTCCCTCTACCCCCAGTCCCAAAAGTAATACTCATTCTGTGTAAGCAGAGACCATAAAGCACTCATGTCTTCTATGGCAAGTCCTAAACACATGACATACTCTAGATCTACCATCTCCTGTTATCACTGTCCTGTTCCTTCTGGGGAGGATGCTCTGTAAGGATTCAGATAGCAAATGTCCCTTCTCCCTTCCCAGCACCTTGATTATCTTGTGGTTATACAGAATGAATATTTCTTTGGTGAGCTAACAAAAATCAACTAGCCATAATTTTGAACAGTAATCACAAAATAATTTTTCTTAAGTCATGAAGTGAGAAGTTATTGTACTTATGAATTAAAAAACAGAATACAAAAATTATGCTTGCCTTCCTTGACACATCAGGCTTAATTGAGAGAAGTATAAGCAGCTACTGAAGTTATAAATTAATCTCATTCAGAAAGAATATCCTACATCATCTCTACCGGAAAACAGGTCCTCTGTCAGAGCATTGGCAACATAACAAACATACTGAGACTTATGACAAAACTATTCAATTAGGAGCAATGTGAAACAATGTAAAATGCCTCATTGAGGCAGAAAAGTGAATGCAGTGGCATTACAATCCAAATATCTTTCCACAACAAGTTTAATGGAAAGACCTAGAAGAGAGTGAACAAATAATCTTCTCACCAGCACCATCTAAAAGGTGCACACCACAAACCCTGTCTCTTCCACTGAGATAGCTTCCATAATGAAGCAAGTTAAACTAGATGCCTTTGCGCCCAAGGAAACATTCCTCTTAATAGGCAGAGTGGTGGGATTGCTCTGGTTCTAGAGAAAGGCCAGTTATCATTTAACCTTGTTGGAAGAAGCACTACAGTATCACATGAATATGGTAAAATTTGTAATTTCATTTGGCAAAAGCATCAGCGATAGATACAAAGTGAAGAAAAGTTAGTAGCTCCCATATTTAGCTACAAGAATGTGGGTGCATCAGTTCAAGGCTCACAAGGGTAGGCAAAACCAAAACAAAACCCCAACCATTGTTAAAGTTTCTTACTCACATTAGTACTTCAAGTCACAAAACTCCAACCTGCCTTTAAATGACATTTTCAATAAAAAGCATTGTACCTCTATATGAAAGATCATTGTAACAAGCATTCATACAGAATCAACATGAGATTTTACTCTACATTCCCAAGTTGCACTTGCAGTGTAAACAGTGTGATCACTCAGTATCTAAATAAAATGAAGGAACCATTTTTTCCAGATAGATATAAAAGAAAGGATTTCCTTGATTTTACGGTTCTCATGGTCACATTTAAACAACCAGAGCAAGCCAATAAAAAGGACAATCTCTTCAACCACTCTGTTCTTACTATAAAAGCCTAGTTATATGTACTTGATACTCTGACCTGTAGAACTTGTCATAATCAATCCTTGAAAACTTCTTGCTAAGTTTATTTCATGAGATTCACTAATTTCCTACAACTACTGATGGTGAACATAACTGAAAATTGGACAGTACATTATGGATGCATCTGAAAGCAAATTCAACAATCTGAAAAAAAGTACTGTGTTTTGCTCCTGCTTATTTTTTACTTCAGATGCTTCATAAAAATTATTTAGAAAGAAGAGGTTTCCTTTTTTTTTTTTTCCCCTGCTTACTCAGCAATACCTCTGAAAAAAATATCCAAAGTGGTTGTCCTCTCTTCAGAGTGTTAGACAATATTAGCTCTATCTCTACCAGAAGAAAAAACAATTTATTTCTGCTGCTATTAGTAATGAAATCTGTTTCACCATCATGGTGAGAAGTGCAGCCCAAAGAAGGAGATGAAAGAAGCAAGAATCTTGATGCAGAAATTTATTTCTACAAGACAGTAAATGCTGTCCTGTCCTTCTGACAGAGCTCTTACAAATCCAATGGAGACAAAGGACAGAGAGGTTCATTGTAGAACATCCTGACAGAAGGTAAAGGCATCCTGCAGTGCTGTTTCAAGTAAACCATAGAAACTACATTCATAAGAGTGAAAAAGAAGTAAAGCAGTAGACCAAAGCTGTTCCAGGCTACTTTAAAACCTAAAAGCTGTCAGCAATCCCAAATACTTAAATCTTTTAAGTTACAGCTGGTTTTCCAAGTCAGTGCTTGCCAATCCTGAGGGTGCAAGCCTGTTTCTTGAGTAAAAGTATCCTAATTCTTGCCTCTACTCTCTATAGTAAGGCTTATCTTTGTTAAGCTTATTACTTTGGAAAAGGGCTGTAGTTCTCTGACAAGCTAGTAGTATCTGAACATTCTCAGCACCTTCTCTTTCAGAATTCCCTTCAATATCATACTGTTTAGAGTAAATTTTATTGAGAAAATTCACTGCTGGTACAAAGCAACTGGACTTCCTTGGCAGCTCTAAGTTGAAATTAATGAATATTTCAAAAGTTAAAAAAAAAGAACACATAATTTACTGTATCTGAAACCTGTGTGAGTTGATGTGCCCTCTACTCCATTCTTGTGAGATCCTGCCTGGAGTACTGAGACCAGCTCTGGTGGATCTTTGAGGTACATAAGCAAGAATGTGTCAATCAGAGAAGATAATGTCTATCTTAACTCTCCTCCATTTGTCTTTCTCCTTAACCTTTGGCAATCACTTGTAAACAGAGATATGCAGACATTTATAGCAATATCCCATTCTGTGAGGTCCCATAGTTAAGTACATCTGACAGCACAGGTTTATGTATGTGTCACATTTTATTTACTTCCCTATTTTAGTGGGTTTTGTAAGGCCTGTGCTCACAAGCTGAAATAGTAACATCATGTACCTATTCGTGCCTCTTGGGCACAAAACTTCATTGAAAGTATGTCTTACTACAGTGCTCCCACTGTTCTGTGGAGGAACAAAAGCAACAGACACCTACCCTATCTCGAAAATTAAAAAAATCTTTTTCCACATAGTATTCCCAGCGAGGAAATTCCAGTGCTTAAGGGAGAGACCAAAGGAATATACCAGTCACTGCTATGGACACTGTCAAGTCTTAAATCCCTAATGATGAGATTAAAAGCTGAATCTGGTTTAAAAGAGGGACAAAATTAATAACCTTGCATACCTTACTTCAAAAGATTCCATTCTGAAGTGATCCACACCAAGATTTTACCTTCTCATCACAAGGCAGAAGTTATTTCCCTATGTTTAACTGTAGTGATAGCAAAAGTGGATCAGACTACGTACCTTTTACATCAGTTTTCCCTAATGAAGGCATATAGCAAACAATACTTATTAAAAGAACGGAAATAATTTAAACAATGTATTTTAGCAATACTGTCTTTCATGTGGAAAACTGGACCAGAAATCCTCCTCATGATAGTCTCAGAAAGATGGTAGAGATAACTGTAATATTCTTATTTCAAGATGAATCCATATGAAACTCCTTGCTGGCTTAGAGAAAGCAGTATAATGAAAAAAACCATCATGCCGAAAAGAATCTCATATGGCATTTCACCAGCTATTCCTGAGAGATGTTAAAAGCAAAATTAAGGCATCCTAAATATTCTTGTCTGTAATGGAGGGCAGGTGATTAAGCACAGTGAGTTTGCTCTCTAGAGTTAGAGGGGTGACCATTCACTGCCATCACCTGTTTTTAATGGATGCCACTGTCTATTCAAATCGCATAAGGGTTATTCTTGGTGAATTATAATAATGGAATTACTATTAACATACTCACAACAGATTCTTACCAACAAGCTAGCCAGCTGCAATTTTTCCATTTGAAAATAACTGATCAATTAAAGTGAATGAATCATACCATGATCCTGGAAATTTCACCCAGATATTTGATGCATGTTGCCAAGGCTTGCTCTGTTCACAAGTTCACAAAATGATACTCCTTTCTGTGACAATTCATATATTCCTGCCAAGATGGAGCCATAACAGTTACATGTGGCTGCAATTCAGGGCTCCCAGAACACTGACTAAAGTGATGAGGTTATAAAATCCTTACTTCCATTTCAATGGCTCTATCTGTGAGAAAAAAAACCCAGAATCCTACTCTGAAATGCATCATCTAACTCAGAACTCATTATTTAAATGCAAGTACCAGGTTTTTTGTTAAAACTCAACATTAAAACGTTTTTTTTTCTGCACCCTCCTCCTGCAATATATTCCCAAGGACATTTATTAGCTGTCAGATGAATACAAATGTAGAAGAGATGGAACCCTAACATAGACAGGTAATGTGCATCTCTGGATCATCTTTTATCATAACCATGAGGATCAAGTTGCTTTAATTCAAGTTATGCCATTCTAGCTACAAACTTCTGACTTCTTTGCACAATCCTCTATAGAAGCAAAGAGGTGTATGTATGATTTCTCTCTGGTTTCCCTTTTGCTAAGAACAGGTTAACCAAAAAAGCCATTTTCAGCGGACTGTAGTGTACATCAAATAGCCTCACAACTACTGTGCTTTAAGACTTATCAGGAATGAAGAAAAGCAGATACTGATCAAGTAAATTTCTATTTTAAAACATAACCTTAATTAAAAAATTATAAAAGATGAAACATTTTCTTAAGCAAAGACTAAGTGCAACAAATTCCTCTATAGTTACAGCAGTTAGACTGTTCAGTTTTACAAGTATATGTGAGCACTCCAGCAGTTCACAAGGACAGACCTGGGGGAGTCACTGGAAATTATGGAGGTGTAGCAATGAGATGGATGAACCTCAGAACAGGGATTTCACGCTCAGCAATATTTGCCATGAGCTTTCTGAACCTTCAGTTTAAAACACACAGTGAAATAAGACCCTGTTTTCTTGTAGTAATTTAGCCATGATCAAACTTGAGAGAGGGAAAAAAAACTGCACAGTGATTTGGAAATTCTATATACCAACTACATGAAAATAAAAATAACTGTCAAGGGCAAGATAGAGGAGATTCTGCACACAGGTTTCACCACTTCTCCTTAAATGTTAGAAGCATGAGTCACATATAATCAACTTGCAGCATGGTAAGTTTTATTCCAGTATAAGCTTTGTTGCTATTTCAAAGGTAAGGGGAAAAATTGAAGCGTTTCATGGGTATTTTAAATGAATTTGTTATTTTGTACATTTCATGGCCTTCTGTTTTTGAAGTAAGATTTCATGTAATTTTTATGAGTCACAAAACATGTGGCACAAGCTGAAGAGTCCTTTAAACTTTTATTGGACAAAAAGCCCAAAAATCAGAAGAGTGAGAGAAAGAAAAACAAGTGTAAATTAAAGAAAACCAAGTGTGGCACACCAGAGCTGACTGAACATTTACTTCTGTCCAGCTGGCTATGTGAGATAACCTGAAGTTAGCCAAGCAGTTGAGAGTAACATGAAAAAGAAATGCTGCCTATGTTTGGGCATTTTTATTATCTACTGAATAGTCCACTCAAAAATATGCCCCTAAAGACACCAAGTCATTTGGGGAGAGGTTACAGAACACATTCTGTCCATGCATGCATCCTCCTGGCTGGTGTCCTTGGAAAAGGAGCTCTGGGAGGTGAGGTTGGCTGTGCTGAGTTGCATATGCCTGCCCATGGGCACAGTGACTCAGAAAGCCCAGAATGTGGCTGTGTTTGCCCACAGAGGTAGGTAAAGGTCAGAAGGCAGCATGTGTTGACTGCAGTGTTCACCTGCTGATGTGCAATTGTTACAGATGTAGACTGAGGCAGGACGGGAGAAAAAAGGAAAAGTAACAGTTCTGTAACACAGCAGAAGAAAACAGAATGAAAGGGAGTGAAAGATCTTTGAAAATCCTTCTAACTTTTTTCCAGTATGATTTATAATATATACTTTTGGTCCACAATGAAACTATTGAAAAGAAATTATGTTTATTACTAAGAAAGCCAGCTGCATCGGAATGCAGTATCTTTACATGATTTGAATGATATAAATGTACACAGTTCTTTCTTATCCATTTGACTTATGATTTATCAATCATACTTTCCCCTCAAACCCTTCCTAAGTACTTAAGAACCAACAATTTTTTACTGGAAGGTGCTTTGTTTCTTGCCAAAGAGCACTGAAACAAAAGCTGTTGCCTCCAGCCTTTGCCACTGCTAAGCAGTGTAAGGTGAGCACACGCAGCACAGCCAGAGCCATGGCAGAAAGCTTACTTTACCCCCATGCCTCACTGAATAATACATTGGCAACGCAAGCACGTAAGAGATTTGGTGTCTCGTAACTACTATCAGACGTGTGTCTATCAAGCTTCATGTTCGTTAGTCAAATGAGACCAATGAATTAAGAGAATGTTTAAAATTGTCTTCCTTTAAACAGGCACACAATGAATGCAGTGGAGTCACAACCGGAAAACTTGACTGAGAAGAACATAGGGGTAAGATAAGCTCAGGACAAATATGCAATTTATGCTGGGCTTTTTTTGTGGTTTGTTTGGTTTTTTGGTTTTGTTTGTTTGTTTTTGCTTGTTTTTTCTTCTTTTTTTTTTTTTTTGTTTTGTAAATAGGCTCTCTAGTGGGATACTGCTAATGTAATAAATGAGAATGGTGGGATAAGAGGAAAAACAATAAACATGGCTTTTCTCAATCCCATGAACATGAATGATGCACTTTCTAGTCCCTTCTTATTAGATGATAAAATGTATTGATTTTGTTGGTAAGATATAAGAATTAATGTGAATTGTCTTAAAATACTGGAATCTTGTGACATTTGCTAGAATAGGGTCTGTCATAATTCAGAGTTGAGACAACATATCTTAAGGTTTTATTATTAAGCTATGCATATTTGTATCAAGATAAAGGTTGGCATGTCAAATGAGAGCGACAAATAATGTATTTTATCAAAATGTGACCAGGAATCTGGAAGTGCTTTATGTTTTCTAGTAAACAAGAACTAATTTAGGTCTTTATAAACCTGTTTGAGGTGCTTTTGTTAAGAAGTGTCTGAAATGTAAATGAAGAAATGTCACAGATACTGGAGGCTCTACTTACCTGCAGAAGAAACTGCAAGCTTTTTGAGCCATGGTGTCAGAAGCACAAGCCTACCTATCATGTGCATGTACAAAGCATCCTTAGCACAAAACAGATTACTTAGTAATGTGGCCACTGAATATTGAAGGTGGATTAGATGATTGCCCTAGATCACTTCCAAAGGAAGTACTTTATTCTGTTCTTGACTAGGTTTAGAGGACAGCTTATGCAGCCACTTGTCCTCTCTTTCAGCCCCTGCCTCCCTTCCCAGCATTGCCATAGAGCAAGGGGTCAGCTGCATTTTGTTCTGCAGCTTCCTCTGTATTCTGGGGGCTGTTCTTCAGTGGGTTGGGAAAAACATTGGGTTGAATGATACACAGTCTTCATTTGCAACCTGTTGTTCTTTCTCTAATAATTTATCCCAAGATGGCCTGTGGAGACTCATGCCAGGGATTCCTGACAGTGCAGATTAACTGGAATCAGGGTGGGATAGAAAGAGAAATCTCAGAGGCAACAGTTGGATGAAGTAGTATGGCAAATCATGAAAAGGACTTTTCAAATTCTTTCTTCAAAAGATTTAGGGGGGTTTTTTTGAGTGTGAGGGGTGTTTTGCTTTTTCTGTTTGTTTGTTTGTTTTCTTTTGAGGTGTGTTTTGTTGGAGGTTTGTTTTAATTGAGAAGTGAATCCAGCTTAAAATGCAGCAGTAAATAGCAGCTATTTGACAACAGACTGTTTTGTAATGTTTGGAGAGGACTCACCAGTACAATATGCATAATCCAATGGGAATACAAGCTACACTATTCACATATAGTTCTACAAGTAAACTGTATCAGTTTGCTATTTTTTCAATTTCCATCTACTTCTTTGCTAGCAAACAATTTAAAGAGTTTACACATAAGAAACATTTAAGATAGCAAGAATATGATGAAAACGTAGGAAGCTATTTTAGCAAAGGAACATACAGCAGAATGTACAGTTTTCCTCAACAGCCCTTTACTTGCATGCATATGTTCATCTACCAATTGAATACACAGTTTGGGAACAGTAGAAGAGGGCTCATCTCATTAAAAGTGCAAGAAAAAGAATACCATTTCAAGCAACTTCAAATTTAAAAAAATTTACTGGGTATCTGCAATTCATGAGTGCACAAAACCTACAGGCCTTCCCATACCTGTTTGCTCAGGAAAAGTATACATTTATCAGATTTATTACGTGCAATGAAGAATTATTGTAGGCCTCATAAAATCAGTCAGAGAGAGATACAAAAGATGCCAGAGAAGAAACACAAAAAAAGGGAAGCCTATGGTTTAACCGCAGTGTCTGAATGCTGTGCTATCACTGGCCTCATAAAACAAACACATTAATGCAAAAGATTTATAGTTGGCATTCACAAAGACCTACTTTTGAAGGTTATATAGCATCTCAGCTAGTTCCTTCACGAAAATTCCACCATCCATTTCTGCCAGAATGACTGCTCGCTAGCTAACTTAATTTTTTCATACAGTAATCTTCCTCTTTCCAACACATCACTTTTGGCCACAGAAGCACACTTGAGTCTCCAAACCAAGGAAAATGAGAGGACAATGCTCCCTGCAGAGTTTTAACCTGGCTGAAACCTTTATTCTATCATACTGATAATTTTTCAAATTGTGTTGTTCATTTTTATGGGCTCTCACTTGACTGTTATGAGCAGGTGCAATGGGACTGAAAACACAACTGTAACAGACTAAGTTCTACCTTGCCACAAGTCCCATACATGGGTGGGCTCCTATTATACATCTCCTGGGAAGAAAACAATCACATACCCACAGATATGAATTTGCCTGTAATTTCAGCAAACTAGATAATGTAATAAGTCTATGTCACTATGAGAGAATAAATCAAGGTAAGTTTGGGGGAGAAATAATTAGATCAGAGGACAAATCAGCCATAGGTCTAACACTGGACATAGGTCAAAGAAGCTACCTTGCTCCCACGAGGGAGAAGGAGGTGAACTTCAGACTATTTTTGAATGATGGCATAACAAGTACCCTGAAAATCACTGAAACCAACAAAAGAACCCACTAGCAATGAAGTAAAACATTGGAAAATGTGGATATTGCATAGGCACACTCACTTGAATTAGGAAAAGCACACTCACCTGAATTAAGAAGTTGCACACATACAAGAATTCTTTCCAAGAAGGAAGGGACTAATGAATTAAGATTTTAGTTACTAGTTGGATCTCAGTTATTTTTAACATTTCTT
Organism: Acropternis orthonyx; assembly: GCA_035583155.1. NCBI lineage: Eukaryota > Metazoa > Chordata > Aves > Passeriformes > Rhinocryptidae > Acropternis > Acropternis orthonyx. The sequence goes on from JAWWEU010000163.1 coordinate 19,198,653, forward strand.
TACTGTTCTAAGTTCATATTCTTTCTACTCAAATTTCCTTTTGAATGAGAGGTAAAAATTTACATTTGAGTATTTGCTACAGGGGAGAAAACCTCAAAATCAATCCACCTGGGAGCTGATTTCAGGAGAAGGGGAGCAGGTATCAGCAACCAGTGCAAAATAACAGAATGGCAATTTTCCTTCCCAAGCATACTGTAAGAAAGACAAAATAAGCCTTTGTGAGAACACAGTTAACTGATCAGAAAGATTTGATGTCAACACTTAGCAATTTACCTGACAGAAGAGTTACAGTGCAATTAGCAGAGCTGCCCTGGGTTGTGTTTCCAGACTACCCAAGCACTCCCACAGCTAATGCAGTAGCCCTTCTGTCTCCTGGCTGCATTAAAATGCTGTGACTCATTCCACACTACAGACAGCTGTATCAATCTAATAGAAACCAGCAGTCACCTGTCACAACACCTTTCAAGCAGCACAGGCTGATTACCAGGCACTCATTCATTAACCCCACTTTGTTTGGAATTCTCTGTAATTGTGTGCTTGCTGCTTTTCCGTTCATGATAGAGAACAATTCTGTTGTCAAGCTTAAGAATAAAATGTCTGAACACCACCCTTAATTCACTCTATAATTAACATATTCCTCTTGTATGAACACACTGAACCCTTTCACTGATTCTTACTGCATCTGGTCTTACTGGATCTTACTTTCCATTGGAAAGTGGTTTCTATCCCAGCAACCACAAGGGCTCTCAAGCCACTCTGTGGTGGCCTGTGTTGGCCTTGTGCTGCTGGCCATTGACCTCAGGTACGTGTTGCATTGGCAGGGCACGCTGGTGGAGCTGGCAGACCTGCCCCTGCAGAAGGGCTCCGTGGAGCTCCTCAAGCAGAGATGGGAGTCTGCCAACACTGCAAGACCCGGTCTGATGCTCCGGTACTCACCCGCCCCGCTATCCCTGGTGCCAGATAAGATCAGCAGTAGCAGCGCCCTGGAGAAGTTGCCATCAGAGAGCAGGAGGGCAGACACGTTCAAGGAGGACACCTCAGGGAGCTCTCAGCAGACGGAGCATGTCCCCATCACTGTGGAGGAGCTGCGGAGCCGCTTCGAGGCCCTGGGTGGGAAGAAGGTAAGTGCCTGGGCTGGGTGGACACCTCGAGGGAAGCAATGGGGGTGGCCCCAGGTGATTTCCCAGCCTCACACCCCCCTGTGCTGTGCTTTTCCAGGAAGGGGCAGCCACAGTTCCTGTGGGTGTCCTCGGGACTGTTTGGATCAGTATGTTAATACTGATCAACGTTATCTATTATTACGCATAGCTTTCCTTATTGCATAATTTTACTGGTCTGGATCATTTTAGTGGTTGCTGACTGGTGCTATTTGCAGAGCTGTCATGAAAGTTAGTGTGCAATTGTGCTTGGCTTGTGCTTTTTAGGGGATAAAACCCCAAGATATTTCACAGAATTAGAGAATTATCTGAGTTGGAAGGGACCCACAAGGATCATCAGGTTCGACTCTTAAGTGAATGGCCTGTGCAGGGGTCAAATCCACAAGCTTGGCACTATTAGCACCATGCTGTAACCAGCTGAGCTAATCTCAGGGTCACATATTACGGCCTGAGAGAAGAATTCCCAAGTTAAACTATTTACAAACACTCTAAAACTTCCAGAAGCAATTGCTCCTTATTTGTAGAGCAGTATTGACTCCCTTTCGATGAGAGGTCTGCCATCACTTTTACCCATTGGCATTCACATGACAGGCCTGGTCAAATTGAAACCTTTATGTGGCACCAGATTTTTGCCTGAGAAATGCCTGTGATTTGTTGGAACTGTCTCATGGAAAACTAGGCTTCATTGAAACTTAAAAGATGCTTCAGAGACATATAGGTTACTGAAAAGGTAGTAATCAATCTTAACTAGGGCAACTTCGTTCATTTTTGTGGCTAAAAGGTCTTTCACCAAGCTTTGACTCTTCTGCATGAAAACTGAAATGTCCCTGCAACTTTTGGTTGCTGATGGAGTATTTTATATATTTTATACCTTCCACATTTTAATGCCTTGCTTATTGTTCACTTACCAGGTTAAAAAAAAAAAAGCAAATAAAAAATCCCCTTTGAATAACCTGTACCCTGCTTCACAATTAAAGATATACTAATACTTGATTTCACAGTTCTGTGTTCTGCTGCAGGATGACCCTGCCAGTCGATGCAGTCAAGTCATTTACCCATTTAATTTTAATGCCCAGAGTGATTTAAACATGGTTTTCTAGTTCAGAAACTACAGTTCAGAATAATGCATGCTGACAATTATATAATTCATACACAAAATCCTGCTACTAAAAGATATAATAAAGCTTTTTTATGTGAACAGTAAAATAAAAATTCATGTGATTCATGAAAAATCTTTTCATTGGATTTAAACACATAACACACAAAGTAACAGGTACCAATAAAATAAAGGTTAAAACTTTATGGGATTACTGAGCATTTTAAAGACTATATAAAATAGTCACGGACTGCTGCTAAGTGGCATACTCAAATGACTTTAAGGTGGAGAATTTTTTGGTGGATCTAACAGTCATTTTTTAAAAACAGCCATATCAACCCTATGAAGCAATACACTCAGTATTACAGACATGATCAATCTTGTAGGAGCAAATCAGTTGTTTTTTTGTCTTACTGATGCAAAGAGTTCCTTATTGAGTGAGAAATAATTTTTTTTTTTACTCAAAGAGCATTCTTCTCTTGAGAGAATTTCAGACTTTTATTTAAACAAGAATTACCAAGAAGAAAAAGAATTCCTTACTCCCAGTCTCACAACTGTTACACCAGTTGAATATTATGTTGTTAGGGTTTTTTGCAAAATTTGCTACTGCTTCACATGTAAATGTTTTGAAGTCACATGCAACTTAGAACCTAACTATTAGATTATTGTTTCACTGATATATTTCATAAAAATTATTTCCAAGTATATGTATTTTTGCTGTGCTATCCTCCAAGTGAAAAATTGTTGTTTCTGACACAGAAGGGAAGCAAAGGCTCAATAAAAAGAGTAGGAGGCGGGGAGAAAAGAGTCAAGGAATGGTTGCTTTTCTCTTCCTGGTCATTTGTTTGCCAAGACTGCTGCATATGAAATGTATTTGACTAGAGCTCTAGTTAAAACACATTTTTTCTCTAGAAATCTGCAAGTGAAAAAAGAGAAGTACTCTCCAGAGAGCTTGTTTCTTTGTTACTTCACTGAAAGTCCTGCAGGAATCACAACTATTAACATCAGTACCTTGCAAAGAACAAACTGGAAAGCAGAGGATGGTTATAAACTGGGAAGTGACAAGCATGAGGAACAGTCCGTTTCTTCAGAATTCAAGTGGAAAACTTGAATTCTGTTATCCTGTTCAGGTAGCTGTCCTAGGACTTAAGATTTATATTGCCTTTCAGGATTTATTTCTCCAGCATTGTAAAACATCTTGAGGTTTCCAAGATACAATCAATATGAAATGTAGAAAAATGGAATCTGTATCATAGAGGACTTTCACATTATAAGCATTATTTCAAACATTTTTACTTTAAAAGAATATTTTAAAAGTAAAACTACAAAAAAATGCAGGCATTCCTACCAAGGGTTTCTGATGCTGAAGTATGGATATTTAAACTCATTCACCTTCACATCTTGCCAACACAAATTAAAAGCAAAACCAGCAAGGTTTCAAAAAAAATGTGTGAATTCCATATATAAGTCACAGATATGTCTTCTGTGAAAGGATAGAGTATTTCAGTAATATGAAAAGTTGGAGACAAACTGATGCTGGTACTAACAATGGCATCAACATCTATGTACAAGATCTAATAGCACAAAAAGTATGTAGAAATTCGTGATTCCTAAACTGGTAACAGTTCAACAAGCAGGAAAAAAATAAAATCATGTGAGACAAATACGATCCACAGCAATCTCAGGCTTTACATGTATGAAGCCTGGATTTTGTATTGCATTTTAAATTAATATCCTAAAAGTATTTAAAGATATTTATTAAGCATTTAATGTGTATCTTACTAATTATAAACTCTAGATGTTAGAGGTAACAGAGGCATTTATTAATATAAATGATTGTGAAGTATTTTAGTAGTTGAATATCACACCGTGAGATAAAAGACTTACCATGAAAAACAACAGCATTTGTATTAGTATGCCTTCAGAAGGCATATTTTGACTATAGTTCTATCAAGTAGTGAATACTACAAGAAAATACTTGTATCACAATATAATGCAAGGTCACTCAAAGATTTTAGCAAACTGATTGCTTAAGATTCAATCTCATCCAGGCATAGTACATTTCCATGGGCAGGAGGAGTGAAAGATGGGGAATGAGCTGACGTATTTTCCTTGGATTTTTGTAGTGGTTTCACCCAGAAGTGACAAAGAAAGTTAGAACAAAATTAGAAATGGTTATATGTAAAACTAAGTCAAACCCATAGAAATCACAGTGGAATCTTAAAAATTTAAACAAAAAGACTGCCAACTGTTGGAACCCCACTTGGACTATCTCAGCACATCAGACTTTCAAGACCAGGCCCATGTTATTACACTATTCCATAAGAAAAACATATTTTATTCTAAGGCCAAATACTGTTGATTAAAAATTCTAAAACCTCTCATTCAGGTTGCATTTCCATTGCAATGCTGTTATTTTTACATGTACAAAATCAATAGAGAAATCAGGTCAATTAAATCATGTTAAACCATGAAGTCAATTCTAAACAATTAGATCAATCATATAAAGAACACTCTGCTGGTTCAGAAGTGAAAGACATCATTACAGGCAGCTGCAAATGTATTTAGACTTTTGGCATATTTTTCTTCCTGGTGGCTGAATGGTGAACTGTGCCCAATCCTATGTATTTGAATGGAATTAACACTTCATATTGCAACAAAGAATAAAAAAAAGAATAAACAGTCAGGAACCAGGTTCAGTAATTTTGAAGTCAAATCAAAATTCTCTTGGTGAAGAGAAATTACTTTCACCTGAGTTTATCCCAGAAGAACCTGGATATATTTCCCTCTTAGGAGTTAATAATCAAGTCTAGTTTTGGAGCTTTTTAATTTAAGCCTATAGTATCAGGCCTGTCCATATGTTTTCATTATTTAGACACAAACTGATGTTCATTCTGATAAAATGAAAATAATTTTCCCCTTTCCTATAAGAAAAAAATGTTTCTTAGGAACTAATAATATATTCAAACAATTTACTCTGCTGGTATATCACTCCCATGAAACAACTACTTCATTTTATTAGCACTCAAAGTCATTGGAATGTTAAAGCAACTACAGCTCGTGCTTGCTGAAAAGTGATTATGTATGTTTTTCCTAAAATACATTAAAGCATCCCAGTTGAGAAAGTAATTTCATGCTTACTTTTCAAAGAAACCTATTCAAAGAACTCATTAAAACCATTCATTTAAATAATCTGGTATATGTTCATTAAACTATGTCCTTTGCTGAAAACATACGAACTTCTGCCAGAAAGTAAATGAAGGCAACAGATGTTTAATGTAAAAGGTTAGACCTTCATTAACATTGTCTAAACAAGCAACTTTTTTTTTTCCTTGAGCACTCTCAGAAACATTTATATTAATTTAGCATAGCAATGTAGTGTGGAAGAGAATGTAAACCCCATGACAATTGTAGGTCAGTTTTGTACCCTGTTAGCATTTGCATCATTTGTATTTTTGGATGAATGAAAGCCAAAAAATTCCCCTTGATGAAAAGCTTGCTATTTAAGGGAGTGCTGTATGGTCAGCCTTCTGGATTTTGGCTTCATTTCTGCCTTAACTCAATATTTTTGTTGACACGTAAATACCTCTCTTTTGTTTTCATGAATTCAATCTCAAGTCAAAAGATTCCACAAGGAAAGCCCACATTTTCTCTGGGAAAAACAGCTTTTGGTAAAAATTCACATTCTGGTTTTGGTTTGTTTTGGTTTTTTTCTTCAAAAGAAAAACTTTTCTTCTGTGCTTTTACTTTCTAAGCAAATGTATCAGCTTTTTACAGGTACCTTACAAATCATCTGAAGAAACAATCTTTCTCTCACATTAGTCATTCTTATTTCAGTCCTCTCTGAAGTGGACTGTTTTTTCACAGTTTGGAAGCTGTATTAAATTTTTGCCTTTCTAGAGAGTGGACATGTTGACAGAGTTCTCACTGATATTTACAATGCTTTACACTAGGAAAAGCAGTTGTTCTGATGATAAAAATGAAGCTTCCTAAAGCTCCTTTGTTCACAAACAGCTCCACGAACTATTGCAGTACAGTATGTGTGAATATATATATATATATACACACACACACATATAGATAGATATGTATACACATAAAGGTCTTCTATAATGTACTGCTGTTACTCCCTGTTCAATCAGTGAATTGGCAGTGATTCACATCCATCCCTGTTTGTTACCTGCAGTTCTTCAGTTCCTCTGAGCTATGGTCTCTGTTAGTCACACTGTTACCCTTCCATTGTATATTCACCCAGAAGTGGTTCTGAAAAGCACACCTGCCTTCCTCAAGGTGTTACACAAAACTGGGTTTGAAATCAGCACAGATGATTCACCACTGTGACAATATTTCAGACCTTCTCCTCCACCACACCCATTAGTTCTCTAATTTCACTTGTTTCTCTGGTGGTCCCTGCAAGTGGTTTCACTACTTGCCTAATTACTGACTACGCTGTTCTCAAACATTTGAATGTGTTCCAAGTAAAAGAGATAATACTTTTCTTTAACAGACTCACGAGAACTCTTTTATTCTTCTGCCCTCAATTCAGCTTTACCATTTTTGTGCTTTATTTGGAGGTGTGGACAGCAGAGGAAATAATCTATAATAGGATCTCACCTTAAACAGGTAGAGTCATCTGCTTTTCCTCACAGTGAGAGAAGTTACTGTCTGAGCTATGGCAACAGGGATACGTGCTAGGGGAAAAAAAGAAAAGTAGGACAGATCAGCTGGAAAATTGAAACCTGTGTGTCACCAGTTCCTTACTAAAAGTTACATTTGGGTTTAATCTCATCTACATATGAAGTACTGTTGAGCAGGCTGCATTTTTATAAGCAACAGGATGGGATGGACTATAGTCATATGAAATCAACTAAACTTTCCAAAGTCTTCTTTGACTGAGATTTAATAGCTATAGATACTTTTACTTTGTAATGTTTTTGTTGTTGCTTATTCAGAATCCACAAAGATACATAATGTATCATGTGCTGCAGATGAGGGAAGTTTATTTTTAGAATCACTTGTCCTCAACAAATTGCAAGGATTTCAGGCATGGGTCTCATTTTTGTCTGATTATTGTCTGTCTCTCTGTTCTTTCTGCCCCACTCTTAAACAGATTTCTTGTCTGTTTTTTGGGCTGAATATTTTGTGGAGTACACTTAGCTAACAGAAAAAATTATTCTGACAGTGCATCAAATGCTGCTTCCTAGGATGACTGAATTTCCCAAGAAGGCAGTCTAAAAATCTGAAATTTATATCTGAAACAGGGAAGCACTTAAATAGAACCATTTAAAAACCACAAAATACATTTTCTGTACAAGATTAAGTCCAATTTTTTTTTGTGCTGTTAAACACAATCATACTTCCATCATTACATGGTTACAGATACCCCTAAAAACTTGAATATATATACAGCAGTTTAACAGATATTGTAGAAGTCTAGAAAGTAGAAATGGTGCATAACAAAAAAAAAAAGAAAACTTTTCAGAAATACTGGGCTTCTGACTGGTTTTGATATATTTTCAGGGCTGCATCACTGCAGATATGACACAGTTTTTCCTTTAGGTCTTTCAGTAAGGGCCACTGAAGTTAAAGAGAAATATTATTTTCTTTTGTACTAAGTGAAGTTCTACAGATGAGCCTGTAATTAGGAAAGGGAGTAGACAGAGAAGAATCTCATTCACTTTAGGAAACCTGAAAAAACTAAGAGCACCAGGTTGGGTTTTTCTTTCAATGTGCTAATACACAAATCTATTTGTAGTAGTAGATTAGAAGTATCTGTGTCTAGATTGCAACATTGAAAATGGCACCAATGAAAGAACACTCAGGTGTATGGAAATAAATATAATGATGTTTCTTTTTCCTCTCCCTCATTGTTTTTTAGGGGGACTGAGAGGAGTGTGATTTTTAATTTTTTTCCCCCTTTTCACAGTGCACTATAAGCTGTGGTTGTTACAAGGAGAAACTAGATCTTGAAACAACCTGACTAACTTCATTTTTTTAAAACTGTTAATTTTATTCTGAACAGATAGGAAATTTCTATTTTTTTTTTTTAAATTATTTCTTTAGGGCCTGATTTAGCAGAAATTCTCTTCTTCTAAGTTCAGTATTACAGCAGACTGACTATTTGGCTCAAGTCTCCAGAAGGCAGAGAAAAGCACAGAAGTTGTGCCTTCTGCATGCAGACACTATCTGCAATCTGACTGTGTCTTATTAAGTAAGCCCCCCCAAGAATGGAGAACAGAGGAAAATGACTCTTGGGGCTTCCTAGGAAAGGCACATACACACACACAAGAAAAAAGAAAAAAAAACTCAGGAAAAAGGTTCTTTAAAGAGATGATCACTTAGAAATGACCCAAAAACTGAGTGTTGTAGAAATAATATTTAACATTTTAAAAACTGCAGAGAGAAGGTGTCATGTCCATTGAGTTTTGTATGGTTTGATCTTTGTGAAAACCTGAGCTTTCTGTGTCATCAAAAAATTACTTCTTCTCTTTCTGACCCATAAGTCAGTAAATACCTCTCTTTGCCCAAGTCTATTTCTGTTGTATGGTTTCCAATCTATTAGCCAGCGGCATCAGAGCTTGATAACCTTTTGGGAAATTGACCATAAAGTACTTGGAAAGGCACAGCTCCTTCCCACAGTCAGCGGCCAGAAAGTGTTTGGAAAAGTATTTTTTATTTATAACATGTTCTTTAACTTCATCTCCACATTTTAGTTTGCAGTATTTTACAGACAATACTTCTTATCCTAAGTAACTTCTTGAGTATTTGTCCCTTGTGGCAGAAAGCAACAAATCTCAAAACATTTTCACTGTCACTCTTTCTGCTCATATTTGGAACAATTTATCAGCCTGTGGTAGCTTAATCAATTCTTGAAGCATGAAAGTGATGTGGAAGTAAATACGTCCATCACTAGCATGCCTTTGGAAACAGCACTTGGAGGGAAACATAACATCTGAGTTGATTAGGAAGGAAATAAACTTGTGACCTAAAGCCTAAGAAATCCACAGGTGGTGCTATGCAGGGGAGAGCAGATCCATAAATTAAACAGGAGTGAAAGAGACATTGCTTGCAGAGTACAAAGTGTAACGTGTCAAATGAACAAGATCAAGTTAATCAAATAAGCACCTGCGCCAGACTTACAATTACTATTTCAATAGGCTATAAAACATGTAAAATAAAATCCCCAGTATGTCTATTCTTTTCTCTTTCCTCCAAATTGTGTAACATTTGTGAGCAGAAGCTACTAACAATTCTGCTGTTCCCAGCCAGTATCTAGTAGAAAGAGAATGGACTCACCATGTTTCTTAAGTTGTTATGAGGTTGAAGTAAATGGGTCCAAACTCAGGTGTTTCATGCTACTGTTGTGAATCTTCATGAAATCAGAACAATGCCTGGTTTTTCAAACAGAAGTAGAAGGTTTCCCATCTTTATATTCCAAGACACAGGTAGTAGTACCAGTATATGGGTAGACACCAATATGTGCCATTATAGGGCAGAAGGTACAAATGACCTGCTAAATACATTTCACTACATCAGCTGTCTTAATAGGAGAGATCTTTCAGGAATCGTTTTCACTAAAAAGATCTCTTAATGTGCTTCTGTTTCTTCTCCTTTAGCTTTGTGTCTTTTCCCTTTTGTCAGCTCTTCTGCTTGCTCTCCTGTCTTTTTCAAAACAAGTCATATAAAGATGTGATCCTTTTGCAGGTGTTTGCTGCCTAGATTTAAAGCACGTTATCTTAAAGTAAGCAATCATGAGGCATTTAGCAAATGACAAAGAAAAATTAAAAGCAAATCCTGTTGCCATACTTTAACCCTGTTTCCTTTTTCTCTTTGTTGTTTCATAGTGTGATGGTATGTTTGTTTCAACTGTAAGACTTCATTAATAATTTTGAAATAATACACATTATTCAGGATTAGGCAGTTTACGAACTTTGCTTACCCAGGAGTGTTCAAGTTATGCATTATCTTTCTCTGAACTTGGTCATATGGAGTTCTATCACAGATAATAAATATCACTGCTGGACTCTGGGTATGAAAATGGTCTATAGCAATACCAGATTTGAGAATCTCCCTAGTTATACCCACAGCCTGAGAGACTCCATTATTTACAGCTCATCTTTATTCCCTGCAGCTACATCTCTTATATAATACCCTCTTTCTATGCTCATTGTTAGTCATCCCTCATAGAATATGTTTCATTTTCTCTTATTACCCATTTTCAATCATCAATTCAGTATCTGACCAAATAAAATGCTATTTCTTAAAAATAGGGAATGCTGATAATATATAATTGTACTGTCTGTTACAGATAGTAATACTGTGAGGCAAAAAATTAATTTAAAACCATGCAATGAATATTAGATTAAAAAGCCTTTACTTAAGATAGTTATTCGAGCCTATATAGTCATTCTATTAAAAATAATAATAATTTAAAAAAAAAAAAGGCAGTACAGTAAAACTTAATTTAGCTCACTGAGAAAAAGTTTATAAGGAATTTTAAATTCAGGAGTCCGTAGACTTCACCAAGATTTCCCAGGATGTAACTCTTTGATGATGTACAGATCAAATGATGTAAAAGGTGCTCTGTATTATTACTGAATAAATGAAAAATTCTGGGCACTTGACCACTTATTGTTTATTGTAGCTTGAAAGGAACAGAGAAAATACAGCAGGTTTAAGTTTTTTTAATTAGTATGTGTTTAATGGAAATAAATACATTTGAGGCTTTAAAATGTGTCAACTCCTTGGAGCTCTTACGAAGGGAGAGACTGCAGTTAGACTAAGCCTGTGCAATTTTCTTTTGGCTCTTGACTACAACAGAGGGTTCTGTCTCAGTTCCTTAAACAACTGATGGAAAATGTTTCTTCTGTCCTGCTTCCTAAATTGCTCTCAGTGAAATCTGGGGACTAGCACACTCAGTATTACTGGGAAATTGTCAAATCTTAGAAGCTTGGCCATACTTTGGAAGGAAACAAAGGGGAGGGTCAAGGCAGAAGTCTATGTGCAGCTCATATAGAGTGCCTAAGAACTAGAAATACCAGTCATTTTGCAAGTCATTTACTTTTCCCCTCTGCTAGCACTTTTGCTTCTGCCTTGTTGGTTGTGTTTCTGTTTCACACCACAAAATACTTCTAATAATCTTCAGCTATTTAAAATAATTGCAAAAATAATGAAATAGCAAATGATTGTGGAAAATTACAACAGAGAGAATGTAAATGTCTGCAGCAATACTAGACACAAAATGACCATGTTAAAAAGCACCACTTTCACAATCATTGTCTTGTTTTGTTTAAAGGCAAGACACACACTGACATATTTTAAGAATGCTGAGGGGTCTAAACACATATGCCTCTGTATCTAAGTAAATTTCAGCCGGAGTGTGCAAAGAAAAGCAAATATTGTCTGTGAATTACAAGAAGCAAACTAAAACCTGAAATCCACACTTGCTTTTATGAAACCCCAAATAAATAATACTTTTTTTAAAAACTTGCAGTTAACAGTAGTACTGATGAAATAAAGATTACTAAATTTCCACTGTATGGGTGAAAACACTGAGAGATGTAAAATTACATTGCTAAACATGCCCTGTAAGATAAATATAATAAAGAAAAAAGGATAAACATAGAGTTGCCACATGAATTGAGTATCCAGCAGTGTTCTTTTACAACTGCAAAGCAAAGAAGGTACTAAGGTTATTGCACTAAAAAGGAGTAGAATTACATACTAAGGTCTTGGTGTGTGGGGGGTTTAATGTTACTGTAAGACATTTTTCATTTACTTTGGAATTACATAAACAGAAGGTACCAGTTACCATATATGATCCAAATGTTTGGTATATACATGTAAATCAAAAAGTGAAAAAGCCAACAGCAGATAGAATAGGAAAGCTACTGTCTTTGATTTTCTCTCTGTTTCAAACCTTAATTTGTGCATCCTATGTGGTGAGCCTTTTATGCTGCCCAGGTCATGATTCTGGAAAAAGAACTCTGACACTGTTCTTGGTTATTAATCACACTTACTTATCACACATATCAAACAAACAGTTTCCATGGCTTGAACCAAGCTTGAAAGTTGTAGCCTGTTAGTGCTGGTTAGAATGCTGTGCTGCCTCTACACTGTAGTCTTTTGTTGCTGTTCTTTCTAATATATTTTCATATTAAACACAGTTGTCTCAGATCCAGAATTCTTACTCTGCACGTTTTGCTGGTAATATATTGACAGTTATTTATACAGACTTCTAGTACCAACTTAATATAAATTCCGTTTTACTTTTATGTGATTTTATTTATATTTGCTTTCAAAAGTCGAAGTAAGGTTTACTTCTACTAAGTTTTTTTTATTTTGTAATCTTCAGAAATTTTATCTTTAGTTTTTTTACAAATATTGTAGCTGGCCTCCTTTAAATAATATTACTCAATCACAGTAGTATCACATTTTTGAATAAAACTCATTAAATATATTTGGTCACTGTCAAATTACTTAACTGTGGTCTCAGTTTCCTTATGTGCTTCTAAACACTCCAGTGTTTTGTCCTCCAAAAGTGCCAGTCAGTATGGACCATTGCACAGTACTGTTTTCTGTACCTACTGTATATCCTATAGTTGCCTATTTATTCCATCGCCCAGTTGCTGATTTAGCACAAATAGTCATTATCATGCTGTGAGAACTGCTACAACATTTCAAATCAACATAATACAATTAGCGGTATGTAACTGATATTCTTTCCAGGGAAGAGTCTGCAAATCTCAATATTTTGATGTATGCCAAGCACTGTTAACAATTAGAAGAATTTTCCGTTTTAGTTCAAAGAATTAGGATATTGCTTTTTTAAGTAGTAAGACCAGGACTCTGTACCAATTTCACTGTGGCAATAAATGTCAAATCAGCTGGAGTTTTGTCAGTTAAGAATGAAATCTATAGGTAAAATTTAGTTCCTCAAATCTTTTTCTTAGTGTAGAGCCACATTCTGAGATGATGTTGTGGTTTAACTCCAGCCAGCAACTAAGCACCACGCAGCCACTCTCTCACACACCCCTCACACTCCCTTGCCTCCGTGGGATGTGGTAGAGAGTCAGGAGGGTAAAAGTGAGAGAAGTCATGGGTTGAGGAAAGCCAGGTCAATCAGCAGGTAAAACAAAAGCGATGCACACAAGAACAGCCAGACAGGGCATTCATCCACCACCTCCCATGGAGTGGGAGGTGTTCAGCCATGCCCAGGACAGCGGGGCTTCACCACACAGCGTGGTGACTTGGGAAGACACAGTCACTACAAACGTTCCCCTTTCCTCCTTCTTTCCCCAGCTTTATATGCTGAGCATGACACCATAAAGGTGTGGGATATCCCTGCAGTCAGTTGGGGTGACCTGTCCGGGGCATGTCCCCTCCCAGCTCCTTGTGCACCCCCAGCCTCCTCGCTGGTGGGGCCATGTGAGGAGCAGAAAAGGCTCTGACTCTGTGTGAGCTCAGCAGTAACAGAAACATCCCTGAATTACTCAACACTGTTTCCAGCACAAATTCAAAACACACCAGCTACTGTGAAAAAAAATTAACACTATCCCAGCCAAAATCAGCACAGATGGCAATTCTGCAAATAGATCTTCTGTTTCCTCAGGTTGACACAAGCTCTTTTCAGGGCCTCTGTTTCATGTATACAGTAGAGTTATTTTATACCCTTGCTCCAAATGAAAATAGTCTTATTTTAAAACTGTCTGTAACAACTGAAAAAGATAAGCATCTCTGGAGCTGGTCTGGAGATAAAATGAATGAGCAGGTTCCAGGCAGACCTAGGGATTTATTTTAAAGCCTCTTGAGAAATTCTGTCTTAGTGAAATGGAGCATTGCATAGCATCAACCAAGAACTGTGGCTATGTCTCAACAATTTACTTACTGGCTTCATAGAGTTTATGCAGCAGGTGTTATTAGCACTCCTCTCTAATAGTCACTTGAGGAGGTCTGTCATCAATCTTAATAATGCCATCAGCATTTCAGCAGATGGTAGACATGATTTCATGCACTCCCTGTTTCTAAATTGTACCAGAATGGATTTCCATCATATTTTTAATTGCAAATGAGAAATGTATCAGAAACTGACTTGTCTCATGCTGGCATTTCCAAAGGCTTTTTCCATGCAGGCCAAGATTATATTGCTTTATCTTTTATTTTTTTTTATATATTTCACTGTGATTGAGTGATTCACAGAAGATATTAGCAGCTCACTCGGCACTAGAATTAACCTCAAGTAATTTCTGTGTACTCTCCAGTGAAGCAGTCTCTTGTTTTGAATTGGAATGTGAGATGCCAGCTTTTTGTAGGTAATGTAAATGTTAGTAAATGCCAGGAGTCAGTCCAGCAAAGCACTAAGAGATGAAGTATAATTTGAGTTGCCATTGAGAACAACTATTTGAATAGCAACTCTCAAGTATTTAAACTTACAATCACAATAATGCATTTATGGATCAAGATTTTATGTAACTTTTAAAGCAAGAGATTTAATTTCTAAACATATCCTATTGCACCACTTGTTTCCTATCTCATCATACATTTATGGATTTATTATTTTCCTTTCAGCTTATGATTTTACCCTTTCTCTTTGGGCCTATTCCTTCTACCCCGCTTTTACATTTCTTACACATGCATTCTTTTAGTGAAGACCATAGATAAAGTGAAAGCGAGGTGGTGACAGCTTTCCTTTAGGTGGCACATGTAACAGGAGTAGTTAAGATACGATGGATGAGCACAGTTCTTGAATACACTTAATGTTGTCCTTTAAAAAAGATTAAATAATTTGAACATTAATAGTAGATTTGACAATCTATTTAATATGCTGACTGCAAATTCCTCTTCCAGTCCAAGGTAGTTCTATGTATGCAGAAAAGGTAGCAGTAATTTGGTAAATAGTTTTCCTCTATTTAAAACTTCATGTGTTCTGGCTTACTGACTTTTAGATTAGTGCAGAACTGGATAGCAAGTGGAAAATCCACTATCTGAATGAAGCATATCCACTCAGTAGGCCACTGAAATTGGAATCTTTACTGTTGGCATTTCTAACTGTAATGACTGCATATTCCTTGAAATTTGGTACTCCAGTGCTTTATTCTTTTCATCATGTCTAGAGTATGAGATCAGAACATAAAAATAGCTTCTTGTGTCACCTTTTTCTGAGAAGTACATGCAAAAATAGAATATAATATCAGAGCCGGTACATAAAACTGAAGTAATTGCATGATAGGAAGTTACTTAAATATAGACAGACTTCAGCAAATTATGTCCAACAAAAAAATGGAATAAATGCTGTTAAGCAGAAGAGTTTATATCCCAACTGAGTACCTGCTCCCACCAAGACCACACATATAATTACAAAAGCGTGACATGAACTGAACCCTGCATTAATCAGAAAAAAAAATTTCTTTTTTACTTTTCATTCGGCAAGCTTTGCAAGTTGCATATATTAGCCTCTAATTAGGCACCTCTTGGCACTACCTTGCTGCTTTTTCAAATGTTAATTCTATACCTATTAAGCAGGTGTCTCATTCACTGTCATGATGTTATCTGGGTAGATACCCCAATAAAAGAGTTTATGGCAATCGTGACACCTTTCAATAACTTTTTCACAGTAGGACATACCATTTCCTGAGATAAAAATCTGAGCTCTAGCACTGCAGCTGGAGCAATAGTGAAAGAAAATCATCCTTCCAAAGCCCCCCTTAGGACAGGGATGCTCTTTGCAAAATGGGGCTGGAGCATATGGAGACTGCCACATCAGGGGCTCTGTGATAGCCAAAGGGAGGAACAGAAGAGAATGCCCACAGTCATGGAACTGACTTGTTTAAAGCAAAAAGTTTTGCATAGTCCAAAGCATTTGGGTTCTCTGCCCCAGCTCATCACCACTGTGTATCAGAGCAGCACCATCCCCACAGACACTAGTCAGTGGACCATTTGCCTATACAGGGATTCACCATGTCAGGGATTTAAAGAATAAGGATTACTGTGGAACACTGTAGTAAAAACTAAAACTAGCCATGCAAATAAGGATAACTTAATTAGAAACAACCAAAAGAGAATTAATGTATTTAAAACCATAGATACACTACAGTGTAAGTATATTTTGTGGACAAATATATGAGCATTCCCCCCAACTGTCAGTGTAATTACAGAGGAAAATATAGTTGTTCTTTTTTGGGTACGTTATTACAGGCGGCAGTAAACAGAAATCAGAAGACAAATTAACAAGGAGATTTGGAACAATAAACACCAATCTCAAACTATGGAACTGCAGTAAATTGCATTCGGTCGTCTATAACAGAATGCTTCATGGGACTAGGATGACAAATTAATATCATGGCATAAAACTGAAAAGAGTACTCCTAGAATTCCTAGTAATTGACACTGCTTACTGACATACCCAAAAAAACTATAAAAATACCAAATAAAAATGGGGATAATGCTTACTACAAAATAAAGCTGAGATTTAGACAAATTTGCAGGTGGAAAAATCAAACACTAAACTAGTATTTTATGCCTCAGCCATTTGCAAGTATTATCTGAGATTTCCTGTTTTACTTGACACAACTGTTTTTCTGAACACAAGAATATAAGCTAAGTCAAAGTACCTTCTGGCACAGTGGCCTACATCTTAGAAATCTCTCCATAAAGGAATTTACACATTTTCTTTAATAGGGCCAATATTCCTGTAATTGATATTAAAAATTGTCCAAAAAGAGACATTATTTTTTTTTTTTAATTCCTATTAAAATTAATGTCCAAAACACTGAGTTGCTTAAGTTTTATGCATAATGGAATTGCTACCAGGGAGACATACATTTGAAAAAAAACCATCATAGAAACATGCTATAAGTTAATAAAATTCACAGAGTTAAGAAAAATGCAAACCAAATTTATATTGGTCCCTAGCTTGCAAAAATAAGAATAAGGAACAGTAAATTCTCAAGTTTTTTAGCTGTTAATGGTAACTACAGGAAAATGTAATATGAGCTAAAAAAAATGAAAAAACAGACGAGTTTATTCTCAAAGATGCCAATGGTAGTTGAAAACACAGTATATTTTGAGTTTTCTACTTTATTCTAACACTGTAGAAGTCAGAACATCATTAAAGCAATTCTCTGGTGTTCACTCCTGAAAGTACACACAAGGCTGGGGCAATATCATCCTGAGGCTGTTCTCACTATGCCAGGTACTGGGGGGTGCAGTACCTGGAGGAGACAAACATGATCTAACAACATGCACAGCTGCAGTTTTTTAATTTCTTCTCTCCCTCCCCCATCCTTTATTTCTCCTCTGCATAGCCACTTCCGCATCACGGACTGCCTGTACAAGATTTCAGGCATAATCGACAGCTCTTCAGCTGTTTTAAACCAAAATATCTTAATTAATACTGGGTTGTAATTGTAACTGACAACAAGCTCTGGAAAAGGGTACAGAATGAATCACAGTTTTAAGCCATAGCCCTTCGCACACAAAAATACCTATTAATTTCAGGCACCTGCTGTCTCCTGATACCCTCGGTCCATAAGTATCTCATTCCTCTCAGCATACCTACGTTCTGGGCAAGCTCTCTCTCCTGCATGTGCTGCAACTGCCCACCTTCACTGTCATGCCTGAATTGTAACCCAGCCTGGTCACAGAGCTTATCTCACTGGCACTGCGCCACCGTGTCATTTCTGAGTGGGATGCACCCAAAAGGACTGACAGACTAGTGAGGAAGGTGCAAGGAAGAGTTGTGGAGTAGAAAGATAGCTACTTTCTTTGCTCCAGAAATCTTTCTCTTGCTATTAGCCTCCAAAATTACTTTCCAAAATAGCCAAGGAAAATATGCTTCTAACTGTAAAAGCAATTAGAGAATAATTAGAATCAGTTTTAAACCAATTATGTCCTGTAAAACTGATAAATAAAAGGCAACAAACCCCACAGAATTGGTTAAAATCCCCTTCAAATATAGCTACATTTATTTAAGTTTTCGAGTGTGTTGATTGTACCTCCTGGCCTATCTGCTGAAACTACCCACCATATTCAGGACTACCTTTCAAGTTCAATTCAGGAACAGCAGTGGATTTGGGGGTGAGTGGGTGGGAAGGAAGGGCTGGACTGATGTGACAAGATAATGAATGATCCGTGATACCACAGGCATTTTTTCTGAAAAAAGGAGTTCACAATACTTCTGGTAATAAAATGTCTTTAGCTGCTGTGGACTAATCAGACATTTTTTTCAATGCAAGACCTACTGTAAATCACAGAAGTAGACATATTGTTATAAAATTATAAATTTCTACAAGATATAACCTATTCATTCCATGTACTGGAAGGAATATTTCTGCAATAAATGACTACAGGTCGGGAAATTAAGTACAACCCATATTTAAGATAAAAGCTATTAGCAGCTCTCAGAAAAGTATAAATTTCTTAAAGATGGGTGAAGCACAATTGTCCTTGATTGCCAGTGATGTAATCATTTTAAAAGTATATTTCCAATGCTCGTTCTCCTAGTTTCATAAAATCCAAGGTGACCATATTAATTGCTTACATGTCACCGCAAAAATCGCTACAATTTGTTTCATATTGTTTTCTTTGTAAGGGTGCTATTTGAGGATTCATTAAGTTGCATTGCATTATTTCTTTTTCTTTTTTCTTTCCCAGCAGTTACTGGAAGATATTCTCCAATCTAGAAAAATCAATTCAGGGGTCAAATTATTCTGCTTCTTACACACCATGCATAATATCTAAATTCAAATGCAGTTAGGAGTTACTTCAGTGAGATCATATACCAGGGTAGCATTAAATTGGTATACATTACTAAAGCTGTCTGCAAACAATAAAAAGGAAGTAGTCTAATGAAGGCAGTACATTTTGAAAACTACACCATTTAGGAAATTAAGGGCTCTTAAATAAGATCTAATAAGTTCTGCAAATAGTTTCTTCAAACTCTTGCTGGAGAGATTTATGCAGTCACCGGACCAACCACCTAGCCGCTCTCTTCTTTGATATTGCCACCTCTTTTACAGGGACAACAGAAGTGGACACGCAGTGGAACTTTCGAGTTAATCTCTTGCAAAAAAAACAGGCTGTTTTTGCCACTGCAGCAGTTTCAGTTATTTATGTAATATAAAAGCTTTGGTTGAGATTTTACTGCCATTGTGTGCAACTCCATACAGTATTGTATGGAAGAAAGGAGAAGCACCCCAAAACACCAGCTTAAACACATTAAAGCCTTGCTTGGCGATACCTTACTCATTTGGCCTTGAAGGGCTAAGGCCACAGTGTGATGATGAGATACTCATGATACTGTGTAAAGTATCTGTACGGAACATCAAACCACCATCACGATAAGCTAAATTCAGTTGAGAGGTCACAGCAGAATTGAAAACCAAATTTCTAAAATACAAATGCTATGTACATTTGGTTTTCTGGTCATCATTTGTTGATTTTACTTATTCTTACTTACCAATAAATGAAATTAATAAAATTCCCTCTGTCAACTTTTCTATGTACAAATGGTGTTTAAAAGAGCAACTGGTGTATTTTATCATCACTCTTCTCTTATGGAAGAAACCATGGACAAGAAATGGCAAAAGAAAACTCAGTATCACTATCTGTCGAACAATAAACCGGGCAGCACATAGGAATCTGCAGCCTGCAGTGCTACAGAAATGTACCCTATGGCATTTTGGAGAACATCTGCCCCCAAATAGCATCCCCTCCTAATTGCTGCATACACTCTCTTTTTCCCAAACCCCACATCTCTTTCCTACCTATAACTTTTAACACACATCCTCCTGATGTCTTCTAACAGGAATCAGTAAGTGAGAGAAGTTCTCTTTCATCAACATTGAAGAGCCAGCCTGGGAGCCATTCCGTCATTTCCATGGAGGAGTCTTGCGTGAAAAGAGGGAGAGCAATCTTTGAAAAGATGTCATCAGAAAATGGCCATAGCAACAGCTTTGAAGGTTAGCATTACCACATTGACCTGATGTCTTGCAGTTGGCAATGGTCTCCAAACCTTTTTGATGGTCACCTCTCTCGTTAAAATAATTTTGAGCATGCACTCCCAATGTTTGTATATCTATTTATTTACAAATCATATACATGTACTACTCTACTAACACACTATGTACCTTAGGCAACAGGCACAAAAAATATTAGTTTCCTGCACCCCAGTGGACTGTTTTGCACAGTCCCTGGGGTGCACATTTCACTTTGGAGACCACTGCTTGACAATATCAAAGAGTGTATGTATGTATGTTTTGGTTTGTTTTAACAGAGAAAGAATGTGGATGATCACATTTTCTGACTGAAAATCACTTATTGACTTCTGAGTGTCTAGGGCTTGCCCTTATGTAAAACAACAGATTACCCAAATAAATAGCATAAAAAGACTTGTCCACTCTGTCAATAAAATTAATAAGCCTTCTACACAGAACCAACCAATTACTGATTCTACTCTTTTTTTGATCAGAAAATGTTTAGCCTGCATGTTCATCTATTTCAGACTCTAGAAGATCAAAGGGAAAAGGAAATTTTGGTGTACTAAACCCTTTCTAGCTAATGCTGCTAAGTTTATTATACTCATTGTTCGATCTAAAGACCTGAGCTTTTATCAGGTTTAACTTTCAGCCATTGGTTAGCTTTTTTCTTTTTTTTTCCTACCAAATTAAAGAGACCTTTAACACCTGCTCACTCCTTGGAAGGATAATGATACATTGTGACCATATCCCTCCATAAACCCCTATTCCACTAACCAGACACAGCTGCAGTTCTTCATGGGACAGCGGGTTTTTTTTGTTTTTTTTTGTTTTTTTGTTTGTTTTTTGTTTTGTTTTGGTTTGGGTTTTTTTTGCCTCTTCTCTACATCTTCTCAAGTTTATAAGGTATCTTTTTAATAATAGAGTTGTAAGGACTGTTTCTGGGTTTGGTGGGGTTTTTTCCCTTCTCCTTTTAGAGTCTTCTAGTTCAAAGCCTTCCTTTTTCCTGTCTAACAGAATCCTCCATTCCATATCCACTTTGCTTCTGAGTCTAAATTTGGCACTGTGCATTTCAGAAGCATTTTTTGGTCCACCAGGAATAACAAAGAATATGAACTATGTAAAAATGCACAGTCAACAATTCATACCTTTAAAACTGAAGCTTTTCTAAAAATGTGACAGACCCATAGGGGATAATGTTTTTCTATGTTCCTGTGAGAGCCACAATATCCCATTTTGCATTCAGACAGTCTTATGAGAAGTAAATTCCCTATAGACTCATTTTAGCTTTTGAAAGCACTGGTGAAAACTCTTAAACTTCTAATAGCTGAAGTTAGGCACTGACATCTGCAACTGCACTTGAATAAACACTCAGGTTCTGAAAAATATAAGATAATGCTGATCCATAGATTATTTCTCCCATCACCACAAGATTTGAGTTTTCTATAACCAATAACAATATATGTCAACTAGCTTCCATTTTTCAGCAAGAGCAATATCCTCAAACCACTAAAGTGCTACAGAACTTTTGGCTAAATTTTTCCATTATGCCAATATCTTATTTTCCTAGAAGAGGTATCGAGCAACATTTACAGCAAGATCTGTGACTGAGTACCAACAACTTCTGTTATCTCCACTGAAAAACAATGAGGGCAATGCTCATACCGCTGCTCAGCCTACCATGAAAACCTGGAGAAGTCCATGAGGGATAGCTAATGCAGTCATATTGTTGGGAAAAATAGCAGAAGGCCAGAATTCTCAAATTCTATTATGCACAAAGATTTGTCAAGCTCTGTTTACTTTATAGAATTAATGTAACTCATTGTTAATAAAAGAATTAGGTTCTCTGAAATAGGTGCTATTGTACAAGTCCCATATGCCAACGGCAAACAGATTTTGTTGGCATACCTCACCTTGATAAACACGAGGCTAAGGCTCTTCTTACCAACTCTTTCATTTCAAACCACACACTTATTTCTGAAAGAATCAAAGATATTACACCTTTAAGTTCTCTTGAATGAGGAAAACGAATGTGCAAAAGTTTACATTGTATAACCTCTCGTACCTCCACAAAGAGTTTCACATTATGTTATAAACCAACTAGCTTCCAAAGACAGGGCATTTCCCATTTAAAGCTTTTAAAGCTAACAAGAGAATAGTTTCTATTACCTTCCATCCCCAGGTGGTTAATAATATGTCCTATTAAAATGTTTTTTTTAAAACAGTCCATTAAATTCATTGGCCTCATATCGGCAAGGATTTAAATCACGTCTAACTTTAAGCACATGAGTATTCCCATTGCACTTAATGAAACCATTCAAATGGTTATGACTAGGTAGAATCCAAGAATCCCTTGTTGAATCAGAGTAATACCAAGAAAGTTTTAAAAGTCCTAAACACCCTTGAGAATTAAAGCAATGGCTTAGAAATTTCATGCTGGTCGTAGTCTGTTATGTAATTCAATCTGCCTTTAAAAGGAACCGACACTGTTTGGCTGTGGTGGACTATCCCTCTGTGTTGGCAAGATGTCCCTTCAATCTTTCCGTTGTTTTGACTACATTTGGTTTAATATACAGACTTCTTACTTGAAGAATGGCAATATTCTCTCTCTTCTGATTTCTACTTTCTCTGAAAATCTTTTTCTTTTCCTTCCAGCTGACTTTTTCTGACTCTTCTACTACTCCTATTATTATTTCTTTAACTGTACAGTTCTTTTCTCTATCATGATTACATTCAATATGCAAACTGCATTGGATAAGCATAATAAAAAAGAAAATTATCCTTATGTAAGTTATGAGTAGGGTCAGGTGAAAATACTAAGAAACTGAGTATGTTTACACTGAGATTACTCTTCCACGCATGTCTACATCTGATTTTTACTAAGATTAGAATAGTTTGTTATATTTGCTTGCTACATATCTGAATCTGCAACACCTATGCTAGCTTAACAATTTTACGGGGAACAGGCAGAAACGCCAGGTGTGCCTCGAAAATCTTGCTCTTTCCTGACACTCTGTTCTGTGCCAGATGAACAGACAGCTTTCTGAAAACTCCCTTTTGTTGCTGCATTTCACAATACTAAAGGGAAAGAGTGGATATTTCCAAGGAGAGCGAGCAAATTTTTTATCTGTATCTTTTGTTTTCACAGCCCTTGCCTTATTAAAGCAATACAATAATCAATAGTGAACCAACTTAGGTAAGAAGAAATGTGGTTGATCAGCCACACAGTTTTGCAATGCATATAGGTATAACAATATGGTTTTGTAATGCATATACATATAACAATATGTAATATAGTTAGGCTTCTACAACAGGGAGTTGACTCTGGTAAATGCTACATTCAGGCCCTAAAAGCACACATCATGAGATAGCCAACACTGTTCAAAGAAGAGTTACTAATCTCTCAGCAAAATTATGTCAGGCAAGTTGATTTGTTTCATGTCTGCAAATCATCATCAAGATGATGACAGGGTATCAGTGGTGCCAAAATACTTAAGAATTCGAGTAAATTGCCAATGCCTAGCAAAAAACACACATCTGAAGCTTCATCTGCAATTTTTCTTTCCCGTTTGGAAAGGATTTTAAGGTTTTAATTTGGTAATCTACTGGCTTGAATTGAATACAGAGAACAGGAGGACATACCCACACCATTTTTTCCTGCCCCCTTCTCTCCTTTGTTAAGTAAGCAATTCCCTCAACTTACAGAAACTCCAAAATACATCAGACATGGGGTGGGAGTGTAGGGAATGGGAGAGGGGAATGGGACACAGAGTGGGTTTTGGTGGGGGTTTTTGAGATCATTTCATTCAGCTACAGCCTGTTTCTGAAATTTCTGAAGATACAACTGTTTAAGAAAAAGCAATGCAGATTACAATAAATCTATTCTGTACTATTATGGAAGGACAAGGAGAAACACAGATGGATTTAAGGAAGATAAGGGTGGTCTGATATCTGCAGCACAAGCACAAGGATTAAAAAATTAGATTTTGGTGGCTTTACTAAAAATATATCTTCTTGAAGTCCTACAATACTCTCCTCTCCCAAAAAGTAAGGGAGTGTCCTGGTTAGATAAACCCAGTGTCATTCAATCCAATTTTTTATGCACTTCAGAAAAACCCTGGGAGGACAAGAGGAACTTCCACCCTATGGGATTATATGAAACCTTTTCTGCCTCTTATCACAGACAAGAGAGATATTCACAACATACTTTTACCCCTTTGTCTGAAAGAAGAAGGAAAAATACTTTTACACTAAATTTAAGGCACTTTTCTGGGTATGTTGAGTTCTTTTAACACAGTCAAATGTATGAAGAATACAGCAACAAGAACCTCCTAGTGCTGGTAACTCAGTGCCACCTTCTCAGGAGTACTCTGACCTGCTGCCTCCACAGTCACTGTAGCTGAATTGCAGATGCTTCTAGATAAGTCTATAATCTCTTCACACAAGGTTAAAATGTAGTTAGCTACTGAGATAATTTTCAATAAGGTTTTAGTAGTACTAAACCGACTGAAACATATCCTAATGCAGTATCAGTAAACTACTGAAATCTACAATAGACTGAGAACAGATTGTTAAGGAAATTAATACTATAATGTATATAGGTAATTAAAAAATAATACATCTAATTATAATAGGTTATTTATAGTACTTACAATAACTTTTTACAGTATAAAATAATACAACTATAAGACTCTCAGGAAAATTATACTATGCTTGCTATTAAAATTATATTTTTTTATTAAAAGAGCTTTTTATTTTTTCTCAAGATAATTCCCCCAATTTCAAAAACTTCACTACTCTTTAAGTTCTAAATTTAAAATAAGATACAGTTGCTAAAAAGTTGATAATACTGTTTCTTTCTGCTACTGCCTTTCTTTGAAGATTTGGAAGAGCAGGTACCCATTTCCTTCTTAGAAAATACGATGTCTGTTTGCATTTACAGCGGGGTCTCGCAAACCTGTACGAGGACTACCTAAAGAGGGCGCTCCCAGGGCTGATAACACACTGCTGGATTTCCAGGAGACTGTGTCCTTTAAGGAAAGAATGGCGATGTACAAGGCTGCTGTGTCCTTTGCTCATGTAAGATATCAATGGTTTCTTACCTTCTTAGCTCTTTGTTTGCTTTGCATAGTGACATGTCCTGCATTCTTTATTTATACAAGCTGATTCATGGACGGTTATGGGGATAAAAGTTTGAAACCCAAATTACCAAATCTACTTAGCAAACATATTGATGCATCAGTCTCTGTCTCTGCTGAATGAGATTTTTCATGCTATAAACCTTTGGTCTCTTGGATAATTCCCTTTAATTCATTGGAAGGACTGTTCTTTTTTTTCTGCATGTATTAGGGCCTTGGGCTTGTAGCAGATTAGCAATACAGTTATTATTTCAGCTCACAATGGCAAAACCCAGCAGTCTCTGCATAACTAAAAATATTACTAAGTAATAAAATCATATTCAAAAACACATGAAGTTTAGACGTCTTGCTGTTCAAACTAAAGAATTTGAAACTGTTGCATTTTAAAATAGCAGCTCTATGAGAAGTGTGGTTTTGTAATAAAGTTATTAAAAATGGGCATTATATGAAGAGTATATAGGAAAAAACTTTTTAATTTTGCTTTATTCATCTCTCTACATGTCTATCAATAAGGATTAGGTATTTTACAGCAAAGTTTAAAAGATTGATACCAAGTATCACATAATGTATAAGAGAATTTATAATATATTAAAATAGACCACCACACATTTAATTATGTCAGGAATATCTGCAAATTGGATCTTCAGATCTCAGCCAGGAAAATCTGCCTTAGATCTGCAGAAATACTAAAGATAAAAAAGTATCTTTTTACCATATCTTAAAATCCTATTGCATTAACATTCCATCTATGACAAGATCCTTTCCATTCCTTAAAGCGTGTGTCGATTACCACAGTAGCTCAGATCCCTTGTATAAGGAAATGGAAGGCATTATGCTGTCTTGCTATAATGTGACAATGCCAACGGTCTTTGTTTACACTAAACTTTGGGCTCATGGGAAGAACACCTTTTCCTCACTGTAAACTAGGCCAGAGTAATTTCTGTAAATCAGAGACCATATCCAGCAAAAGAAGGACCACAACTCAGCTCTCACCAGCCAGCATCTTTGTTCTTATGCAATCTGAGTTGTAGAAGGATCCCCAATCTTACCTGCACTTTGGTCTTGGGAAGAGTGGTCTGCATCACCTGAAGGGATCTTCTGGGTGACTGGATGGCCCAGAAACCACATAGTGAAAGTAGCCACCAGAGTCCAGGTGTTTTCCAACTATCAAATTCCAGCCTGCTGAATTCCTTATTTCCCAGTTGCAGTTCATCTGGCTGAGGTCTCAATTCCCTAGTCCTGTAACTGGAAACATTGCTTGAATTAGTACTCCCTCACAAAGAAAATAACTGCATGAAGCCTGACCCACCCTAACTGTGTTGAGCATATAGGAACTATTTCATTTTCACTCATGAACCCCTCTCAGTTTCTTGCTGAAATGGATGGTTGCCTGAGAAAAGAACTATATACCTGGTGCCATTAAGGAGGAACTAATACATTTCCTTAGAGGACCCATAACTGCATTTACCCCCTCTAAATATCTCCAAATGGCTGGTAAGGTGTGCCTGAAATGCAGATATAATCATGCCACCTTCATCACAGGGGGAAAAAAAAAGTCGGGGTTTTTTATCATGTGTTCACTTATTCATCAGGTGTGAGCACTAAACCTAACTTTACTTCTTAGCCTTCATTACAAGGCTAGTCTTAATTATTGGGTGGTTTATTTTCTGTAGATTGATTAATAAGTTGGAAAGCTGAAAGCTTCATCTAATACTGTCAGATGTAACATATAAGGGACAGAACTAGAACAGGAAGCCTGAGGGTAAGGGCACTCTTGTGATTTTCAGTGCTGTTATTGGTGAAGACAGATCATCTTACCAGGGCCTGCTTGAAGCTCTCTGCGTGTTTTTCAACAACACCTATTGAAAACCTGCAGAGAAGACCAGGTGGCAACTCTAAATGCCACAGAACTCAGAAGAGACAAGTAGAAGACAGAACAGCAGAAGGATTGTTCTGGAAAGCAATTGCTACTGCCAATCAAACAGATGCGTTTTTCTTCTTTTGGTGCTGAAGATCCAGGCCAAGCATACCTTTAAGTTGTTTAAAACATTGTGTATGGCTCCTGTGCAGTAGTCTGTGAACTTTCCAAAGCCAGTATTTATGATTGTCTGAGTCACTCCTGCAAAGACAGAGTATTCCATGGATGAAAATACATGGCTGATCCCTAAAACTACAGAGGAGACCACTGAGCCCTCTGACACTACTTTTGGGAGAAAGAAATACACAGCTACACCAGCAGGATCGGTTTCACATGGGAGCATGTTACTGCTAACTAAGCTACTGTTAACTAAGTTCTAAATTGCAAAATTCAGACTGCAAAAGAACTTCATAATTTGCAGGTCCTAATTTTTGGTTGACAAGTCCTAAAATGGGCCAATGAGGTTCAATAGTTAACAGTACATATATGCTTTGTATCTGCATGACAGTAACCAAAAAATAATTGTCTTGTTACTGTATCTATATTGAATGCTAATGTTAATTCATGTGTAATGTTAAAACAAGTAGGGTTTACAGCTTACATTGGTGGAAGTTGCCTAGAAGAGGCTACAGACATAACCAAGAGTTTCCAAATTGTCCTTTTGAAATTTATGAGCATTATAGTATACTGTTGTTAACTAATTCTTTTTTTTTTTAATAACTCATAAAAGCATGTTCTTAGTGCAAGTGGAAAACAACTGGCCTTATTTTGCCCCTCTAGAGTTCACAGAAAACCAAGTTCTGTACTGTGCCTGGTACAATAGTGGAAGCAGTGAGGAAACAATTTGAGAAAATGCAGAGGATCTCTCCACAGAGGACCTTTGCTCAGTACCAGCACCAGCATAGATCTGCACAGGTAACAACCGCATTTTAATACTAACAAATACTAATAAATTAGGTATGCCCTGCTATATAATTGGAGGAAAAATATGACTGCTTGCTCTACTGAAGTTTTCATTATGACTGAGACATTTCTGTAATGCTCGTACTCACAGAATGTTATCTTTGAGATGTCCCCCAGGAATCATGTATTTTTAATGCAGACGAACACTCAGTATAGACTAGATTCAACTAGACTTGGATTGAGTAAAGCAGATCACTACTATAGCAGTATTTTATATTGAACCCTGTCTGGAAGACTGTGATTTATACATTATCAAGTATAATGATGATATTTTGCATTTATTGCGCTTGATGTGATATTAAGTCATTCTGTTTTGAAAGGGGTTTCCTGCTTCCATTGAATTAAATCTAATACGCTCCCCTAAACAGATGAAAAATTGAACAGAATGCTACATAAAAGTGGAACAAAGCAGCAGCTAAGTGTTATTTTAGATAAAAGGCCTTTACCATTCATTACTTCGTTAGCATATACCATGAAAAATTGTTGTAGGAGATAATGACTTTGGACTATGTGAAATCCCCTATACTAAAACACATTGTACAATCTGTCCTGTGCACTCTGAAAAACAGTAATGCCACAATAAATTTCTCTACCATCCTACACTTCTTGGAGAAATTTTTAAACAATATTGTTCTCCCAACACTGCAGTAAAAGACATATCAACATTCTGCCCTAGGTTCATTTTAATCTTCAGTAAGTATCATCATATCTACCAGTCATCTCTCATTTCTTACACATTAATACCTACATCGGCAGCTTGCACAGATAATAAGCAAAACTCCACTTTGTAGGGGAGAAGA
The DNA here is from genome assembly GCA_035583155.1 of Acropternis orthonyx. Taxonomy (NCBI): domain Eukaryota; kingdom Metazoa; phylum Chordata; class Aves; order Passeriformes; family Rhinocryptidae; genus Acropternis; species Acropternis orthonyx. Next base: position 19,227,697 of record JAWWEU010000163.1, read on the forward strand.
CATGGTTGCTGTAGAGGTATTAATGCATTTTAACTAAGCAGAAAAATCCCACAGTGGGACATAATCCTACTGGTGCATAATCCATAGTGATAGGAAGTGTTATGCATATGCTTTACTGATGATGTGGCCCAACTCAGCTGCCAGTTTTCTGGGTGAGAAATGCAGAACCATGTACAGAAATCATGTGACTTTTTCTGTCTTGCTCAGAACCCCATAATTTCATTTCTGTGTTGTGCAGATGCATTTTCCCCGGACACCTAGCTCTCCACAAATCCACTATGATGGTTCCATTTCTGCAACGAAGATGTGAGCTCAAAGCATACTTACCCATGTATTTGTCCTCTGTGGCTAGCTGAGGAGGCTCTCTCAAATCATCAGAAGAAATAGCAACATTCACAGAAAGTAAAATCACTCAGACTATATGGAACCATCTTTAAATTCAGGTTAAATAACTTACTGCAAGACCGTAACATCCCATTTCTATCTAACATAACTGCACTTTCATGGAAAATGGGATTATACACTTAGGTAGTTGAAAGATTATTCAAGGTCACTGAATCCATCCTGGGGCAAAACAGAGAAAACATGTAGTTTGAAGACAGATCTCCAGATCTGGATAAATTCAAAATATTAATCTAAAATAAGAAAGTGAATAGTTTGGGTTTGGGGTTTTTTAACAGTAATCTAAACAGCTGAACATTTTACTACATATTCAGTCATTGCATAAGGAGTTCATGGCTTTTCATTCAAAATATTGTGATCAAATATGCAAATAAAAACTATTTATCTTTCTGTTTTTCTCAGACAGGAGCCATCACTCATAGCTCTCTACAACGTAAGGGACATTGGCTCCTTGTGATAGGTGCCATATTACCAGTAAAATGCACTAAACTCTTGTCCAGAATGGTGAGCAGCAATGAAAACTGATCACAGACTTGTCATGTGCTCACAAACTCAGCCAGAGTGTGATCAGATATCTGGTCTTTAATTTGACCCCTGGCATAATGAACACCTTTTGCCATCAGCCACCAAGCTGAGAAAAGGCCAGGAACTTTGGTGGCACAGCTGTGCAGATGCAATCCCAGCAAACAAGCCATTTCTGGCAAGTGAGCTGAACTCCCTACATAGCAAAGAGGAGTGAAATATATCTAAAGCATCTGATATTCACTCAACTGTATTGTATTGTGTGTCAGGATTGACACAGGTATAGCTACCCCTTCTTCACTGAGTGTCATTCCAGACAAATTTTCTAAGATAGCCAGTGTAGCAATTGCCAGTTTTCTAGCAGTTGCAGAGGATAAGATCGAATAACAGGACAATTATAAGATGACCATAATGTACAGTTCAACTAAATGCAGTATGCTTCAAATGCGAGCTAGTAAAAGGCCTCATTGTGCTTGGATGAACTTTTAGGCCATTTGATCCCCTTGAACAATACATACATACATGTATATAGACCTGTATACACGCTTTATGTATATATACATATAGCATACATAGCCAAGCTCAACAGAGATTCTGTTTTTGAAAGGAACAGAAGGAAACTGTATAAATATCAACAAAAAAAAAGCAAACCTCGGTCTAAATTACACAGAACACTTACTGAAAATTCAAATCTTGGCACATTTTGCAATAAGGATTCTACCTAAGTTATTGCAGCACAAAGGCACTAAAATTGATGTATGGGCCACTAACATATAAAATGCACGTAGCAATTACAGTTCTCTTCAGTAACAGAATCTGAATGCCGACATAAAAAACCCTCTCCTCGAACAAAACTTACCCAGTATTGTCAGATTTACATCTTTATTTTTAAAATAGGATTGTTTAAGGTTAGAATGACTTATTATTCAGAGGCACTAAGTCCTCTGTATTAAGTACCATCCAGATATGTACAGGAAGGCCAGCAACCCACATAAAGGGTGATGTGAAACAAATGTGAGGACTGGAGGATGATGAAAGTCTGAAATAAAAATAAATTTACCATAAGAAACTGTTCCTGAGCTAGCAGCATGCCAACAATCATCCAGCTGACAGTGTTTTCTGAAGCTTCCTCATGATAGGTCATAGGATGAACAAGAAGTAATTGACCATCAAATAAATCTATACTCCAAAATCTATGGGATCTAAAAAACATGACTCAAACATAATGGGTAGACTAAATTAATCCTACCTACAGTAATCCTATATCCAACAGTTGGCAAATACAGAGGAAGGATGAAACCACAGGTCTTTCAGCTCTCTACTTGCTTGAAATAATAAACAAGCAGCATTTAACATTCTGGTACTGGAATTTCAATTAGCCATCTTTACTGACACACAAAATATGAGATCCTCCAGGTCTCTCTTCCTCCCTGCATGCCCAGAGCAAGGCTATGTAATTATATTGTCAAAATCTGGCTTATAATGTTTAGGCTGCATTTTAGACAGCCACAGCTATCACATTAAACGATTATAATCTTTTTCAATATGGCAACTATTTCATAAGCAGTACCAAAGTTACAGCAATAAAGCAGTAGTGACATTCAGATTAGATTTGCTTCCTGACTACATTAAGCCTAATTATATTCCTTTTTAATACCCCACACCATTCAAAGGACACATAATGACTATTCTGAACATATTTTGTGTCTCCTGATGAGGTTTTTCAGTAATGAGAGCTTGACTTACATATCTAAAACATGCATATTAGAACATTAAAGCATATCTTAAATGAAAAAAGCATATATATGCATAAATATATTAAAAAGCATATCCATATAAAATGAAAGTGCTTATTATATATACACCTACACAGTCATTAAAGAGAGAATAGATGGGAAAATTTGCACTTCTTTTTCTTTGAACTGGCTCTTTTCAGCTTGGTATGGGGTTAGCTCTACATCTCCTCATATGTTGTGCAGCTCCCTCAGAACTGTCATGCATACAGAATCTGCAAGTGTAAACCATGCTGTGACGTGCTTTTCTCAAGCCCCAACTCACTCTGACAGTTCAGATAGGACTGATTTTGATACAGGTAATGCACTATTTCATTTACTGGGCCAGTAATAAGAAAATTAATTCTACCTTTTATTTGTATGATTTTAATTCACCCTATAGATGAAACAGTGGATTTGGCAGCACAGAGGAGGAAAAGAATTCCTAAAGCCCATGAAGGGATGCACATTGTTTCTCTGCCATAGAATCTAAAAGCCCTTGCTGCCTATTACGGCAGAAATTATGGGCCAGGCAGCAGAGGCCCCCCTGTATTAATTCAGCAAAAATATTTAAGGAGATTCAAGCAGTATAAGCATTCCTTAGTTTGAAGGTGAAATAAATCCCATAAATATATGCTTTTCCATGGGATGACTAACACAGAGAGCTAATTTCTTGCCCCACAATTAGCCAGATTTCAAGGGGGTGCCAGGATTTGAGATGCAGGAAGCTTACAGCACTAGCTATATAGCAGCAATCTCAGAAACACAGTGCTGCCTCCGTTCACATTCAAGTTACACTGAACACTTGGGAAGCTCTTGCTGGAGGGACCAGAAGCTCCTTTCATTTGAAGGCTTATTATCAGTAGAAGCTCACAGACAAGCTTTCTTCTCACAAAGGAAGAAGAAAATGCAATTTGACATGAGTGAAATTATTTGTTAGATGACTCTGTGGACATGGGAGAGGAAGCACAGGACTGCCGCCTTATTAATAGCAATCTTTCCAATTTATTTCTTCTAATCACTAAACCTCAGAGTACCGCATGGACACAGGTCATGTAACACAGGTTCTGTGTCAGGCTTCAAGTAAGAAAACAAACCACTGCCAGAATCTGAAGCCAGACTAAACACAGATAACCTCAGAAATCAGTTCACACAGACATCTCGGACAGTCTTTAAGCCCCCAACAATATGCTCTGATATTGACACTGCAGTTCAGGCTTATAGATACAGTGCAAACCTGTGTATTTTATAGGATCTGCTGGTTAGCCTGTGGTCGTATTTTTCATAATTGCAATTCAGCATGATTTTTGCACTGGAAGAGCTGTACAAAGCATATGCAGGAAGTCATCACCCCTTATGTAGTCATATTATTATACTTCCTTTAACAAAGTTGCATTAGCCTCATGCCTGCTGACAGGCAACAAGTTGACAGCACAGCACATAAAGCCAAAACCAGTCTTCCTAGTCACCTTTGTCCCCTTCCAGTCCAATTATACACGGTATCTATTCATGCAGCTTGCCATATCTGCTGGCCTGTGTCTGCTGCAGTAACAGAAATTACTTGACATCTTCTGTGTTGTAAAAAAAGCCTGTCCCAATGTTTATGGCAACAAATATCAAAGATAATAACAACAGTACTCTACTGTAAAATGACTGTTCCAGTTACAGCACTTACACTAGAATTTATTTGTGACAGCCCTTTATATAAAAAAAAAATTAAAATAAAACAATTTACTATTAGCTGTTAACATACAATTATTTTTGTTTGTCTTGAGGAGACATCAAGTAGCAGGCACCATACAGTACCACGAAGCACCAGGGAAGCTGAGTGCAATGAAATGACCTCCAAAGAAAGTCAAACAGAAGCCTCTCAAACACAAGAGGTAACTATATCAAAATATATCAATTAATAATCATGTCATTGGACAATTATACTGATGCCAATACATATCTGCTTTGTTTCTTCCTCCTTTACCACTTGGTAAAGCAAGATCTGGATGCTCTGCTGATAGCTTCTCTCATTAGGCAGTGCATAATAATTTTTAAAGGCATTTTAGTGTGTGTTTTTCATTTATTATTGTTTTAACAAGATAATTATTAGGGTTACATTCCTACTTTTCATTGATGTAAAATGATTTTAAATATTATTTCAGAAGTATAGAAAATTCTTATGTATTGCAATAAATCCTGTATTAAAGTGAAGGTTTTGTGTGCAGGTTTCTCAAGTTACTCATGAAAGAAAAATGGCCTCTACATTCACTCAGCATGACAAAGGTAAGAAGTGGCATGAGAATAAAGGCTCACAAATGAGCAGTGGTGGTTGTCTTTACTCACACAGATGTACCGTCCTCAGCACACAAATGTGAAACCACACATTGCTCCGTATTATCAGCAAAGCACGTTCCTTGGCTTCGAAGGGACTTCAGTGAGTTTTAGAATTCAGTATGAAGAGATTACTCTTGCACAAGGATGTTGTTTTAAATGTGCTCTCCATTGCTTGAAAGAGCTGGGGACTTGAAGAGCTGTCTGAAAACACGGGCAAACCCCCGTCCCTGTGGTATAGCTATGGATGAGAACGGCTCAGTTTGTAGCTGAAGTGAATAACCCTTCGGAACATGCCCAAGTGTTCAGGCACTGCTGCTGCTGCAGTTTAGTCCTTGTACTGGACATCATGCACTGTATTCTACCACAGACCCCAGTCAACTTTTAGTCCTGTCACATCACTTATGGCAAAACAGCAGCTTATACCATGTCCATCAACAATTATTCTGTTGTTTTCTCTATGGATTTCTGCTCCTGATCAAGTGACTCTCTAGACTTCTACAAGGCTAAGCACTATTTTTCTGAGGTAATAATGTTCTATAATTCACTGATAAAGTCAATTTCTTAAAATCCTTAAAATGAAGGCTGGAGGAAAAATAATCTTTTTTTTTTTCTTCTTCTTCCCATTGCAGCAATAAATTCAGTTCAGAACGAAGAGCTCCCAAAGACTGTAACACAGATTTTAAAAGAGCAAATTGAAAAGGCAGTTCAGGAAAAGGCTGTTCACTCTGACAGAGAGATCACAACATCTGCAAAAGAAGTAAAGGTCCGTGTTTTTACTGAGAGATCTATCTTTATGAAAATTAGAAGTTAAGACACTGGTCTGTCATGCAGCCTGAATTTCCATTTTGAATAATTATGATATAAAATGTAACATATGAAAGTGGTGGGAACATATGGACTTTAGGAATTAAGTGCACATAACATAATATGAAATACATTAGAAGGCTCGAAAGTCCTTAATGTGATAAATACAATTAACAGGAAAAACTTCTGCATTCCTGTCCTCCTCTACTTAGTCTCCTCTTTGCTTGCTCTGAATCTGTAAATATGTATAATATGTCATCACAGAGTCTCAGAAGCACAGAAAATACCACTTTCAGAAGAAATGAAAGTGAGCATAAGCTACAGCTAAAGTTCACATACACTTATAATGCAAAGTCTGCATTTGTTGCAGCAAAAACTCCAAGACTGCTCAATCATCATTTTGCATGAATTCCACATTTCTTTTCACATATATTATTCTGTGGTACAAATAGCAGAACTCTTAGCTCAAAAGATTGGTTTTATGCATTCTGAGCAATAGCTGATGGATTGTGTCTTTCCAGATCTTTTTATAATCCTATTGCTTGGATGCTTGCAGAACTAGCTTTTGTGAAGAATAGAAAAACTCTTTCCTGTGTTACTGTACTTCAAAAAAAAAAAAAAAAAAAGGAGACAGAGAAGGAAAAAAAGAAAAAAAACAAATCAAAACCACAAAAAAGCCAATGCTTTTATTCCCTAAAGATGGAAAATACATGCCAGGAAATTACATTGCCTCAACAGTTAGTTCATCTACTGCCACAACTTCACCAAGAAGACTACAGGAAATTTCTGCACCAAGGGAAAAGCAGGATGAAGCTTCTACCTCTGCAATTATTTGCTCCAGATACCCTGAATATGGAAGTACAGGAAAGTTTCCCACCGCTTATGTGAAAGCTCCAATGGAAATATCAGTCAAATCTGAGTCCAGCTCTCCAACAAATTGCACTGTCTCCATTGATCTGTACCCAAGCTGATTTATGTGACCTAAGACATTTATATAAATGTTTACACCCACAATTAAGAAAACACTTAGAGAAACATTTTCCAATATTTTATATAGTGAATCTGAAACACAGAGTATCATTTCAGAGGTGCAGCAGGGTAGAAACGGCTTTGCCTTCATTGTTCAGATGTTCACACGACCAGAAAAACAATGCCTAGAGAGGCATGAAATCCAGAGAGGAGAGGCTCTCTCTGTAAGATGGGCCTTTGAGAACCAGCCTTTCAATCCACTTAAAAATGTTCCTTCAGACCCAGATAAAGCCAGAAGTATTGCAGACCAGGTAACCATTTCTGGGAATTGATAGATGCAGGTTAACCAAGATGGCCACAACTCACAGCTGAAGTGATTTATTCCATCATTGCAGGGACACACACACACAGCTAAGTCAAAACTTAGCAGGGGCAAAAAGGATCAGCCCAGTCTGGGCTTTCCCCTACATATCAAAGGCCTGATGCACACACAGATTCACTACCAGGCTGTGGTTTTACAATTCTAAACTCTTTTATCTCCCTTCCACCCAAGCCTGTGGAAAAGAGTGCTTTTAAGTCTTTAAGAACATTCTGTTACCTTCTTTGAGAGAATTCCACTTCTTTCAACAGACAGAAAATGACCCAAAGGAAACACAGTATGTGAAAATTCCCACACTGAAAAAGTATTCTTAGCATTCCCAGCTGCAAAGTTATCTTGAGTGAAAACAACTAAAAAATAACTATCTCCTCACCAAGTCTTCCATTTTCAACCCTTTCCTCCCCACACCATTGCAGGTGGAAACATTAAATACACAACCTGGATGTTTCAGAGCCAGCCCCTTGATGCGCTGCCTGAAGACACTCCAGGCTCTGCAGGAACTATGGACAATGTTCTTGCACTGCATAGAGGAGGTGTTAGTGCAGGCAGGGGGGTATTTGAAATGCAGCTACTGGGCTATACGAATAAAGATCACTCCACTGAGGAACAAGCATCAGCTGAAACTTGCATCTCAGAAGTTTCTAATGGTGCTGTAATGACTGTGAGGCACATGCTGGAAGAGCAGAACCTGGATAAACGTGAGCAGCTCAACCCCGTGCATGTCCTTAACTTGTTGCAGATGAAGTCTGAGCTGAAAGAAGCTGAGCTGTTCATAGAAGAGTGAAGAGAAGTATAACATATTTCAAACCTCAGTCATTGTCTGTTACCAGAGACAGCTTTGCTCAAAGACTGGAGAATGAAGCTGTCCATGGAGAAGACACTGATAAGAGGCATTACAGAATAGCACACCAGAAAAACGCAGCCTTTACCTGTGACCAACCACGTGGTGGAAATTAAAGTCCTGTGTGTAATCTCAGTGGAGGAAAACATGAGTGGTGCTGTCCACACGGCAAAACAGTCAGCTGGAACACAGCCTTGGCACACACTGGATTCAGAGGAATTAAGTCCAGATGAAATATCCATTACAAAAATCAGACAAGCAAGATCAAGGTCCCACAAAAGATAAAGCAGCTCCTGTAACACCAGAGCAAAGTACAGTCTCTGAGTCTGAATTTGATAACAATGATACACAAGTAGTACAAAAATATGACATAGGAATATAGATAGATTTCGACGAAGACCAGAAGGGTGAGAAGCTGAAGACACCGGAACTGTTGTGAAAACCTCTATTTAGTTAAAACTTCGAGTTGCTATCTCTTCCATCATTATTAGGAGTAATGCTACATGATCTATCCTGAAGAATTAGAGTAAAATAAGAAGATACTAAAAAAAAAAAAAAATTAAAATTGAAATAGCATTACTGTTGTAATGTTGAAAAACATTAACATGCTAGAAAATGTGAATAGAATGCACCTGACTTTTCATGCTTAAAATTAATGCAACAGCCTCTAAACTGAGGTAAAATGTTGCCTGTATAAAATAGCTATAGAGATAAAATAATGGTCATGTTTTATGCACATCTGTTTTTAGTTTATTAAAATATAAGATGTGACTTTAGACAAAGCAAACTATGTTGCAGTGGATTTTCAGTTTGAGTAAAATTACTGAAATGGGTTACAAATTATTGTAATTTTTTTTTAAATTCTGCTATCTCCTGTTGAGTGATTTTACCACTTCATGAAGCCCTAGTTTGGATTCAGGCAGCAAAATCTGATGTCAGGGTCGAGGTTTCACATCACGAAGGAGTAGAGCCACTCAGTGTCCCTCAAAGGGCTGAAGCCCACTATTTGTTTCATGTGGAAGTAAACTTTTTAGCTAAATGATGTGAATATATTTATATTTGAATATGAAGTAAACATTGAAAATAAGGCATGCCTTCTTTCTCATAGTGCATGTGTTACTTAAAAATTATATTAAAATAGTATTTAGATTGCAGAGTTATGCATTTGAAAATTAGCAAATATTACATATGCTATTGCACAATGAACATGTGTTCTCCTTTTTTGCATCTATTTTGGACACTGAATATGGATGGGATCCCACAGGAAGACCAGATGTTGCCATAGCTTTAACCATTTCAAATACATGAACAGAATGCTTGTGCTTGAACAGTAAAGAAAACAGCAGAAAAAAGCTAAATGCTCCTGTACCAGTGCAACTTCTGAACAGGAAGATCTGCTCTGGGATTCCCAGCACTGTGCACCAACAAGAGAAAGCTGCTACCTCTGTTCACGCGAGGAGCACCATTAAACACAAATAACTTGTGAGCCTGTAAAATGAGGCACAGCCTGGTGGTGGTCCAACAAAGTACTTCATGTGGTGAGATGGGTCTGGCTGACAGTGAAGTCCACGCTCACTCACCCACTCCCCCAGGTGGGATGGGACAGAGAATCAGACGAGCAAAAGCAAGAAAACCTGGGGGTGGAGGTAGAGACAGTTTAATAGATAAAGCAAAGCTGGGGCCCAAGCAAAGCAAAAGAAGGAATTGATTCCCTACTTCCCATCAGCAGGCAGATGTCCAGCCACTTCCTGAAAAGCAAGGCCTCAACATGCACAACAGTGACTTGGGAAGACAAACATCATAGCTCTGAATGTCCCCTCTTCCTGCTCCTTTCCCTCAGCTTTTATTGCTGAGCACGATGTCATATGCTATGGAATATCCTGCCAGTCTGGGGTCAGCTGTCTTGGTTACGTTCTTTCTCAACTTCTTGTGCATTCCCAGCCAACTTGCTTGAGACAGAGAGGTGGAGCAACTACACCAAAGTATAATCATTCAATGAAATAATTTTCCAGGAGACTTGTCACCATTTCTCCCCCTCCCAATCACCTTGTCCCCTTGCTCTCCTCCCTCTTTACATTCAGAACACCTGGGTACCTAAGAGCATTTAGCTGAGTCCATGTCTTTGGTCTGTGCCAAGTGAGAGGGAGGCACGTCTGGAACACTGCACTCTTGCCTGCCCAGCCTCTCTGTCAGCCTCTTTGGAGTATAAGTAGAGTCTACATTTGAGACTTTACATTTCACTAGAGATTTTTTGTTTTTGTTTTTTACTAGTGGTTTATTCTTTTAGCAAGTTTTACATTATCTTGAAGATACTTAATTTTCAGCATTTTTCACAGCTCTCATTATGGACACTAGAGATATGTGGCAACTACAGCTGTGGTTATAAAATCTACATTGCTTTCTGTCTTGATTTGTGAATTGCTATAAAATCAATACCAGTAAGCAAACCAAACACAGACAGAATATTGAAAAGGCCCAGATTTTCTGCTGATATCAAGGGGTGTTATTATCAGCAGTGGAGATATATTTATACACCAATTATGTGGTCCACCCTATTTGTATTTGTCTGCTAGTACCGTTTTCACAGCAATTCAGAGATCACGACAGAAGAGCAGCAGGCATTTTCCAAGCCCAAGAGATTATGCATTATACCCTTCTGCCTCTTACTGGTATGAAATAAACTTTCTATTCATGTTTTTTACTTTGCAGAGAGACAGTTTTGTATATAACTAACCATGTTTCATGACAGAATTTTATATAGTTGCTAATATAAATGTAGATATCTCAGTACTAAAATTTAACTGAAAAAAGTATCAGGTCTGAAAATTAAAATTTTTAAAATCACAAATAGTTATGTCCATAGCATATCTGGACCATATGAGTGCACAGTCTGCAGATTACCACAAAATTTGTAATCCCTAATATGCCTTGGGCATAGTTAAGCTAAACCTCCTTACCAGAATTTCAAACATTTGCCCGTGTTTATTGATCTTTCAAGCACATTGCACATTCAAAGACTATACATACATTATACCAGTTCCACTTATACTAGAAAACCTTTTATTATCCTATCTCATTTCACAAAATAATTAGTTATTACAAATACATGTACCTGGTGAGGTGAATAGTTCTTTCAAATGCATGGATTCCTGCAAAGGTAAGTAGTTTTTCACTTTCTAAGCTTTACTATTAGTTGAGCAAAAATGAAGCCCTACAATTAACACCTGAAATACCATTTAATAGGAAATGGATAATGTTCTAACAAAACATATGGACTTTAATATATTTGATTTGTTAAAATCAAATCATAACATGTGGTTTGAACTAACTTGTAGCTTTTTAATATGTGGTTCTAGAAACTGCAGATTCAGGAAAATGAAACGTGCAAACTCTGTCAACAGAGGGTTTACCCAATGGAATGTCTAGTTGCTGACAAGCAGAATTTTCATAAATCGTGTTTCCGATGTCACCACTGTGGCAGCCAACTAAGGTGAGAAGTAACTGCATGTTCACTCACGGAACTCTGCTTTTGAATGTAAATACAGATGGGGAAATTATTTTCACCTGTGCTATTCAGCCTGTAGGATGTTGGATTGACAGGGAGGTGTCCTGAATTCCCCTTTTCTTCTCTGCTCCTTACATCTGCCCTGTGACAGGGAACAAGTCCATTAAATTCTCTATAGAACTACTCCATCCCAGTACCTTCCAAATTCTTCTGCACATTACTTCCTGCTGACTGTTACAGACCTTCAGGAAGCAGCAGACACAAAACTTGGGTGGAAATTAAAACATCTGAACACACATCAGATTTTCTCCTGATTTTCTTCATCCATAAAATGAGTTATGATGGTTCTCTGCATTAGCAAACCACTCTGTAACCTCCATATTAAATGCAGGATTTATTGCTCTATCAGACTGCAAAGTTTTGATTTTAACACATTGAGGGTTAGTTACACACATTTCCTTTACTTAATTTCAGAGCAGAATCCAAGTATAATTAAACACAAATTTCTGTAATTTGCACAAAGGCTAAAAATATTGGCACTGTATTTTCTCCAGCTATTTTGTAGAAAAATGAGGACTCAGTCTTTAAAAAGAAAAACAGTCCAAACAGCCCTGAAGTGCTGTAGAACATTTCTATTTGAAGCTTGTGCTGTGCAACAACCGAATGAGTTTATGTTCTTGCTTAAATCACCAAGTACAACTCTTCTCCTTCATTTTGACTTTGAAATTGTATGGGACTTTGAGAGTAAAAGAGGAGGAAGTGTGTGGTCAGAACTGGCCAATATATTGAATTTGCTATCTTTTTGCTATTCGTTTCTTTATATGTACTATTATATAGAGAGATACTTGAAATAGCAAATAAAACATAAAGTTCATGGTAGTTTATGATACGTAAAAGTATAAAACAAATTTTCTTCCATTCTGCAGCTTGGGAAATTATGCATCTCTCCATGGGAAAATATATTGTAAACCCCATTTTAAGCAACTTTTCAAATCAAAAGGAAATTATGATGAAGGTTTTGGACACAAGCAGCATAAAGAATTATGGCGTTCTAAAGATCAACATAGTTCTGTTGACAGTACTCAGGCCGAAGAAACAAATCCCATTAATAGTATACCTGTTGATCCTAAACCAAGTACAGAAGTTGATAAAGACTTGTACTCAGGTACTGAAGGTGCTCATCCTGATGTACTGGATAATAATTTGAAAAAATCCACAGAAAGAGGTAAATTAAAGATGACATGGCCTCCTTCAACAGATGATGAAACAACTAAGAAAACATTTTCTACTGAAGAAGTAGCTAAAGTAAAGTCAAAGTGGCCCCCAGAAGGTTTCGTTCAAGAAAATTCTAGTTTAAATACAAATAAACCTCTGGGCAACACAGAAGAATCTCAGAAAAAACACACTGTGATGGAGCAAAATAAAAATAACACTGCAAATGCACAACAAAATCAACACTCATCCTTTAGCTCTCTGTCTGAAAATGAAGCAAAGAAAAATGAAGCAGGCAATAAAGGAAATTATGAGGAAGCTGGGAACGTGCAAGATAAGCTGAATAAACCACAAGCATCACATAATAGGGAGGAAAGTGGAAAGAACATTAATAAAAGTGATAAGGTGATTGTGGATAGTACTGGGAAGGAGAAAGTGAAAAAAACTAATGAAATCGATGATTCAGAAGTTGTACAGGTTACTAACATTGATGACGTAACAGTACAAAGGAATCACAAAGAATGCAGCTTGAATAATAACAACAATAACAATTACGCCACTTTTTCCCATCTAAACATTTGTAGGCAGGGAATAACTCTCTCAGCTATGTCTAAGACAACATTAAACCATGTGATTTGCACTGAATCACAGCATGCCTTTGCAAAGCTGGACAGTCAGTCTGGAAATGGAGAAATATTTGAGATGTATGAACCTCATGAGAGCTACTCTAGTGATACTGTAACTGTTTCACAGGAAGAACAGAACTCCAAAGATGAAGATGCTGTAACCTCTAAGAGTCTTGCTCAATTTAATAATGATGTCACTTTTCACAAGTCTCATACCAATAGCACATTAGTTTTAAAGGAGGCAACTAACACAACGTTGCCTGTTGGTACTGAGTTGGTATGCACTGGAGAGGAATCAAAACAAGACAAAATAGACCAAAATGTACATACTATTTCATCTGACCCTATGAAAACACATTATCTTAAAAAAGACAACCTAGTTTTAAACTGTGGTCTAATAGGCTCTGTAGACATAAGTAAAAATTCGTGCAGTCCATATTCAAAAGAACATGGAAATTATGATACAGAACTGAATAATATTGCTTGTCAAGTAAGTGAAATAACAAAAGTTGCAAAGAATGACATAAACACAAGATTAGATTTACTGAGCTCAAGACATAAAGCTGTTCCATCATTCCAAGACAAGACAGTCAAGTTCAAACAGCTCACTGTAGAAGAACAAATTAAAAGAAATAGATTTTATGAAGAAAATTAATAAACCAGCTAAGTGGTCAGCTATGTTTGTCACTCAGTATCAAGTATATCATAAATAGGTATTTCTTCAGTTCAGTTATTTTAGTTTTCCTTGAAGAATTTAATATCCAGAGATTTCATTTAAAAGAAATACAATTATACTGTCAATTAGCCAGATTTTATCTAGTTAGTTTATATTTAAGGCAATAAAGATGCATAAGGTAGGATTTTTTTCAGTCTGTAATTAAACAAAAACCCATGTTTTTCTACATTTCTGAACATTGCAAGGAATATTTTACTACATGACCGTCTTGGAGAAACAATCAATTTTCAGGTTTATCATTTGTAACGATTTCAGATGTGAAGCACCTGGTGTGCACAAAAGAAAAAATATTTCCATAGTTTTTTTCTTATGTGTTATTATTGTAACTGAGCTGTTGCTCCATTGCATATTTATGTACATTTGTTGTGTTTGCTCATACTAGAAAATCTGGGTTGGGTTTTTGGGGAGTTGGTGTTTGTATTTTCGTTTGTATTTTTGCATTATATTGCAGAACTTAGTTTGAAATGGACTCATTATTGAAGAGAAACTGCAGCTGGTTGATGACCAGTAATGTTTTGCTATATTCCTAGAGCTCCTACTATGGTTATATTGAATGACAGAAAAAAAACCCAAAAAGTGTGTAAATTTAAACTCAGGATAAAACCAAACATGCTAAGAAGAACTGGAACAAGGTTTGGGGACACTGGGCAATTAAGACTAGTTGTTGTCTCTGTAACTAATTCAATGTCATTTTAACTGAAGCAGCTCTCCAGTTTCATACTTAAAACTGTACAAACTTATGGAGATCTAGCACTTTTTTCCTGAAAAGCTATGCTTGTGGATTAACATTTGCTCTCAACACTATTTCAGCTTGCACGAAACAGCAGCATATCATTTAACTGTTGACAACGCGTAATAAAAAGCACTTTACAAAAAAGTATTTTGTGAAGGTTTTTTAATAGGAATTTATACATATGATTTTCCTTAAATAGTTTATGAAATTCTTCATGCAATAATTATTTTAAAATGAAGTGTCAGAGTGAAATGGAAGGATAATCAAAATACAGTTTTTAAAAAAATTCCTGAAGTATCTGACAGAGATAGGTGTTTGGAATAATTTACAGCAAAGACAGGCTGATGCTAAAACATTTAAGAAATTATTGTGCAGAGCTCTAGAACAAAGTATCTGCTGCACTACAACTCATTGCCCAAAGCAACAAGATTGTGGGCAAGTGGGATATTCACATGTCACTCTTCTATACCTACACAGAAACAAGTATAATGTACACACATGAGAAAAGCTATACATAGTATTTCTTCCACAAGAATACTTTAAGAGTATACTACTCCAAAGTGATCTCAAGAAATGCAGAAATATAGAAAGACCCCTTAAAGTGAATGTTGTCAGAAGAACAGCCTTCACACAAGGCACTCCACTACTACTTTATTTGAGAGCTTTGTTAGAAACTATTAGCCTACAGCCAAATGTGAACATTTTAGAATTATTTTTGCAAGATCTATTCTTGTTCCTTTGGTTGTAATCATGATAAATTATTTTTAAAAACCCAAGAGATTAGTAAATGGAGCTAAATTACTTTGTTTGCTTTTTTGAGTAAATGACACAACTAAAAATGACATCAATAAAATTCCTGTTGAGACAAAAAAAAATAAATCTCAGAACATACCTGCCTGAAGAAAATCAATGGAATTTGTCTAGAATATTTAGACCTCCACATGAACTAAACTTTAAAACTCCCCCATTCCCCAAAATTTCTCACTAGGTACACAATTGGTTTTGACTGTATTAGTTAGGAAAAAGAAGTGATCTTGAGGGTGAAATGGTGGGTATTTATTTATGTGCACGTATGTAGGTGTGATCAAATGAAGTGAAAAGCTAATATGGTTGCAACATTTGTACCTGAAGTGCAGTCCTGTGCCACTTTCCATCCTTCTGCATATTCTGATGAATTCAAACTTGTATACTACACTTTAGACGAGTGACAAATATCAGTTATGAAAACAAAATCTCATTTACACCAAGAAATTAATTACTCTGAAAATATCCTTACAATATACAGACCTTTTAGCTTCTCCTAAACAAACTTTGGCCTGCTAGAGATGACTGAAATAAAGGCTTTGATGAAATAGTAGAAAAAAGCAAGACTACAGGGAATTTTTTATTCCCAGAGGGAATATATGTAAATCAAAATACAAAAGTGACATACCATATGGGGTAAATCTCTTTTGATATTCCACAATCAAGACTGTGCTTAGCACGGGATGGGCAGGGAAGTGCAGAGCATTCCTCTAGTGAATTCATTACCTTTACATTCTCTTCTCTCAGCAGGCGGCCTTTCCTCTTCCTCCAGTAGTGAGGGTGAATGTTAAGGAAAAATTAGATTATATTATCTAATTATTTTCTTAAAGCACAAGCCCCACTATACTGTCTTGGAGTTCTTATACAAGTCATTAAACTAACAGCCACAGGCAATAAAAAATTACAGAAGAATGAAAATTATCTGAAAAAAAAACAAAATTAAGCAGAAAAGTTCTTCAGAACTTGAGCCAGAACCTTAGAGCAGAAGCAATCAGAGACAAGATAAGGCTGGAACTCACTGAGACTTACTCCCTTTTCCAAGCGAGGCAAAAGAGATGGGTGATGCTGCGTGCCTGAGTCACCCTAATGTATACATATATTACCACTGCAGAAGTCACACTGTGGATAGAATGCATATAGCTACTGGAAGTGGGATTGGCAGAAAATCTGTAGCTAGAAAGTAGCAACCTTACTGATATCCTCTAAATGAAATACTAAATTAATAGTAACTCCTTAGCGGCCAGAAAGCTTTATGCATTTTGGTGAAACCATATAGATTTACTGCAGCAAAGGGGCTGGTCTTTGCTGTTTTAGAAGAAGCATTAGAAGCATGCTTTTGTGAGAGAAAGTTGTTATTCTAAGTTTAAATATCTTTAAGTTAACACCTAGGCATTCTAAGTTTTAGTACCTGAGTTTAAATAACTGGTCACCAGTTTGTAAAAGTCTCATTCTGTGAGGAGAGACTTGATGACTCCTGAGAGGAGTCATGGTACTGAATCTCCAGTTCTGTCACAGGGATAACAACCTCTGACTACTCCAAGGTTTCATCTCGTGGCCAGGGTATGTAGCCATGCCTAGAAAAGGAACCTTACAATCATGGAGCTCAGAGCTGATAAATTTCCAGCACAGCTGCAGCCAAGCACTGTTCAACAGCACAACCGTGCTGACAAGTAGCAGTGAAATGAGACTTTGCCACATCATTATTTAGTACAGGAGACTTGGCATCTGAGAGGTCTATTTTCACTGGGTATTATTGGCTAGTGAAGATGTTCTACTGCTTTTAGAACACAGCAGGGTTCATGTATTCTTCTATACTCAAAAGCACCAATTAGAGAGATTAAAGAGCCTGATTTAATGGCTAGGCCAGCACTGGACTTAAGAGGACTTCTAAATTTGCAGTCTCTTTGCAGCTTCATTAACATAATTGGCACAAATACTTACTTAGAGCTACTTAAATTGTTTTTTATAGATGCAGCATATCAACTAACCTCTTTGGAGTCTTTGTAGAGTCAGAGACATCCTCAAAACTATAGAGGGACCTAAATAACACTTTTACTATATAGCTGGACTCCTCCTAGGAGAGGGATATCCTGAAAGCAAATGCTTTATTACTTCAAAAAGTGTACATACCTTTTATGTCCTCTGTTAAGTATTCCTCTCCTTACATATCAATAGGCAGATCTACTCTAATAATTTCAAATGACACACAGTTCAGGGTAGACACTAAAACCATGCTAAGGATCTGACTTACTCTAACACAGAACATTTCTTGAAATATCCCTCCCATAAATAATTACAGTTCAGGCTTTATTTTCAAAGAGCAGGATAATTATCAGAATTACTTATAAAAGATTTGGGTCATTTCAGTCAAGTATACCTCCAGCTGTTAGGTGTAATTGCAAGAACATTAACTACCCTGGGTACCCTCACAAAACCAGGAAAACACAAAAAGAGACAGATTAAAACCTTTGTCTCTTTTTGTGCTTTCATCCCTTAAGAGGCACCT
Source organism: Acropternis orthonyx (assembly GCA_035583155.1). Taxonomy (NCBI): domain Eukaryota; kingdom Metazoa; phylum Chordata; class Aves; order Passeriformes; family Rhinocryptidae; genus Acropternis; species Acropternis orthonyx. The sequence goes on from JAWWEU010000163.1 coordinate 19,245,833, forward strand.
AAGTTAAACACTTTGGGTGACTTCTATTGACTTTCACACACAGCATTTCACCTTGTATGTGAGTTACGTTTGACAATTTTGACGTGAAAAGCATTTTTAAATGTTTTATAGAGGGGATCTGTGTAAAAACGGGCTTGGAAACATAACCAGACTGACCTTACTTTTGGGCTTTCTAAAACAGTAAATGAAAATTTAACCAGGAAAGACCTGAATTTTTCAGTATAGTCCTTGAAGAAAAAAATGAGGCAGCTGTGTACTGTACTGTTTCAGGAAAAGAGGTGAAAAATTCAAAATCTTACCTCACCATGAACCTGTTTCTTACGGCTTCCTCAGCTCCCCTCTCTTAGCGTAGGCTATGAGAGACTAACCAAGTATTCACATTTATTTTGAATCTGGATTTCATTAGCTAAGTACATTACAATTGTATTAAAAACAGACATGAAAAACCTACTACACATTTGCAGCAGGTGACTTTCAAAATTTCATAATCTGTTTAAATGAAAAAACAAACCCTAGAAAAACCCTAAAGGGTTCAAACCCATTTTACCTTTTGGCTCTCAACACTGTAACCATCTCTATCAGTGCCCATTTAAACTTACTGCTAGATTGATAAAATGACACATGTAACAAATGCTGACAAGGAATAATATTCTGTCACAACAGATACCTATGAAAGAGCTGTTCCTTCCCCACAGAAACTGCACATTACCAACTGAAAAGGAGATTTTCCTAGTCACCCTTATTATAGGAAAAAAAAAAAATCACCAAATACAAAACTTCATGATCAAGAAAGTCACCTCTCAACGAGAAGGGGAAAAAAAAAAAAAGATTACTTTCCTGTACAAAAGATGAAATGGTTAAAAACTTTAAGGAGGAATGGAGGTACAGCTGTACCATGAAGGGATGGAAGGGTAAACAAAGTACTTCAGTGTCCTGGTTGGTAAAATAGATTATGTCATCTTAATTGTAATACTGGTGCACATACAGTAACAAGAAAAATAACTAATCTATATGAAATAGCTTCTTAACACTTAAAATATGCTTCCAGTTTCTCTCTGTGATCACAGTTAAGACCTTTATAGGGTATTAGACAAAAAGGCAGAAATACCAATGAATTAAGCCTATATAGATGGATATAAAAAACAACTTTTGCAGTTGCAGTCATAAGGGGTTTTGTACAGCTTTTCATAAAGCAGTATTAGAGAGGAAATAGCACATACACAGTGTCATATACACTTTAGAATCTCTTTTTCTTTATTACGTCCTACAAGCTGCTGTTCTAATTTGATAGGACAGCACTCCTGTACTGAAGGCTACAGATTGAGTCATGGTGGCTTGGACTGAGGGAACTATTTTGCCAAAGTGAGCCCTGAGTTTTGTGTGCCTGGAGAGAAGGTAATGAAAAGTTGCTTTAGCAGGCTCTGGCAGCTATCCATGCCGACAGCATGCCATGAAACAGAAACAGCATGGACTCAGCTTCTAGGGCCAGAATATGAGGTCTAAATTGGTTTTTTCAAAGCAAAGTATTAAGACAACCAAGAATACCTTTACATGTTCCTGGAGGCATCATGATATGAACATTTGTATGTTCAAAAATGTATGGCAAACTATATTTAAAATACTAATGTTATAAACTAACATACTGCAGAATTTACCAGTACCTCAAAGGCAGGTCCCAAGATGGTGCCAGACCCTTTGCAGTGGTGCCCAGCGACAGGAGGAGCAATGGCCATAAACCAGAACACAAGAAGTTCCCCTCAGCATGAGGAAGAACTTCTTTACACTGAGGGGAGCAGAGCAGTGGAACAGGCTGCCCAGGAAGGTTGTGGAGTCTCCCTCTCTGGAGATATTCAAAACCCACCTGGGTGTCTGCCAGTGTCACCTGCTCCAGGTGACTCTGCCTTGGCGGGGGGGCTGGGCTGGGTCACTTCCAGAGGTCTCTTCCAACCCTAACAATTCTGTGATTCTGTATCTTAATTTTTTTATTTTTAAAGAAAGTATATGTGCACTACAGATGACAAGACAAGAAACTGAGGGGAAAAAAAGAAAAAAGGGATAATTTACCTTATTTGTGAACACCTGTGTAAGAAAACTCAGCTTTATAAACTTCTTCTGAATAACTTCCGATCACGTAGGAGAGGTCAGGATCAGGTGTCCAGATGTCTATGTTCTGTGATGACATTTCAAGACTACTGCAGCACTCCAGAAAACAAACCATTTTCTTTAACCAGCTACAAATTTCATCATCACCTACAAGACATAGCATTGCTTCTTTTGACATGAAGACCTGGCTACACAGAAAAGATGACTAATGGATGAAACGCTGCACCTCCTGCACCTTTACTGAGTTTGTTCAAATGCATGTACATGTGTTCCTTTATTTATTAATTCCTACTATATTAGTGATTCACTATTATGTGACCATAATTTCTAAAAATTGATCATAATTCACAAGGTCATATGTAGTAGTCAATGCACCATTGAAAGTATGGAAAGATTCTTGTCGTAAATGGAATGTGGATGCTAAAGCAGAGAATGAAACTTTTACTGTGATATGAATATTGTTACAGGTGGATTTTGTATTGTCATCTCGCTTGTACCTTCC